>JAJDFG010000209.1:32500-322500 GCA_021039105.1 Scomber colias | reverse complement strand
AGATGAAGCAGAGTCACATGCCGCTGTCGTCTGGAGGCAGCGTCATGGAGAGCTGCTATCTGCTATCACACACACACACACACACACACACACACACACACACACACACACACCCTGACTTCGCCTGTCCATAGGGAATACAGCCTCCATGTGTGTGTGTGTGTGTGTGTGTGTGTGTGTGTGAGCCTGGAAAGTCCCCGCTCTCTCCTTTCATACACACTCTGACTGAGTCTCTGTTTGTGTCGAGCTCGTACGGACAGGCTGCAGTCTGCTGGAGTCTTGTCGTCATGACACCCCAGACCCTCACATGTTTAACGAAACAAACAAAAAAAAATCAATAAGCAATAAATGATCTCTTTAGTGCAGAGAGCTTCAATATGTCCACTACAGAAGCACAGAGTTTGAGTTTTAATGTAGAAAAGATACAAATGTGGAAAATCAACAGAATAATTGGATTAAAAAGTGAATAAATGTAAAAGGAAAATAGAGAATAGTCCTTTAACCCTTTACATCCTGTTCATATTCTGACTTATAATTAGTCTCTACAACAATTCACATTCAAAAATTCAGTCATTAACACAACGTCTGGTTAATCTTATATATTTTAAAAAAGACATTTACAATCACTATTTTACAGTCCAGGAGAACATTTAATAGAATATGATGAATAAAAGCAAGATTTAAAAAACATAAACACACTCATTTTGTACATTTGCATGTATAAAAATGTGTATCAGCTGCACAAAAGTAAAAAAAAGATGTGTTTTATTTCCATGTTTGTATTCTGTGGGTCACATTAGGAAAAGACTGAAATGTGTATGTGGTTTGTTTCAAATGTTAAAAATGGGTCAAATGTCACTCTGAACATATATTAGGCTTAAAACAATGAGAAGTCAAAAGAAATAGAATAATATGATTAAAAACTTCAGAAATTTAACAGGAAAAAAGATAATACTCCCTTAAAAAGCAGAGATCACACACACACACACACACACACACCACACACACACACACACACACACTGTTCTGTGATTGAAGCATGTCTGCTGTGTATCTCACAGAGTAATTGTTGCGTTCAGGAGTTTGCTGTGTGACCGGTTGTGATATTTCAAAGGAGGGAGCGTTCAACAAACCTACTGTTCTGTAATCACACCTGTCACACTGCTGATATTCACACTGCTGATATTCACCCAGGAGGAAGACAGACAGCAAACAATACTATACTTCAGTAATATTCAGGTTTTTTTCTTATCATCAATAATTCCTTTAAAAGTCTCAAATCAAAACAGCAGAATCTGATCAATCTTATTTTTTGTGCTGGTGTTGTATTGTTTGTGATGACATCATCAAATGTCCAAAACCCAGAAGTTTACTATCAAGTTTGACAAAGAAAAAACATGGAATTATTATATTTGAGAAGCTGAAAGCAACATTTATTTTTTAGCATTTTAGCTTTAGCCTTGTATCCAAGCAAAGTGTCTCATAGAGAGCTTTAAATCATCAGTGTGATCATCTTTCATTCCTGATAGACCTGATGTATAACAGTAATGGATATTTTTTGCAGTGTAAGATGGAAAGAGTCCAGGGACATTAGTGTGAGTTTGTTTTCACCGAGCGGAGAGACAGAGAGAGAGAGAGAGAGAGAGAGAGAGAGAGAGACAGAAAGAGAGAGGGAGAGAGAGAGAAAGAGAGAGAGAGAGACAGAGGGAGAGAGAGACAACTGAAACAAAAGAGCAAAAGATGGAGGGAGAGAGAGAGAGGGGGAAGGAAGGAAGAAAGGACAGAAAAAGGAGTGATAAAAGGAAAAGAAAGGGAAGTATATGGGAAGGAGGTAAGGGAATGAAAGAGGATGGAGGAGACTAGGAAGAAGGAAAGGAGTAAATGTGACAGATAAAAGGAGAGAGAGAGAGACGAAGAGAGAGAGAGAGAGGAGAGAGAGAGAGAGAGGGAGAGACAGAGAGAGAGAGAGAGGGAGAGAGACAGAGAGAGAGAGAGAGAGAGGAAATAAAATAGTTGTGGATGAGAGCGTGACATGGTTTTGATGTAGAGGAGCTGCACAAAATCAGAGACGCCAAAAAAACTGTTTGAGCTGCAGAAATGATGAGGAGCATGTGGTGTGACAGAGCGATCCAACACGCTAATGAGAACACACACACACACACACACACACACACACACAAAGAGCTGAGTGTACGCATCCCAGGAAAACAAGCACAGACAGTCATGAGTTCACAGGTAGAAACAAACACACAATATCCTCCGTTCCTCCCTCTTCACTAAATCTCTTTTTTTTGTCCCTCTCTCTCTCTCTCTATCTCTATCTCTATCTCTATCTCTCTCTCTCTCTCTCTCTCTCTCTCTCTCTCTCTCTCTCTCTCATCTCTCTCTCTCTCTCTCTCTCCTCTCTCTCTCTCTCTCTCCTCTCTCTCTCTCTCTCCTCTCCAGCTAACGCTTACATCAGTGCCAGGGCCTCTCCGGGCCTCCTCTCCGTCTCCAACGGCAACAGCCTGGGGAAAGTAGTCCCAGCTAAGTCTCCGCCTCCGCCCAGCCCTCAGATGGTCAACAGCCGCAAGCCGGACCTGAGGGTCATCACCTCGCAGAGCGGCAAGAGCCTCATGCAGCTGGTGAGAAAAGCACAACTACGGCAACCACACAGGGACAAAAACCTCACAAGGGGAACAGAGTGAAAACGCTTTAGTTGATATTCAAATGAATTATCAGGTGTTTTGTGTGTCTTACCTGCTCAGTGCTGTGGATTATAAGGCAAGCAGTAAGATTCATTTGATCACAGTTGAGCCAATAGTGGTTTAAAAAATGTGAAATTATTTGTCAAATCAGCTCTCGGTACATTTATTTATGTAGCGTTTAAAGCAAAATATTATAACTAATATATTATTCAAAAGCCGTTTAAAAGAAATGTGCCTTTCAGAAGTGATTTTAAAAGACGATACTCATTTAGTCTTATATTTTAAGGCAGTGTAGAGACTTTGAGAGGAGTAGTATGATCTATGTTATGTGTTTTTGTTTGGAGTCTCATTCTGCATCCTGAATAATTCAGAGTCTATGAATTGCTGTCTGATTTCTGCCGGTTAGGCGGCCGCTACAGCAATGAATGATGGAGTATGAACAGATGTTACAGATGTTCCTAAGATGATAAAATGGACAATCTTACTGACATGAAATTCAAAAGTAAGGTTGGAATCAAATGAGATTCCAGGTTTCTGACAGAAGAGGAAAGGAGGAAGAAGGAAGGAGAGAAGGAAGGAAGGAAAAGAGTGAAAAAAAGAGAGGAAAGGACAACTCTATTGGAAATCCTCAGTTTTATAAATCTTATGACTTATAAATCTAAATATCAGTACTGTTACAGTTTATAAAGACACCATACAAGAAGATACAGCTGTGCATCATCAGCAAACAGATGTTAGTCGATGCTGAGCCTCTCATAGTCAGAGAATACTTTATATAATGACAACAGAATTGGTCCCAAAACGGAGCCCTGAGGCCCAAAATCTACTGATGTTGTCTCCAATACAAACTAATCAAACAGGAAGTTGTCACACCTAAAACACTCAAACCAATAAAATCCAGCAGAACCTGTCGAACGTCTCTGTGAATTGGTTGCCATGGTGACCATCATCATCACTGAATACACATTTAATATGATAAGTTGACTTTAATTACATATTTTAACTTGATTTAATTCAGATTGAGTCAAACAAGTGGTTTTCTTCTTGAGGAGGAAGAGAGATTAGACTTGTGACTCCACATCTGGAAAACTTAAGAAAAAATCTAAACATGAGAAAATTGATAAATGCCACAAGTTCTCCGAAATCATGTGAACGCTATTTAAGAAGAGATAGATAACGTATTTCTCCTGCATCACATATTCCTAGAAATCCTCTTCATTTCAATCATATCTAGATTGTGAATCAAAAAAAAAAAAAAAATCAAGTTACATGTAAATCAAATTTCCATCATACATTCCTCTCTGCTCATGTTTTCCTATTTACTATTTTTTTTGGCAGAGTAAAGAAATGTCATGATAGAAATAATCAGCTCAAGTTTGACAAACAAAAGGAAACTTCCAGAGCTGCTAGGATTCATGGATCAACAGATAATTAGCCAGTTATTTATTTATTTATTTAAAGGTTTAGAAATCAGGGACAATGCACATTAATAAAACATTTTAACAAAATGTAAATGTGCCAGAATTAGCCAAAAGGCTATTTTACATCTGCTGTCCCTGGACTAATGTTAAATAGTCACCCTAAAAGAATATATTTGATAATTAAATAGTTGTTATAGAAAAAAATACCAAACTTGTTCTGGTTGATATGAGGATTTGAAGCTTTTCTTTGTCATATATGATACTAAACTGAATATATTTGGTTTGTGGACCATTGATCAGACAAAATAAGAGATTTGAAGGTATCACCTATGACATTATAACAGATGAATTGATAATAAAAGTCATCAGTTATTATCTGCAGCCTCATCAGTGTCAAATTAAAGATCCTACTTTGCTTCAACATCAGGTTAATATGCAGTTTATTTTACAGACAGTAAAGTCATCATATGTAAAGACAAAGTGTATTTTGGGCATGCTTTAAATATATTTCACTTCTATATGTTGTTGTGAAGTGAATTTTCCTCTTTTTTTGTTGTGCAATTGAACATCTGGATCCATCGGTCTGCTTCAGCCAGACATGAATCAGTTAGTTTAAAAGTTAAAGAGTAGCAACACTGCCAGAAACCTCCAAAACTAGAGAGAGGCAGACTAGATTCATTTTTAACTCTTCATGTATTTTCATGACGGTCCTCTGTTTTTTACCCCTTCCTCCTCCTCGTCCTCGTCCTCCCGCCGTGCAGACAGAGGAAGAGCTGGAGTTGGTGAGTGAGGTGAATAGACTTTCAGACTTCTCTAGCCTCGTGGATGTGGTGTCAAAAAAACCCAACCTCTGTGTGATCTCACCGAGCATGAGTGTGACACCGTCAGCAAACGCATCCCATCAAGGGTTGAGTCAGTCAGTGGCACCGTCGCTATGACGACCGTAAACGTGGGGAGCCGTTAGAGCACAACTAAAGAGCATCAGAGAGCAAGAAGCGGATACATCACCTGGTTGCTTTGGTTCATTAGACTGGTCTGGAAATGAAATGCTTTTAATTACACTCAGGTCACAAAAATAAAAGCATGTGACCCAAAATCCAAGAATAATAAAAAATGGATGAGATAGTTCCAGACAGGCTTCAATATTTCATAAATGGATCTTTATAATGAAATAACACAGCTGACACCAGTTTGACAGGAAGACTTTTAAATGCTGTGTCATTTTATTATTTGGCTTGTAAATTAGATTTTAAAGAATGAAACCTTCAAACATTAGTATTGACTTTAGTGATGTCTAAGCTGGTAAATGACTCCTCCTACTGGACTCCTGACAAGTTTAACTAAGTGATGCTGAAATTGAAATGCTGTTTTCAACTCTTATTGGAAATTCTCAGTTTTATAAATCTTATTTGTTTTAGTTTTTATTTATTTATTTAAAAAAGGGGACAGTGTACATTCATGAACATTTCAAAATAAAATGTAAATGCACCGGAATTAACTAAGATTGTTAGTTTTCATCTGTTGTCCCTCGGCAGGTCAGAACAGAGAGAAAGAAAGAGTAATAAATAAAAAGAAAAGTAAAAAAAGAAAAGAAAAGACTTATACATCTAAGTATCAGTTTATAAAGACTTCATGTTTGAGTCCTTTTTACCCAAGCTTCATAATAATAACAATAATAATAATAATACATTTAATTTGTATTGCAATTTACATTTCAACAATCTCAAAGTGCTACAGAGCAGAAAATAAAAGAAAAAAGAAAAAGAAAAGGTTAAAAGAGAAGAAGTCACTTAGCAAAGAGAAGTTTTTAGGTCTCTTTTAAACATTTCCAGTTTGCAGCAGATGTGTTTAGATTTCAAAGACAAACACATCAAATCAAAATGTTGCTTTTTGCTCCACAAAACATCTCAGAAATCATTTTTAAAAAGCAAAGTAATGAAAAAACATTATTTCTGGCAAAGTAGAGCTCAGCTTAAAGTGGCATTTGTGCTGCTGTACAAACACAGTCTCCAGCGAGGTAACCGGAGCAACCAGCTGACTCTCCGCTGTGTGTGAACGCTGCTCAGCATGTTGCATGTTTGGTTTCATCTGAGTGTTGATGCTCCGAGGATCAGAGTGAGGAACAATCACAAGTCTCCAACCTGGAACACAGACGGGCATGCTGGAGTCCGACAGGCTGACCTCTTCAGTCCTTCACTCAGTCTCACACACTCACACACACACACACACACACACACACACACACACACACACAGATATATGCATGCTGACATGTGTTCATACATATTTCGTTGCATAAACACACACACCTCAGAACAAACACACACCTCACGATGTGTATTCATTCCTTGCATACCCCTCTGCATGCACATACCTTTTAAATACAAACACATCCTCTCTCTCTCACACACACACACACATCCTCACACACACACACACACACACACACACTCATCCCCACTCATTCCTCCTGCCAGCCTTGTCGATGCATGCGTTCCTGTCAGCATGATCCTCCAGCACACAGCGATGCCTCTCATAACACCTTCCACCGTGACGCTACATAACACACAAGCGCCTGGCCCTGGCGACAGCGTTGCCGTGCCAACGCCACCTTGAGATGCGAGGCACTTCTCATCTTTGCACGCCGATGTTAAAGTGTCACAGAAAAAAGTTAAACGCCTTCGAGAAAATGAGAATGTTCAGATTTTCTCTCACAGGGAGCAACAAACGCTTCTCCTCCTGTGGCACGATGAATAAAACATGTTGCTCTGCCTTGTTAGGGCCAAGTGAAGCGCTCCACTCTAACTCATTATTATATCAGACTTATTAAGACTCACTCGGATTTGTTTTGGAGTATTTTCCTTTATCTACTCTGCCAGTAAAACTTCAAAAGTGTCAGAAGAACTGATTGAAAGTGAATCATAGTTGCTGCACTTCAGCCTTTTTTAAACCTGAGGGCACAATACAACCCTCTGGATAATGTATTTGTTTTGATTTCAGCTACAAGTAGAACAAGCTGTGTTTATTGTGAAATATTTCAGTAGTAATAGTGTAATTAAATTGTTCACAGTCACATTACAAGGCCTCTGCATCCACTCTGCTGTACAGTGGAAAAGCACATGCTAACCATTATCGTTATTGCTTTTGAAAATGGATGAAGTCATGCGCCGTGAACTCCTACACTCACGCCCATATAAGGAGAAAAAGACACGATTCATGGTGGAACCCGACCAGGTTTTCTCACGACACGGAGCCACAACACTGGACCCAAAAAAATCCAAGAAACAAAAGGCTTTGGTTGTAAATCTTTGATGGATGTTTAAGCTTTCTTTTGCCAAAGAATTTACACGGTTACAGACTTTTAAAAAATAAAATCCTGCTATAATATGAAAGCCAGAAGTGTCTTAAAAGTTTAACCCCAAAACCTTTTAAATATAATCACATCACTGCTGAATGTGAGGAAAAAAAGAAGTTTTTAGCATGAATTTTCTACACTGTACAGAGATGTGATGCAGATAATACAAACTATGAAACTAAGCCTCCTCTTCATTTAGTTAGTGACCACCTAGAAGCCCCCTGTGGCTCCCTGAAGGCCCCCAAACCTCACTTTGGAAACCGTAATCACCTCTTCCACTTCCAGTTTCTGAATGTTCACCTTCCTCCGTCCGCCTTTCTGTCTTCCCAGAATGCCCAGCGGCTAGGCGGCTCCCAGGTGGCGCAGTCGCTCACCACACCAGTGGTCTCCGTGGCAACACCCAGTCTCCTAGCACCCTTCTCCGGCATGCAGACGGCCTACAACACTGGTAAGACAGCGACGGCAGCCCTGCAGTGACTCGGGTCATTTTTAGCTGCACAGATTGTCTCTGTCTGCTTATATGAGGGCAGTGAACGCACCACGACCGCACATCATGACAGAGTTATTTTTTTTTAAAGCTGGAAAAGATAAAACATCGAGCAGAGTAAAAGATATAGTCTGCATTCTCATGAAAATCTTAATTGTCATGTAGAAAAACTTGAAAATGATGCCACACACTGGTATGAATATTCACTTTGTTCATTGTGTGAGAGCTTCTGGAATGGTTCCACTTCAAAGGTCTCCATTAATATGGATTAGACCTGATTAATATTGATGCTCCAGAAAGTTGTATGATGTAAAACAATCCCCCTCCTCCTCTCTCCTCCTCTCTCCACCTCTTCCTCTTCTCCCTCTCTCCCTCTCTCTCCCTCTCTCTCTGTGTGTCTCCCTCTTCAATCCTCTTAATCTCAGAGTACCAGCTGACGAGTGCAGATCTCACGGCGCTCCAGACGTTCACACCACCGGGGCTGGTGCCTGGCAACATGGCTGCCTGGCAACAGCAACAGCAACCAACAATCACCCAGCAACAACAGCAGCAGCAACAGCAGCAACAGACCCAGCAGCTGAGCTTGGCGTCGCTCAGTAACTTGGTGTAAGCTCCCTTTTTTTAACATTTTTTTGTATTATTATCTCCCTTCAACAAACTCGTCAAATAAGGTCGATTCAGCGGTTTGCTCTCAACTGTGTTTACGCGGCCGACCTTTGACCTTCCCCCCCCCCTCATATATCACACTAGTAGACAACAACAGTAATAATACATGCTCATAAAATACTTGGAGCACCTCTGTCATACAAAGCTGTAGCATCACCCCAGCTGTGGTTGATTCATCTTTCGTGGTGACCTAGATACACCCCCCCCCCCCCTCTCCACCGCCCCCGCCCCTCCACCGCCCCCACACTCCCATCAGCTCCAACTCCCACAGGAGTCCCACTCTGATTTAGCTCCCGGTTAGCGACTCCAGGCTGCTAGCTGTGTTATCCGGCACACAGATGCACAGGATTTGGCAGCTGGGAGAGATTCTTACCTTAAAGCTTTATTAAAGATATACGGACGTTGTGATGGTCAGTGTTTTACCCAACTCATGACATCATCAGTGAGGTCAGCTTCAGTGTTATATATTATGTTTGAAACAGTATGGAGACGTTAGGTTACCTCCAGAGGGGCTTGTTGAGGTAGAAGTGTCTCCTTAGGACATGTGTGTCAAACTCATTTTCATTCAAGGGCCACATACAGACCAATTTGATCTCATTAAAAAGATGGAAGGAAAGAAGGAAGGAAGGAAATAAGGAAATAAGAAGGGAAGGAAGGAAAGACAGGCAAAAGGAAGGAGGGAAGATAGGTAGGAAAGAGAGATAGTGAAGGACAGACAGACAGAAGGAAGGAAGGAAAGAAGGAAGGAAGGACAGATGGAAGGAAGGAAGGACAGATAGAAGGAAGGAAGGAAGGAACAAAGAAAGGAAAAAAGGAAGGTAGGAAGGACAGATGGAAGGAAGGAAAAGAACACAAGATGGCAAGTGGGCCGGATCACACCCCTCGGCAGGCCGTATCTGGCCCACGGGCCGTATGTTTGACACCCCTGCCTTAGGATGACGATGGTCGGTGCCACCAGCTCCTTAAATCCTTCAAAATGCCCAAAACTTTATTTACAACACAACAGCAGCAGGATAAAACACTCTGTTCTGGCTCAGATCACCTCTGCTTGATGCGTAATGCATGCAGGGTTATTTGTCTATTCAAGTTCACACAAATTAGCTCCCAAAGCATCCTGAAGTGTTTTATCTTCTTCTTCTTTTTTTAATCTTCCAACACACTACGCCATCTTCAACTCAACCTCCTCGACATTCATATTCTATCTGGTTACATGAAACTGGAGGCACCCCGAGCCAGTGTGCACAGGGAGCAGCAGAAATATGAAAACATTTCCTGAAAAGGATGTGAACTTTGAAGTTAACTAAATCACCGTAGCAACTACAGCTAGATACAAATGTGGGTCATATGAGTTTGAATGCCAATTAGCAGCACGTCAGCTTTAATTTGTGAATTCGGCTCCTAAGCTGCTTTTTTTTTTTTTTTTTAGTTCAGTTTGTCTGCTGGCAGAATGTCTTAACCCTCCTGTCCTCCTCCCGGGTCAAATTGACCCCATCTCTCTTTTGACTGTTCCTTCTTTCATTCCTTCCTTCTTCTCCTCCTCCCCTCTTTCTTTGCTCCCTCCTCCTTCCATCCTTCCTTGCTTCCTTCCTTCCTTCCATCCTTCCCTCCCTCCTTACTCCTTTCCTCCTTCCTTCCTTCCTTCTTTCCTTCTTCTCATCCTCCCCTCTTTCTTTGCTCCCTCCTCCTTCCATCCTTCCTTGCTTCCATCCTTCCTTCCATCCTTCCCTCCCTCCTTACTCCTTTCCTTCCTTCCTTCCTTCCTTCCTTCCTTCCTTCCTTCCTTCCTTCCTTCTTTCCTTCCCTCCCTCCTTACTCCATTCTTTCCTTCCTTCCTTCCTCCCTCCTTACTCCTTTCTTTCCTTCCTTCCATCCTTCCCTCCCTCCTTACTCCTTTCCTTCCTTCCTTCCTTCCTTCCTTCCTTCCTCCTTTCCTTCCCTCCTTCCTTCCTCCTTTCCTTCCCTCCTTCCTTCCTCCTTTCCTTCTCTCCTTACTTCCTTCCTCTTGTCCTTCCTTCTGTCCTTCCTTGACCTGAGGACAACAGGAGGGTTAACTATATACATAAATATCAAAGTACTGATTGCCAGAAGTCTTTTCTAGCTCAAACATTCATAATAATTGTTAATCAGCAGCATGTATTTGTGTTTTTGAGGTTAAGTTATTTCAGAGTTTAGGCTATTTGTATGATTTTGTCCCCTCTGTGTTAGCAATTAGCACATTCAGGTGGAAGCTGCCTTTCAGTCTTAAACCTCTAAATGTTATATTTTACCAAATGATTTAAACACCCATGAGAGTAAGCTTGTATTAGCCTGCTGGTGGATATAAAACATGTGTGTCATAGCAGTTTAGTCTCTTATGTGAGCAGTCTGGCTGTGCTAGGCTAACCTGTCGACGGGGGAACGGCTTGTAACCCGCCTCTTGTTTTGTCCTCCCTTCCCCCCTTTTCTCCACAGCATGTGGGGTGCAGAGAAACAGAATGTGGAGATGGTTAACTGCATCTCCAATATTGCTGCTAACCTGAGGTGAATGACATGATAGCATCTAGTGCTGCGCAGCTCTGCAATGCCTTTTTATCTGTCAAGTTTTTTGTTGTTTTTTTTAAATCCTGCTCACGGGTTCAGTTATGATCCAAATAACAAAATAACCCAAAGAAACTCCAGAATAGACTCAATTACATGACAAATATAATCTGAAAGTGTTTCTTCTTTCCATGTGTGTGTTGGATGTGATGCCTGTTGTTGCCTTTGCTGTGTCTCTACTCCGCTGCTCTTTCAGGTCCGTCGAGGAGAACGCACTTGTTTTTTATTTTTTTATTATTTTTTCCAACCCGTGAATATGAGTTGACTAGCGTGGTTGTAAGGAGTTTTCATGCCACCTAAAGCTTAGATCTGAAGCTCTTTTGTAAGTGTCACGAACAAAGAAGGAGACACTGCAGTGTGACAGCAGCAGCAGCGTCTCTCGCTAGCTTCTCAAATGAAAGAAGTCTCTGGATGCTGCTTTCACTTCCCAAAACACTGAACCAGTGCACAGCTGTGTGCCACCGACATGCTTACTGCATTAAAATTTAACTTTCCAACCATTTAGCTGTCACTCTGAGCTGACAATCACACATAAGCTGCAGTTCCTTAGATACATGGTGGCCTGAAATGCCTACAGTAGCATGACTAAAAAGAATCATTTAGATGTGGAGGAGCTGTCAAAGGCACTTATTCAGACAGATGAGATTAGATGATGTGCAGTTTGTAATTTAGTCGAGTTTGATATTCATTTAACAGCCTGTAACAATCTAAAATTAGCATTTCACATTTGAAAACCCTCTTAATGCTGATATCTTATTGTTCAGAACAATCTCAGCTACAAATACAGTATATATCTTGACATAAAGAGAATTGAACAGACGGCACAGCTGCTCAGACTATCTATCAAAAAAGATTAAAAATGGCAGAAATGTGAAAAAAAAAGCTTAAATATTGTCAGCTGTCACAAGAGAGGCTGTTATTTGTTTCTCAGTCTGACAAGCTGAAAATTGTCCATGAAAATATGATAATAGGTTGTTTATTGTACAGAGCAGCTGTGACTCCAGTCGGTGGAGCATATAGTTAACACTCAGCACCAACCAGCTCACACACACACAGCAGAACTCTTCATATCGCCTCGACGGTCCAGGTTGTGTGAAATCCTTCAGCAAACAGAGCGTTTAAACCACTCAGAGACGGTGAAACAGCAAGCAGCTCTCATGTTCCCTGAAGAGTATTAGCTGTAACAGATCGAGCACTGTTTCTCCACTCAGGGCCATATGTGGGTTTTTCCACATCGCCAACAGTTATAACAAACTTACACAGCAACTACTGTAAGACTGGTACTATTAATTACCTTCATTATACATTAATCTGTGTTTAATTTAAGATATTTACCTTACAAGGCAGCTGGATCCATCTGCTGTGTCTGAAACTGCACACTAGGCATTACATAGCCAATGTATGTGTGGTGTGTGTGTGTGTGTGTGTGTGTGTGTGTGTGTGTGTGTGTGTGTGTGTGTGTGTGTGTGTGTGTGTGTGTGTGTGTACTATCAATCAGCATACTTTTGTGTTTAACCCTCCTGTTGTCCTCAGGTCAAGGAAGGAAAGAAGTAAGGAGAGAAGGAAGGGAGGAAAGGAGTAAGGAGGGAGGGAGGGAAGGAGGGAGGAAGGAAGGGAAGGAAGGAATGAAGAAAGGAGGGAGGGAGGAAGGAAAGGAAGGAGGGAGGGAGGAAGGAAAGGAAGGAGGAAGGAAGGAAGGAAGGAAAAGAGTAAGGAGGGAGGAAGGAAGGGAGTAAGGAGGGAGGGAGGAAGGAAAGGTGGGAGGAAGTAAGGAGAGAAGGAAGGGAGGAAGGAATGAAGGAAAGGAGGGAGGGAGGAAGGAAGTAAGGAGAGAAGGAAGGGAGGAAAGGAATAAGGAGGGAGGGAGGGAGGAAGGAAGGAAGGAAGGAAGGAAGGAAGGAAGGAAGGAAAGAAAGAAAGAAAGAAAGAAAGAAAGAAAGGAGTAAGGAGGGAGGGAAGGATGGAAGGAAGTGAGGAAAGATGTATAGAAGGAGAGGAAGAACGAAGGAAAAAATTAAAGAAAGAGGAAGGAAGGAACAGTCAAAAGAGACGGGGTCAATTTGACCCGGAGGACGACAGGAGGGTTAAACAGTTGGATACACTGAGAGCCTCCTTAACAGTTGGAGATGTGTAACCATGGTAACCTGTGCCAACCATACACTCTGAACTGATGTAGACAATATATAACACCTAGCAAAGTGAGACCTTACTTAATATTAGTAGTATGCACTTCACACACTGTTGCTTTCATACTGATGTTTCCGACTCACTAAAACAACTCCCATACTGTTTTAATTGAATCATTAACCAGTCAGCTTCTTATGAGGATTCCAGCTGCCTCTATAGATATTGATAAACCTTCCAGCCAACCTGCCAAACTTCTTAGATCAGAATCATCTAGCTGTATCATTTTACCCCAAAAGCCGATCCAAAGTTCCTCCAGCCCAAGAAAAACTGGTCTGTACTGCTTGTTTTGTGTGAGCAGCAGCAGCAAAACACACATGCTTTCAGTTTACGACGATGAGAAGCACAAAAAATCAATGGAACCGATCAATGTCTGAAACACTTATTGTGCTGTTAACTCAGCAATCTGTCAATCAGCTAATGTTTTCAACTCTGAATTAGAGGCTAAAACATCACAAGTAACATCTATTACAGTTTGTATATTTCCATGCTGTAGATTAATGTTCTTCCACATCGTTAAGTTCAATCCCATCCGACGGTCTGTTGTCCAACCGGAAAGCGCAGATGTCTGACAGCGTGTGGGATCCCTGATTCCTCCTCATGTTTAAACCATTCAAATCTTTAATTAGAAATGTTTGTTATGCTTTAAAATAGCCAAGATGTTCTTTAAAACACTGAGAACAATAATCATGATTTTACTAAATAACAGGATTTTCAGTTCATCCATAATCATGCAGGCCAGATGTTGGTTGTGGCTCCGTTTCAGCACCTTCAGGTTTGGTATTATAATAACAGGCAGGTTTGCTGTGCCGTGTGTGGGATCAGAGACACACAACGGCTGTCACTGAAAACAAGCGAGCACCACAGAAATGTGGGAAGCGTTCCCAGCACACCAAACTGTTCTCTCGGAAAAATCGTGCCGTCCTAGGACAGCATGGGCAGACGTGATGCTTCTGCAGCCCAGACTGCACCAGTTTGTTTTTGATTTGATCACAGCACGGCCTCGCAGCAAGCAAACAAGCCCTTCCAATCAAACTGTGATTGACAGCTTGGCTTCGAGCCTCGCCTTCACTGCCGTCCGCATTTTCCTCGCTGCAGGCTGCATGAGGAAATGATTTCTGTCATCTTACCCTCTCCCATCTCACTTTTTAATCATTCCTCTCACTACTTCCGTCTTTCCGCTTATTTCCTGCTCTTTTGTCAGGTTTGGTTTAATTCAACAAACACCTGTTGACTCTCATCTTTCTCCCTCGCTCCCCCAATCTAAAAGTTAATGTCAAGACTTCTCCTCTAAAGCAGCTCCCTGCAGAGCCTCGCCTTCAGCCCGTTTACCTTCAGTCTATCCAGCATTGATCCCTGGATGCTGTTTGTGTGTAACAGGATGTGTTGTCATTGTTTGTGTCTTCTCTGAGTCGATGTGTTATCGGCAGACGAGGCCTCCAGTCGGGAAGCTTTAGGAGGAAAAGAACAGCTAAACTTTTAGGGATGTTGTGTGAATGAGCGTCAGTGTGGTTGGTCGTTTTTGAATCAGGAGGATGATGATGATCATTCTTCCTCGTGATGCTCCTCCGTCTCGCTTTGTTCTTGTTCTTCGCCCACAAAAACACAACTTTCTGTCTTTCTCCTTCTGTCACTTTTGATCTCTCGTCTCTCCTCCTTCTCAGCTCTCTCTCTCTCAGATGTGGTTTAAAACACTTTCAGACAGAGCACATATTGCTGAGTAGCTTACAGGACTCAGTGTGTGTCTGCAGGCCACGATGCACACATGCTATCACAGTCAGACCTCCTCAGAACAATCAGTGTTTTCCCAGACTCCACATCAGACTACACATCAGACTACACATCAGACTACACATCAGACTCCACATCAGACTACACATCAGACTACACATCAGACTACACATCAGACTACACATCAGACTACACATCAGACTACACATCAGACTACACATCAGACTACACATCAGACTACACATCAGGAACATCAGCAGCTCCCTCTACCTTGAAGATAAAAATACTATGTGAGCTTAATTTAGCAACAAACAGACGACCTGCTCCGTCTTTACAGTGAGATAAGTTGGTCACCAGTTACTGTGAGACACATCTAAGAATATCAAACCTCAGCAGCAGTGAGTTAAAACAGCAAATGGAAACTTAACCCTCCTGTCATCCTCCCGGGTCAAATTGACCCAGTCTGTTTTGACTGTTCCTTCTTTCCTCCTTCCTTCTTTCCTCTGTCCTTTCCTTCCTCCCTCCCTCCTGTCCTTCCTTCTTTCCTCCTTCCTCTTGTTTCTTCCTCCTCCCTCCCACTTTTCCTTCCTTCTTCTTCCCTCCTTTCCTTCCTTCCTTTCCTCAGTCCTTCCTTCCTTTCTCCCTCCCTCCTTCCTCCCTCCCCCTTTTCTTCCTTCTTTCCTCCTTCCATCCATCCTTCCTTCCTTGACTCGAGGACAACAGGAGGGTTAAGAAAGAAAGTAGCCTGTCTGAAATACACTATTGAAGAATTTACGATATATTCCTTAATGACAATCTGCTCTGGCTTCTGATTTCATTGATCCCATTTTAGGAAAAGCCGCAAAGTTCAAGATTATTGAAAGCGACTGTAGAAATGCATCGCGTGTGGACGACTGTCAAGTGTGTGTGTGTGTGTGTGTGGTTGTGTGATTGTGTGTCTGTGTCTGTGTGTGTGTGCGTGTGTGTGTGTGTGTGTGTGTGTGTGTGTGTGTGTGTGTGTGTGTGTGTGAAGGCTGCCGTGCCAGATCTCTAACATGTGAGTGTGAGTGAAGCAGCTGTAGTAGTAACCGTGTCTGGACTGATCATGCCTGGCCTCCGTCCCACTGTTTTCCTGCTGTTTTAGCTTTTCTAAACTTGCTTGTCTCTTTTTTTTCCACCTCCCTCCACAGCCTGGCCTCTCAGTCCAACTTGCTCTTTGGCAGGGAGGAGGGCCTCTGCTGGTACTGTACTCTCTACACTTCAGCCACACAGCTACAGCACGCCGCTTTCCCAAAATATCTGCTGCACAGAGGATTCAAAACTTTAACTACAAAGTTTGTAACTTGTTTTTGGGGCAGTTATGACAACGCATCTGCTTGTTTCCATGTGTTCTGGTCCAAACAGACACAAATAATAACTCTCAGTTGTTTGAATACATAGAAAGAGAAAGCTAAAACACAAATAAACATCTTAAAGAGAAGTGAAAGTGACCACAGCATTAAATGAATATGCTAAGTAATGCAAACTGTAATGTCAGAATGTATATAGAATATTGATAAGCCATTTAGTATATTAACACTCCTGTTGTCCTCAAGTTAAGAAAGGAAGGATGGAAGGAAGGACGAAAGAAGGAAGGAAAGGAGGGAGGAAGAGGGAAGAAAATGAGGGAGGGAGGGGAGGAAGGAGGGAGAAAGGAAAGAAGGATGGAGGAAAGGAGTGAAGAAGAAGGAAGGAAAAGAGGGAGGAAGAAAGGAAAGGAGGAAGGAAGGAAGGAAAGGAGGGAGGGAGGGAGGAAAGAAGGAAGGACAGGAAGGACAAAGGACAGGAGGGAGGAAAGAAGGAAAGAGGGAGGAAGGAAAGGAAGGAGGAAAGAAGGAAGGAAGAAAGGGAGGAAGGAAAGGAAGGAAGGAAGGAGGAAAGAAGGAGGAAGGAAAGGAAGGAGGAAAGAAGGAAGGGAGGAAGAAGGAAGGACTGAGGAAAGAAGAAAGGGAGGAAGGAAAGGAAGGAAGCAAAGGAGGGAGGGAGGAAAGAAGGAAGGAAGGAATGGAGGAAAGAAGGAACAGTCAAAACAGAGGGTCAATTTGACCGGGGAGGACGACAGGAAGGTTAAGTGGATAAACTAAATAATATAAAGTAATCTATAACTTCTTATTCTTTAGTTTAACCCTTTAACATCTGCCAACCTTTAACAAATTGTTTTTAAGCATTTATAACATTATTACCAGAAAGCTTTAAAAAGTAGAGAGACATCATATTTGTACCTTCACATACAACAAGGTTAAAACAACACATCTAAAAGCACTAAGTCTTTATTTATTTGGCCTTAAGAGGGATTTTATAAAAAACCTGATCCTCAGCAGTTTCCTGGAGAGGAACTTAAAGGACTATAAACTATGAGTCATAGTCTTCAGATATTATGTGGAGCAGTAAGACTCTATTGTTATTAAGACCTCTCTGTTCCTCAACATCATCCATTTATCACATCAGATAGAGAGCAGGAGCAAGAAACTATAAAATTAACCTTCCTGTCGTCCTTCCTTCCTTCCTTGTTTCCTCTGTCCTTCTTTACTTCCTCTCTTCCTTCCTTCCTCCATTCCTTATTTCCTCTGTCCTTCTTTCCTTCCTCCCTTCCTCTTTTCCTTCCTCCCTCCTACCTTCCTCCCTTCTTTCCTCTATTCTTCCTTCCTCCCTTCCCTCCTCCTTTCCTTCCTTCTTCCTCCCTTCCTCCCTTGATTTGAGGACAACAGGAGGGTTAAAGGGCTCCTCCTGTGATTTAACGTTACACTTCTATAAAGTTGGAGGGAGTTTTTAACGTCGATACATCCTGACTGACTTTAATCTTTAGAAGCTATAAAAACACTTGATCCTAAAATGCAACCAACAGCATCTTTTTGTTCCCTTTACAGCCTAGTTTAAAAAAAACAACCCAACATCTTTCACATTTAATGCTCCCAATTTGTAACGCAGGCTTTCTCTTATAATAGTTGAGTCTCCGAGCCAAAGCCGAAATAATCCTGATGATGTTCACTGTGACATCATTCAAGGTTGCTTGATAAAGATCCTCAGAGCTATAGAAAACCAATACAAAGCAAAACTTCTGTCATAACTGCAGAACACTACCATGTGCTACTCCAGTGTTAAAATTAGAGCGATGTGAGTTAATTGGCAGCGTGTCGGTCCTCAGAGCAGCAAAGCATTCTGGGAAACACGGCTGCAGCTATAACCCTCAAAGCACTGTAAACCAAGTGTCTGCTTCTGGCTGCTGAGCTCGCCGTGGTGTTGTTAGCGCTCAGGGCTTTTGCCTTCATCACTGTCACCGCCGGCCCGCTGACTCGGCCGTTTTCACTCGCCATAGCAACAGCAACAGCACCCCCGTGGCACCGCCATCCATCTACCTGTGCCGGCCCGAGACTCGGTGCACAGGTTTGATGAAGTGGGCACGGCGAGAGACTGACTCAACCTGGGGGATTTCAGTGTGTGTGTGTGTGTGTGTGTGTGTGCAAATACTATGCAAGGGAAGGCATTTGTATGTAAGACAGCAAGAGAGCATGAGTTTAAGTGTGTGTGTGTGTGTCAAGACGGAGGAATTTGAGTGCCGCAGACCTAGATGGCCTAGAGGAGTGCTATCTTAAAGTCCCCTCTCAGTCTGCCAGTAATTGAGGGAATATTAGAGATACAGTGCTGCAGATGGCTCATGGTATGACATATTAGAACACACCCGTGGGGCGAAAACGCAGTAATTGGGAGCTTCAAATTCAGATCGACCGTGTAAAGCTGGCAGAGAAGGAGGAGAGCAAGAAAGAGAGGAAGAGAGGGAGAGAGAGAGGGAACGAGTGCTATCCGAAAAATCCTGTCGACACCGTCAAAGCAGTGAGCCACAGTGCAGCGTCAACAGCCGGCGTCAGCTCGGTGACAGGTTCGACTCAGCCTCCAGCCAGCGGAGGAGGAGGAAGAGGAGGAGAGGTGAAGGCTGAGTGCGAGGGTGGAAAAAAGAGGGGGGGTTGATCAAAGAGTCGGTGGCAGGTGGAAGTACAGACAGTGACAGACGTAAGCTTTCTGGCACACATACGACTTTGTCCCGAACATCTCAGGACTCACAAATCATGTTTAGAGTTTCACTAAAAGATGGATGGAGTGCATTATACCTTTTAACCTTCCTGTCGTCCTCCCGGGTCTAATTGACCCTGTCTATTTTGACTGTTCCTCCTTTCCTTCCCTTCCTCCCTCCTTCTATCCTTCCTTCCTCCCTCCCTCCCTTCCTTCTTTCTTCCTCCCTTCCTTCCTTCCTCCCACCTTTCCTTCTTTCTTCCTCCCTTCCTTCCTTCATTCCTTCCTCCCTCCTTTCCTTCTTTCTTCTCCCTTCCTTCCTTCCTCCCACCTTTCCTTCTTTCTTCCTCCCTTCCTTCCTTCATTCCTTCCTCCCTCCTTTCCTTCTTTCTTCCTTCCTCCCTCCTTTCCTTCTTTCTTCCTTCCTCCTTCCTTCCTTCCTCCCTTCCTTCCTTCCTTCCTCCCTCCCTCTCTCCCTCCTTTCCTTCCTTCTTCCTCCCTTCCTTCCTTCCTCCCTCCTTCTTTTCCCCCCTTCCTCCCTCCATTCCTTCCTTCCTCCTTTCCTTCCTTCCTCCCTCCCTCCTTTCCTTCCTTCTTCCTTCCTTCCTTCCTTGACTCGAGGACAACACGAGGGTTTAAAGCAGGTGTAGCAGTGGTAGACGTGCATTTTGTCCTAATAAGGAGATTTAATGAGATAGAAACAGTCACAGACTTTAAATGATTAGATTTTAACTAAGTCTGAATCCCCCCCCCCCCCACACACAAACTCAGATCTATCAAGTCTCCGACAAAAATGTTGAAACTGGCTCAACTGGCCGCTGAAATCTGTCAAAGTGCACATTCCTGGTACATTACTCTGGACTGTGAAGGGTGTAATTATACTGTTTACCTCGCAGCGATGGAGACAGAGGATAAGCCGATTGTCTCCGACTCATCAAAGCTTCTTTTTAAAGTTGACAAAAAAGAAACCCTCTGCACTGTGTTTTGACATCCGTGACGTCTTTAAAAACTCACGGATTGGATTTCTCACGCTGGCGTTCCTGTGACGTGTTTCATCATCGCAGCGGTTATCAGTAGACACACGCAGCCAGAACAACCTACAGATCCTCCAGCAGTGCAGGGGAGGAAACGGGTGGCACAATACTCGCTGTGAAAGAAGAATGACATGATCCATTAAGATATTAAGAGCAGCGTCCAACGGCTGATTGGTTCCTGGAGCGTGGGCATAAACATGACTGGAGAGAAGAGATGATGTAAGAGTTTGTGAATGACAGCACAGGAGAGAAGAAGGGAAAGATAAAACTGAAAGAGAAGAAGGAAGAGTTATCATTAACTCTTAGTGTTTTTTAATAATCAGGTTATCAAATCAACCCTCCTGTCCTCGAGTCGAGGAAGGAAGGAAAGGAAAGAGGGAGGGAGGAAAGAAGGAAGGGAGGAAGAAAGAAGGAAAGGAGGGAGGGAGGAAGTAAAGGGAGGATGGGAGGAAGGAAAGGAGGGAGGGACAGAAGGAAGGGTGGAAGGAGGGAAGGAAGGAAAGACAGGAAAGAATGAAGGAAGGGAGGAAGAAGGAAGGAAAGGAGGGAGAGAGGGAGGGACAGAAGGAAGGAAGGAAGAAAGGATGGAAAGAAGGAAGGCAGGAAGGAAGGAAAGAAAGAAAGGAGGACAAAGGAAAGAATGAAGGGAGGAAGAAGGAAGGAAGGAAGGAGGGAGGGAGGAAGGAAGGACAGAAGGAAGGAAGAAAGGGTGGAAAGAAGGAAGGAAGGAGGGAGGAAAGAAGGACAGAAGGAAGGAAAAAAGGGTGGAAAGAAGGAAGTAAGGAAGTAAGGAAGGAAGGAAGGAGGGAGGAAGGAAGGAAGGAAGGAAGGAAGGAAGGAAGGAAGGAGGGAGGGAGGGAGGAGGGAAGGAAAGGAGGAACAGTCAAAGTAGACAGGGTCAAAGGTTAACTTGTGACAGTTTGTTGTTTGAAGCATGAACACATCCGTCTAATCAAACCTTCAGTTTGGTGAGAATCAGAATATTAAAACTCAAGCGGAACCAAATACTGTCAGAGAAGACTTGTTTTGATCCTCTTTGTTACAGTCGCCAAAAAAAAATCCCCAAAACACACAAAGAGTTCTGATTGGCAGAGAGAGCACCCAGATGTTGATCCTGTAACAGTCAGCAGTTTCTCACGATGTGTAGCCAAGCCGAGCCGTTCCTCCAGATGTTTCAGTAAAAAGATCAGAGAAGGTAGCTCACTGTAAAACAAAAATAAAAACCATGCTGACCCACGGGGACTGTTGCTATAGTAACCTCTAACCCTTACAGTGTGAACCATCACTGAAACTACCTACTGGTGCTCCTTGTATGACTTTTTAACACGTTTCTGTTTCTGCTTGTGGTTTTTTCGTAATGTGAACTTTTTGCAGACTAAATTTGAAAATGTGAGGATGTGTTTTTGGGCTGCATGGCTTTATGGACTGTTTGCTTTTATGTATACGCCTCACATGTAGTCCTAAATGTGTTGTGTCCTCTTCCCTGTGTGCTCAAGTCCTGCATAGGCCGGCCTCTTGCCTGGTTTACAGCATTGTCGTACTGTGTGTTAGGTATTAGTCTTTAAGAACGGCTCATGTGCATATTGTGATGCATTCGGCCATCTTTGATTTTCTTCAGTATTGGCTGTATGTCGTCTAATGAAGGTCTGCTCTCCTGTAACCTTTAAAGATAATACGGGGAGTAACAACCATTTTTTTTGGTGGTCTAACTCTTGTTTTTCTTTGTTCTCCTTCCATCTTTCTCTCTCTCTCTCTTTTTTTTCCATCTCCAGGCCGGTGGGCCACATAACTCAGGGCACAGCACTGACAGTCAACACCAACCCCAACGTCAACATCAAGTCCGAACCCGTCTCACCAAATCGCGACCGCAGCACTCCCAGCTCCACCAGCGGCGGCTGTGGAGGCGGCGGCGGAGGACTCCAGGGTCAGCTCCAGGGTCAAGGTCTGGTGTCGGTGGCCTATCCGGGTACCCTGCGTCTGGAAGTGGGAGGGCAAGGCCGCTCGCCCGTCGACAGCCTGAGCAGCAACGGCAGCTCGTACGAGGGCAGCGACCGGGACGACGGGCAGGGTCGAGGCGGCGGAGCGGAGTTCCACCACCAGGCCGGCAACCAACAGCCCACCATGGTCCTCCTGCGGCCCTCTTCGGCCGAGCCCAGGAGCAGGACGGGACCAACGTGAAGAGAATGAGACTGGATACCTGGGTGACATAAAGAGATGAGCGGAGCGAGGGATGGACGGACGGACAGATGTAGGATGGAGATGGAGATGTGTACTTGTGGCTTGTGTACATGACCCCACCAGCCCCCCGACTCCCCTGATCTCTTTCCCTTTCACACACACACACATATATATATATACACACCATCAACCCAATAACTTACTGTCCACACACACACACACACACACACACACACACACACACACACACACACACAAACACACACAAACAAGCATGCTAACACACTCATGTCGCACGTGTGGACACTGAAGCTCACTTGTATGGCAATGTGCAGACACTTTTGAACTCTAATGTACTTTCACTCACACATACACACACACACACACACACACACACACACACACACACACACACACACACACACACACACACACACACACACAGACAAAACGTTAAAAGGGTTGAGCCACCAAACCAGGGATTATTAAGTCAAAACAGTCACTATGTTGGACTTTATTCAGCTGTATTTGAGTAGAAGTGAGTAAAAGCACGTGATGTCACATGATGACACGTGATGACACGTGATGTCACATGATGACACATGATGACACAGCGGCTCGTAAAAACCCGAAATTTGGCCACTTGGGACTCTTTAACCCGACATGTTCACAGTCGCTGGCGGAGCAGACAAACATACCAGCCTTTGTGTCCCAGCATGTCCTGCATTCGGTTAGCGGCTGGTGGTATTCTCCTCCACCCCCCCACCCCCCACCCCCCTCTTCCCCCGCCACCGCCCCCCCTACCCCCCCCCCATGTGCTCTGTCTGTTTATCCACAGTAGGTTTCTCTGGTCAAACACCACTGCGCTGTATTTAAACACAGTGGCACTAAAATGAGTCCACGTCTTTGTACACATCGCCCTTAAACGCGGTCGTTTTGCTGTCGCTCTAGATTCTTTCTTTCTTTTCTAAGAGACCCGGGCCCGTTTTTGTTTTTGTTTTTCGCCCCTTTTAAAAGCGTGACGTTTTGTCCGTCTGTCTTCTTGACTGTTGATCTCTTAGAGTTTGGATTTGTTTCAGTTTTGAATATTAAGACACTAATAAAGAAAAAAAGAACTGGCCTCCCTCCCCAGACCGAGCCAGCGGCCGTGTCCACACGCTGGCACTTTGGCCCCCTGTACAAGACTGAAGACCCCCGCTGCGGTCTTTATTTAATCTGAACCTTGCAGACTAGCTGTAAAACGAGGAACATAATTTTTTTTTTCTTGCTGAGGTAAAAGACTGCTTTTCTTTGAATCAGGGATGAGCTGCAACGGCTCAACGACACATGACGCAGATACTCCTAGTTTTGCCCACATTGTGTCAACTGCAGATGCTGAGAAAGGCGTGTGTGTGTGTGTGTGTGTGTGTGTGTGTGTGTGGTGTTTATGTGTGTGTGTGTATACAGGTTTGTTACCTCAACTGGTCGTTTTTTTAACTAAGTGATTTGGGCAAATGTTCATTCTCAATTTCATCCTTGAACACACACCTGCAGATGCACACAGCTGACTTTATTTTTGTGAAGCGAATCATGTTTTGAATAGATAGCTGATGTTCACAGGAGGGGAGAATCGTGAGGTACCATGATGTATATAAGCAATCTGTAACCTTTGTGGCTTTTGTGTGACAGGGATAATAAGGTGTTTTGAAGGTTTAAAAAAAAAAAAAAAAAAAAAAAAATCATATACAAGTATATATTTAAACGGCTTCAGGCAGTAGCGAGGGCAGCTCTGCTTCTGAGGCAGGAGACTACAGACGACAGGGATTGTATATATAAACTATATATTCGGCAGGATATCCCTTAAAGAGACAGAGAGAAAAAAAAGCAAACACGTTGATTCTCAGTGGATCAGTCTTTTTCTTTTATTATTATTATTATTATTATTATTATTATTATTATTATTATTTATGCGTGTATATAAAGTGTAATATGTCGACGAGCCAGGAGAGGGTGCTGTTGAGACAGAAAGGGAAGACGTAGCCGTGGTGACTCGGACTGTTTTGAGTGAGTAATGGTTAGGACTCTGTCACTGATGGAGCGCACTTTACCTTAAACCCCCCCCCAAACCCCCCCGACACCTTAACACACCTAACCCATGGATACACACACACACACACACACACACACACACACACAGGGGTTACACTGATACACCAGCTGCCTGTAAGGCTTTTATAATAATATTGATGATATTTAACAGATATAAATACAATTTTGCACTTTTTTTATCCTCTTAACTCCAAATACTGTTTTGTTGTAGTTTGATTTAAATAAGAGCTAATTTTACTGGTTTGGACCTAAAATTTAGTTTTAAATTTAATTTAATTCAACTGATCACAAAACAGGAAACATTAAAGCAGAGGATATAATTACTTCAAAATCATAAGAAGACAGTAAATAAAACAAGTATTTTCAAATGTATTTAAAACATCCTTAAATTAATTTATAATTGAATAAAATTATAGAAATAATTGGAAGATTTATATAACATTTTGTAATGTTTTTTCTAATAGTTTAATAGAACCGGTAAATTGTAAATTAAATCTTTATGTATTTAATTCATTTATAAATTAACACACAGGCAGCAGCTTAAAGTGTAAAATACTAATAAATACTGTCTTTTACTTACAGTTTGGTGTAAAGTGACGGTCTGAACCCCCCCCTCTGACCCCCCCACCCCCTAATATAAATGCTACTTATATTGAAGTAATTGTTTGACCTGTCAGAGTATTGAGTATTTTGCAGTTTAAGGACAAAAAGTATTATATTATCTCTCCCTAACATATCAACCTTAACTTTAAAACACACACACACACACACACACACACACACACACACACACACACACACACATATATGAAGCTGATATGATTAAGCTAGCCAAGGATGCCCCCCCCCCCCCCCCCTCCCCTCCTTAGTTGAATAAGTTAACCTTTTCCTCTTAATAAAAGCCATGTATCTATATTCAGAGCACCTCTCCTCCGCCTGTCACTGGTTGGCTGTAGTTTTATATTATGGAGAGTTTTAAAAAAAAAAAAGACTTTGAAAGTAAAAGAAATATGAAGGATGTCATTTTGTACTCGATAAAAGCGACAAAAGGTGATTTTTTTTTTTTTTTTTAATTTTTAAATGTTTTTTCTAGTGAGTAGAATTTAAAAACATAGTGGTCAAAAGTGCAAATTCATGTATTTATTTCCTCCTAAAAGCGCTCTCACTCCCTCAGCCTGCATCCATGTGCTCGTTAAAAGCTTTGGAGGAAGTGTTTCGGGTATCGCTCGGCGTTAAGCTGCAGGTTTCAGAGCCAGTCATCATCTTTTAATGACGACCTCCCAAATCCAGCAGACATGTCAACCTCGGGTTTTCACCACATCCTTCTCATAGCCCCCCCCTCCCCCTCCCCCTCCCGTTCGTCACCTCCCTCTCACCCCTGTCACTCAGTCAGTTTGTGTCCCACCTCCTCCTCCTCTTCCTCCTCTTCCTCCTCTTCCTCCTCTTCTGGAAGCTTAATCTCAAAATGCCACCCACCCACCCACACACACACACACACACACACACACACACACACACACATTTCATAACACACTCCTTTTTATTTCTGTTTACTCCGTCCAGATAGTGGGTGTCAAATTATTCTGGGGTGGGGGTCATTTCCATTGGTAATTCATACACCCCCCCCCCCCCCCCCTCCCTCCTCAACCTCCCCCAGCCTCATCACACACTACTACCATCATCTGCTCCTCACTTCGTCTTGAGTTCTCATCTTCTTCCTCTTCATCATCCACTCTGTGACAAGGCTTGAGTGTCTATATTGCTTTTCAGAGTGAACATAACATAACATAAGCCCCCCCTCTCCCTCCCTCCCTCCCTCCCTCCATCCCTCTCACCCCCCCTTTGACTGTTAAGACTGTTGTGCTTGAGCTTCGAACAAAATAAACTCAACAAAACAAAACTCAATCCTGTGTATGAGGGTGCGAGCTGGAAGTTTGGCCCCTCTCCCCCGCCAAAATAAGAGAGACGGGACTCACAGGAGTTGGGTGCGAGCTGGAAGTTTGGCCCCTCTGCCCCTCTAAAATAAGAGAGACGGGACTCACAGGAGAGTTTTGTGTTTGTCAGTCAGGTGGAAGCTCACATGAAGCCCTGACACATGTTCTTTAGATCAACACTAGGGGCCGCTGTAATCATACAAACAGGAAGACAATCGTGCTGAGAAGTAGTTTTAAAAAAAACAACCTGCAATCACCCCCACCCCTCCCCCCTCCCGACCCCCCCCCTCCTCCACCCCTCCGGAGAAAAAAAACAACTTACTTCTGTATAATGATGTTTAGAAGTCTCACTCACTTTCCAGTGTTAATTTGTGCTGGTGACAGTCTGTTTTTAATTGTTCTCTGAGAATTGATATTATTATTATTATCATTATTATTATTATTATTATTACTATCATCATTATTACCACAGCTTTCACTGATGGTAGCTGTCACGATGATATAGAAATCTGCGTTTTTGTTTTGTTTTTTGTGTAGGTTAGGCATCTTGTTTTATTTGGAATTTGATTTTATTTTATTATATAAAAATATTCTATAAATATATTTTTTGTTTTCTCTTTTTTTTTGTTGGGATTTGTGTTCTTCTTCTTCTTCTTCTTCTTCTTCAAAAAGGGTGTTACTAATGTTGCACGATTTTTATGACATGAAACAAACAAAACACACACAAGCGTAGTGATGTTAGTTCACGTGTGGCTGCGGACGAGGCGCTGAACGAGGCGACTGCGACGACAAAAATCGCTTCAATGCTGCAACTTTGAGTCCAATGTACAAACCTCTCAGTCCACATATGGTAACGTGGGGGGGAGGGGGGGGTGTTTGGGTGGGTTTTGTTGGGGGGTTTGGGTGGGTGGGTGGGGGGGGGTTGGGCAGCGTGACACATCTAACTTATTTCTGACCAGACACAATGATGTCAATGCATGGGCGTTTCAAAAACAAGCGATGAGTGACTCCTCATGTTATAGGAAACAAAAATGTAATATCAACACAAATATACATCACACAGAAATACATTTAAGAAAAAAAAATGAAATTGAAGAAAAATGTTTAAAATAAATTATAGCTAATATATTGTGTTCGGCTAGTCTGCTTTTTTGTTGTAAAGATAATTTTTTTTTTTGTTGTTTTTGGAGAATGATATACAATTTGTGTATATTTTCATAAATAAAGTATGCACTGATATGTTATTACAAATTCTATACTGCTTTTACAAAAAAAAGTGTTTGTTATTGTACCAAAGTATCCATTGGTCCCCTCTTACCCTCCTCCCCTTTTTGCGTATGTTTTACCGTATTTTATATATTAAATAGACAAGTTGACCTACAGACAAGTTTGAGTTTGTGTCCTTTCTTGTGAGTTTCTGTGATTCTGCGTTTCCGTGTTTTGGCCACTAGATGGCAGCGTAGCACCTGATATTAATAACACACACTGCACAGTCATCCAGTGACAGCTGCTGGCTTTTTATAGCGTCACTTTAAGATATTTTAAAGGCTGGAAACATTTACTCAACCTCATGCAACACTTTGACATCACTGTAAAAGTAGATCTGATGATTTGATTAATTGTTTTTACTGTGGAGATAGAGAGAGGAACGCATGTATCATCTTTTAAAATTAGACTGCTTTTTTTTTTTTTTTTGGTCTAAATAAGTCACGATACCTTTAAACTATTTAGATGAATTTTTATGACTGTGCATATTATATGTGATGCTGCAGTTAAGCAAATTTCAAAGATGCCATGATATGAAATCTTTAATAGATACTATAAGAAGAAAATAATTCAAATTTAAAAGCAACACTTACATTTGTTATCTGGAGAAATAACAGAGAAACTACAGAGTGATTTATTTAGAGTTATTAGGAGTATTTTGAGACATAAATCTATAGTTAGATTGACTAATTATTTAATATTATTTATTAAACTGGAGGTTCATGCCACATAAAGGCAGCGTCAACAATCAATAATCTACAGAAGAGGACGTTCTTTCACTCCTCCTCCTCCTCTTTGTTCTTTTCACCAGAGAGGTCAAAGGTCAGGGACAGATACAGCTAAAGGTTGTGAAGCCATCTGAGAAAAAGTCTGATGTATTCAAACACTGGAAAAGACTTCAGTACGCTTCAGTTTGGTTGTTTGCTGACAGCTTTTTCAAAAACCTAAACACAACCTAAATCCATGATGAAAACACTGATACTAAGGCTGGAGAAGACAAAGGTACAGGATTTAAAAACATTTACACATATGAATGTTCTCAATAACAAGCTTGTTTTCATGAGATAAATCATAAGTGTGTCTTATTATCTCAACATAACCAATTATTCCCCTTCATCCAAACATAAGGTGTCAGAACTCAACATAAAAGCATGGTTATGTGTGATAATAAGTAAACACAGCTTCAGAGTAAGAATCTACTTTAAAAAAAATAATATTTTGTGATCACAGGAAAACAAAAATATGCAGTAAGTGTCACCTTCCCTGATCTTAAGAAAACAAAACAGCAAAAATAATGACATGCATGGTTTTGTTTTAATGCTCCAGTTGTCCTTGAGTCAAGGAAGGAAGGGAGGGAGGAAAAAGGAAGGAAGGAAAGGAGGGAGGAAGGAGGGAAAGAAGAAGGAAGGGAAGGAGGGAGGAAAGAAAGAGAGAAGTAGGGAAGGAAGGAAGAAGGAAGGAAAGGAGGGAGGAAAGAAAGAGAGAAGGAGGGAAGGAAGGAAAGGAGGGAGGAAAGAAAGGAAGTAGGAAGGAAAGGAGGGAGGAAGGAAAGGAGGGGGGAAAGAAGGAAGGAAAGGAGGGAGGGAGGAAGAAAAGGAGGAAGGAAGAAGGAAGGAAAGGAGGGAGGAAAGAAGTAAGGAAAGGAGGGAGGGAGGAAGGAAAGAGAGAAGGAAGGAAGGAAGAAGGAAAGAAGGAAGGAAAGGAGGGGAGAAAGAAAGGAGGGAGGGAGGAAGGAAGAAAGGGAGGAAAGAAGGAACAGTCAAAACGGACAGGGTCAATTTGACCCGGGAGGACGACGCAAAGGTTAAACTGATAAAATGGATGCGAGGGAAGCCAGCAGCCAGCAGGTGAGCGCTTCCTGCTCCGAATGTACTTATCAAATACTTTTTATTGGATGTAATTATTTTATGATTTGTGTTAAATAAAGTAAATAAAGTTTACTTTTATGGTTTTATGATTTCCTCTATGCCAACCAACACAGTTCATAGGGAAATATTCTAACTTGTATATGACTTATGTGGCAGCTACAGTAGTAAACCTAGTAAAGTAGTAAAATGAGCAAAAACAACAATATATAATGAGAAAGTAAATTAAACTTCCCAACAGTATATAAAATAATGTTCACTCTGCTTGCACATTAAGCCATTTTAGAGGAGCAATCCTGCATCATGAGTACCTTTACTTTTGATAGCTTATTGATGCATTTTCACTATATAGTGCAAAATATTTACCCCTAACCATTTTATTGCATGTGTAAATACAATCAGCAACCACTTCATAATATATACCTACATTTATGAAGTTTTTTTAGTTTTTGTTAGATCCAGCCATGTTAGTTAGTTATGTCTGAAATCTTGATCTGCTGCTCACTATTGGGTGAACTATCTAGTGTCTATTATAGATTAGATTAGATTAGTAGCTTTATTATCATTATATTGAGGGTCAGACAACAATATAACAAAATTTAGATAGCACTCCCTGAGCCATAACAACATTTAAGACAATAAAAAAAAACTTAAGAAATAAATACAACATTAACAATCCATAAGAGCAACAAAGTGCAATATGCAGTAGCAAGTCTCATTGTAACAGTAGGACACAATCAGTGAGTGTGTGTGGGTGAGTGGGATGAGGGGATCAGGCCGTGTTCAGTAGTTTAACAGCTTGGGGGAAGAAGCTGTTTTTCAGTCTTGTAGTGTGTGACTAAACTGTCCTGTATCACCTGCCAGAGGGAAGTAGTTGGAAGTGGTGGTGGCCACCATGTGTTGGGTCACGAATTATATTTAAGGCCTTTTGTATTTAGACTTGAAGTGTTGCTGCTTTAGAGTGGTGAGAGAGGGACAAATATCCATATATACCCATTTTAACCCTCCTGTTGTCCTTGAGTCAAGGAAGGAAGGGAGGGAGGAAGAAGGAAGGAAGGAAAGGAGGGAGGAAGGAGGGAAGGAAGGAAGGAGGGAAGGAAGAAGGAAGGGAAAGAGGGAAGTAAAGGAGGGAGGAAAGAAAGAGAGAAGGAGGGAAGGAAGGAAGGAAAGGAGGGAGGAAAGAAAGAGAGAAGGAGGGAAGAAAAGAAGAAGGAAGGAAAGGAGGGAGGAAAGAAAGAGAGAAGGAGGGAAGGAAGGAAGAAGGAAGGAAAGGAGGGAGGAAGGAAAGGAGGAAGGAAGGAAGGAGGGAAGGAAGAAGGAAGGGAAGGAGGGAGGAAAGAAAGAGAGAAGGATGGAAGGAAAGAAGAAGGAAGGAAAGGAGGGAGGAAAGAAAGAGAGAAGGAGGGAAGGAAGGAAGAAGGAAGGAAGAAGGAAGGAAAGGAGGGAGGAAAGAGGGAGGGAGGAAGGAAAGGAGGAAGGAAGGAAGGAGGGAATGAAGAAGGAAGGGAAGGAGGGAAGTAAAGGAGGGAGGAAAGAAGAAAAGAGGGAGGAAAGAAAGAGAGAAGGAGGGAAGGAAGGAAGAAGGAAGGAAAGGAGGGAGGAAAGAAAGAGAGAAGGAGGAAAGGAAGTAAGAAGGAAGGAAGAAGGAAGGAAAGGAGGGAGGAAAGAAAGAGAGAAGGAGGGAAGGAAGGAAGAAGGAAGGAAAGGAGGAAGGAAAGAAGGAAAGAATGGAGGGAGGGAGGAAGGAAAGAGAGAAAGAGGGAAGGAAGAAGGAAAGAAGGGAGGGAGGAAAGAAGGTGAAAATGAAGCTAAACATATGAATGTATTGTTATGAATGAGTGTCTCCTGTTTCCTGTTTCCAAAGAGCATCACAAGATTCAAATCAATGTGTATTCATGTGTATTCATGTGTAGGAGAAACTGCAGAGACCTGAGAAATGATGATAAAGGAAGTAAGGTTGGTTAAGGGTGGATGGCAAAGAAGAAACACCCACACAGACTGATGAGTGATCTGACCACCGGCCGTCAGCTGGCACGGTCAGCTGGTTCATCCGCAGCAGCCGTCGCTCTCATGTCTCATACAGACACACACACTCCTGCTTCAAAAGGCTGCTAATAATACACACACACACACACACACACACACACACACACACACACACACACACACACACACACACACACACACACATACCTGTTTTTACTACCTCGTGGGGACCCCTGACTGGGTGATGTCCTGTGGGGTCCAGCCTTTCTAAAGGGTCTAGACACCTAATTTTAACTCCTAAATCCATCATAATTCAGTTTGAACAAAAAAATGACTTGAAATATCAATAACTCTCACATCAATTTGAAACCTGAATTTTGCGGACTCATAATGCTAATCACTGTTAGCCACAGCACAATTCACATTCAGTATTTGAACAAATTTAGGATTGAAACCCTAACCCTAACCAGGAGTCGGTCCCCACAGGAAAAATTGGTCCCCGCGGGTTAGTAATATGTCTGATTTCGGTCCCCACCAGGATAGAAAAACGTGCGTGCACACACACACACACACACACACACACACACACACACACACACACACACACACACACACACACATACATACTCAGACATACCAGTCAGACTTCCAACAACTGAACAGTTTGGGCATTGTCTATTTCCTGCCGCTGTGAGATAAAGGCTGATATTCTTCTGGGGGTGATCTCATGTTTTAGCACTTCATTGATTGAACTTCATAATGGCTGAAATATGTGGGGGAAATCTCTCAGTGTGAGTGTAGTACATCTTTAAATGCTTCAAATGTGCACCGTCACTGTGAACACACACAAAGGAAGCCTGCATGACGCCAAATGGGTCTTGAGAGACAGAGGGCTGGAGGATTATAGACGTGAATGATTGTGGTCCTCGTTGCTTTCCTCTGTGCTCTGTGTGTTCATGGGGTGTGGCTTCCCTGCCAGCGCACAGCTAACTTCATTTCCAGACACTGATTAGATTACTGTGCTGGTATCTGCAGGCAGACACACACTAACAGAGGAACTAACCTGCTTCACCTCTGCCTACACCACATTTACATCTGAATCACTTTTACTGATATCAGAGGCAGTTATTTTTATACATGGAAATTCTTGTTGTAGGAGGCGAGTTTGCTTTTTTAAAAGAATGATACTCACCGCAGAGAGGATGTGAAGTCCTGTTTTAAGGCTATACCTGATAGAAACCACTCAGAAGGTTTCAGTTTCTTTAGTGGTATAACATTGGTCAGTGAAACTACTAGTGGTACTCGTAGTGATCTGCAGAGCTGAAATCTGTCTTGCTTGTACGTGATTATAGAAATTAAACTCTGCATTAGTGTGTTTTAAGGTTATGAAAGGTATCAGGAAAAAAAGGATATGGTTTGAGCTGGGAATATTCCTTACATTTATCATATACAAGTCATTTCCAGCACCTGTGGCATCAGGTTGTGGCTCAGAAGGTAGAGCGGTCGTTGGTGGTTCGATTCCCAGCTCCTCCAGTCCACATGTCGATGTGTCCTTGGGCAAGACACTTAACCCCAAATTGCTCCCGGTGTATGAATGTGTGTGAATGGGTGAATGACATGTAATGTAAAGCGCTTTGAGTGGTCGCAAAGACTAGAAAGGCGCTATATAAGTACAGTCCATTTACCTAGTCTTCATGTTCTGACATAAATGAACAAATAGCTTTATCAAGAAAAGCAGCTTATGCATGCAACTTCTCTATTATTGGGTGTGATGCCACTTTCCTCTGCCAATATACATGATGCATGGAGCAGTGCTGCTTCAAATGTTTACATTTATTGAGCTTTTACTCAAGCATTGCTGAAGCTACTGTTATATATTTGAACAATTTGTTTACGCAACATTATGTTTCGAACAGATGAAAGCGCTGAGACTGTCACACCACAAATTAAATATTCTAGAAAAAGGAGAACTGAAAACTGCACAAAGAGAGTGCTCGGCTAAGTACAGCTTCTGGTTCTTTGACAGTAAGTAAGCCTTATTTATGCTGTGTATTTGTAGGCTGGGGTACACTTCAGTTTCATGCTTCCTTGTGTGTCTGTCTTTGCAGAACAACCACATTTTGGGTCTGTGGAAATGGTGCAGTTGCCCAGTAGCAGTGTTAAGCCAGCCAAAGCAGGTAGATAAGCAAAACAGGTACCTGTTATCTCTCAAAAATCTTTGTTTACAAGACGGTTCATTTCTTGGAAGATAATAGGTATTCTGTCTGTACTGTTCTGTTCTCTGTTTTCTATGCCAGACTAACAGTAGAGGAGGGGTCTTCGTGGCTGATGCTTCACTCCAATACTTCAAACATTCACAGTTCTGGAAACTGACCAGCAGTCAAAGGAAGAGCTTGCACAGTTAGCATTTGCAGAAAGAAGTGCAACAATTACAAAACAGGTCGAAACCAGCCTCTTGACATCAGTTGTTATATCAATAGCTTGCTTTAGTAGAAGAAGTTCACACCTTTTTTTTATTCCGTTTTGACTCATGAGGTCAGTGTCTATTTCCAAATTCACACGTGGCTTACTAGTTTGTTCTGTTCATTCCTTTTTGGTCATGTAGGTTGTGAGATGGACAAGTGAGGCTGCAGCAAGAAAAGAAGTTCTCAAAATCATCAAGAACACAGAAGTAACATTAATGTGTAGAAATAACTTTTAGACATAAATTACAGAACACTGATTGTGTAAGGTCGTTTTTATTTGAGGTGAATAATTGATATTTACAATAATATAGCATGATGTGATATCAATAGGCTAATAGTCATAAATGTGTCCGTTGTCAATAGTGATTTTAAAAAGTAGTTTTTATATCACCATTTCCCAAAAAGCTAAATAGTGAGACAGAAGTAATTAATGCAGTGATGTAAATAGTCATTATGTAGTAATCGTTGTCAGACAGACGTCCAAACATTGTATCATTATTACTGAAATTACAACATAAATCACAACAGTTTGCTACACATCTCAATATCAATCAAGCAATGGAAACAGTAGGGTTTTGTGTAGATGTTGTGTAGTCATGATGAGTAGTGATTCAATAGATTTTTCATGAGGGAGAAAGGTCAAACTGCGGACATTGTGGTTACGGGCTGCAGCGTGTGTCATAACCAGTTAGCTACTGAAGAATCTGGTTCTCAGCAGGATGATAGAGCTGCTTGTGTGACTAAACTGATAAGGAACCTTTTTTACGCCATAGCTTCTTTAAAGCGGTACTGATAAAACTAATAACCCTTAAAGAGTACCGACACATGTCCCTAAAGCTGAAGATAAAACCAGCAGCTACTGTTCAGCTAGAGATCCAGCTGCTTCAAGGAGAGTTCATCATTTAGATACCGTTCCTGCTCCAAATACTCCAAATAACATCTGAATCTGTCCTATTGATAAGAGTGAGACAGACACAGCTCTTTATAGTTTGGAAACAGATGACTATGAAGTCAAACATCCAGGTCACAACCTTCGCTAATATTGTTGTCAAGAATGATTAGGGCTTTATTTTATAGTCACGAGTCATTCCTCCGCTCTCACTCACCCTGTATCACTAAACCTGACCTGCAGCTGTCATTGACAGATTGCACACTGCAGTGCAACCTCTTCTCTATTTTAACACAGGCCTGTAACTTCGCTGTGGTGATGATGAAGTCATATGTGTTTGATGGTGAGGATGAAGTCAGATGCTTTGAAGCACATTAGAAAAGTCGAAGAGTTTGAGGAAGGGTGCTGTAATGCTGTAGCAGTTGTTTTGGTCACGTAGCCACCACATTTAAACTGGCAGCTAATGATTGGGAGTGTCACATACGACTAATCTGCAAACCACTTACTTTTAACATCAATGTCTGTTGCAACTCATCTCTCACATCCGTCATTGCGATAACAATCTTCTTCCTTATTTCTCAGAAAAATAAAAGGGCCTATAAAGAAGTAAAGGGAAACAGTACAAGTAGAAGTACAATTAATACACTTAAACCAAGAAAACAAAGCAGCTGATTTGAAATATAATAAGTTAAATTACACTTGCATGCATACAGTAATTCCTGTGCAGATTAAAATGGAGAAGATGTCACAGCATTTAATGAGTGATTCTATACTTAGAGTGCATTTCAGAGTACATGAACAGAAACATTAATATTTGTGAGTGTAAATATGGTGAAGTACAAAACTGTAATTAAAATACTGATTTCTAAAAACTTTTTTTTTAATGAACAATGATATAAAACTCTCTCACTGCACATATTAGATTGACTCATCTGACAGGCATCTCATATAGAAACTGATCTCTCCAGATGGTCTCATGGCTTTAGCTCAGTTGTCATCACTTAAAAAGCTGTCAAAGATGTGCATGGAGTTGAATTTTAAACATTTAGCTTATGTTTTTTTTTATGCAGAGCACCATACAACACAGAAATAAGCTTCAGATCCAAGATTACTGGTATGAAAAGCAAAGCAATGTGTCAAAGGTCAGAGTGTCAGAGCCTCTGTGAGTGTAATGATGAGTGATACTGCAGAGAAAGAAGGTGATATTAATATCTACAAGTAATTCCACAAAACTGTCCTTTGATCAATTTTAATTAAATGTGTTGTGGTTAAGGCATAATACCAACAGGGTGATTTTCAATTATTTTTATGACTCTGTTTTATTAACCTTTGACAAGTTACTTGAAACACACTGAACTTAAATTTGCTGTATTGAGTGCTTATGATGACCTTTCCTCGAGCATACAGTCACATTTTCGCCAAAAAATGTCCACTAGTACACGAAAGAAATATAAAATCTACCAAGATGTTTGCTGTGAACCTTTACAGATTCATGTTCCCCAGTGAGGAGTTCTCTTCATTTTGGACACTACTGTACATGGACAATTTTAACCCTCCTGTTGTCCTCGAGTCAAGGAGGGAAAGGAGGGAGGAAGGAGGAAGGAAAGGAGGGAGGAAAGAAAGAGAAGGAGGGAAGGAGGAAGGAAGGAGGGAAGGAAGAAGGAAGGGAAGGAGGGAAGGAAAGGAGGGAGGAAGGAAGAAGGAAAGAAGGGAGGAAGGAAAGGAGGGAGGAGGAAGGGAGGAAGGGAGGAAGGAAGGGAAGGAGGGAGGGAGGAAGGAGGGAAGGAGGGAGGAAAGAAGGAAGGAGGGAGCAAAGAAAGAGAGAAGGAGGTAAGGAAGGAAAGAAGGAAAGGAGGGATGGAGGAAGGAAGGATGGAGGGAGGAAGGAAGGAAGGAATCGAGGGAGGAAGGGAGGAAGGAAGGGAGGGAGGAAGGGAGGAAAGAAGGAACAGTCAAAACAGACGGGGTCAATTTGACCCAGGAGGACAACATGAGGGTTAAAGCCTAAATTGTCAAAATTGCTCTCAACATACTAGATTTCATCATCTGTCAGATTGTTATGAAAACTACAAATCACATTCACGTTGCTAAGGAGATCAATCATAATGATTTTGATGACATCATGGTCCATAAAAATATATATTTTTCATTCCACTCCAAATACTGTAAAACTCAAATTGAAGAGTTGCTAAATACAACATGTTGCTAGTTAGTGTGGAGTTTAGACTTCGTACTCATTGGCACCATATGATTATTTTCTCTTATGGCGCTTTTCCACTACAAAGTTCCAGCACTACTCGGCTCGACTCGGTTCCAGGAAGGACCTTTTCCATTACAAAGAAGTACCTACTCAACGTGGGCGGGGTCGTCATAGCACGGCTCTGCGATACTGCCGTTACTTTGTTTTATAGGCGACACAAACACATAAACAATGGAGGACATGGAGGCAGTGATGTACTTGCTGCTGTATGTGGCTTTCTGTCACACACAAAGCAACAAAATTTGCCGGTATTTAAAAATGCCGGGTTTGATTCTTGTGTGGGACGGCTCATGACTCTTCCAGCGACAACTCTTCTGACCAATCAGTGGCTGGCAGTCTGTTGACGTCACATTTAGTATCGGCTCGGCTCGCTTGGAACCTCAGCAGAGCAGGTACTAAAGAAGTAGCAGGTACCAGGTACTATCCCTAGTGGAAACGCAAAAAAAAAGAGTCGAGCCGAGTCGTGCTGGAACTGTGTAGTGGAAAATTGCCATTAGAGCTCAAAAGGGTTTTCTTACCTTCTCCTCAGTCCATCACTGCAGCTCCTCCATCGTTCAATCCAATGACATCACTAGTAAATCAATGGAGACAGGATGACAGATGGCAGATGACCATCAGGGTGCACATGTACACAAACCACAAAGAGCTAAAAGAGGTCTTCAAATGGATCCCCCCAACCCCCACCATGTTGATTATTGGTGGCCATTAGCAATTGGTCACGGACAGATCAATCAATGTTGACGCTGAAGATTTCAAAATAAATGTGTTTATTCTAGTGAGATGGATGGATGGATTACCAAGGCCTGTTGATGTGCCATCTCTGTAGTTTGTTAGAAATTAAAGCATAAAGTGAACCATCATAAACCCCCCCCCCCCAAAAAAAAAAAAGTAGATGGTAGATGGATACCGTTCTTTATTTTGGAAAAACCAAACATCATAAAATAAATCTGGTCTGCTGTTCACATTTGGGTTGAACAGTAATTGGCCAAAAACAAGCTGATACTGTAAGTCATGTCAAACACAACAATACTTTATTAGCAGCCATGCCAAGTTTCATGGTGACTAGGGAGCTTGTTAGTGAAAACTTGGCATACAATAAAGGCGTGTTGTTGACGGTTGGTTTGACCCTCAGTAATGGGGCTTTACTGCATTAAATTGCCAAGGACTAAAATGATTCATGCAGCCTACAAAAGATACATCCCACCTCCAGGACGATTTAGTGGTAACCACATATTTAAGCCAAAAGTCTAATAATGTGAGCATGTTGCCAGCTTTACTTAAACCACACTAACACTTTATGTTTATATTTCAACAATGGCACATTCACTAAATGTTCACAGGCTTTCTATTGTTTTATATGCAGCCATATTAGTTAAAGCCAAACTCTGTTAATTAACTGTTAAATGAAGCATGAAAACTTGGTGCTACAGTGAACACATGAAGATGAAATTAAAGTATGTTTGGATGGAAATACTCTCATTAAACCCACTTTTTAAAATAATCCCTCCATCTCCATAATTTCATTTTTATATATTATGTATAAATTACTACCTTGCTCATACCTTCAATCCATTAATTGCATACCTGCGTCTATATATTTATTTACATTTTACACTGTTCTTATCTGCAGAAATGGTAATAATTGCATTCTATGTCAATATTATTTATCCATATCATCCAATTTGTCAGGGTTTTTTGAAATTCTTGTTCTTCTCAGGTCAATCTGTTTAAACAGTTTTTTAATAGATAAACATTGATCTATCAATCATGCACTAAAAAGTCAATAAAAGCTTTAAATAAAACCTCTGCAGTAGTAATCAGTTACTATTGTTTGGGAAAGATCCATATTAAATTAATCTTTCTATTTTTATCTTTTAAATTGTTGTTATCGGTTAGTGCTTGTATTGTGAGTATCCTGGGTAGGGCAGCTCTGTTGGCGGGCAGAGAATAAGAGCATGCCAGACAGCTGTTGTAATATCACTGCAGCACTTAAACCTTCTCACAGTGAATACCGACTGTCTGCTGTTTCCTTCCTCGCTGAATCTCTCATTGGGGGGATTTGGGCAGCGAGGAGGCGAGCATTGGCCAAAATAGCCATCATTGTTCAGTAAACTGACTAATGAATGATAGGAGGGGGTGGAGGGAGTGGAGGGGGAGGGGGGAGGGCAGTGAGGTCACACATTGTTCCCTCTTTTGTACTTTTTTCCTTGGCCGTCTCATGGGATGGCTGTTTGCTTGTGGAGGGCCCGAGCGCTTCTTTGTTAGCTTGCCTGCTTTGAGGTCAGTAAAGCTGGGATATTGCCAAGTCCAGACACACACACACACACACACACACACACACACACACACACACACACAAACCAGCCTTCATCAGTGCAAAGCCCAGAGGAAACAGAGATGGATGTTGCTGGAAGGCAGCAAGCAGCTGGTTTCTTGACCTTATCTTAAGGATGCAACTGTATTCTGAGTCAGAGTCAAGGAAAATGTTCATAGTTTTAGAGAAGTCTCTCATTACTCACCACAAACCAGTTACCGCTTTTAAACACAACATTCATATAGTTTTCATAGTCATAGTTACTGGTATTTGTTAGCAATGGTATGATTGCATGATCTATTTTTATGTGATTGTATTGTTTTCCCAACACTTTATTTTACAAACATCAAATTTCTTAATGAATGACGTTCCCTGGAAAGAACTGTAATTTGGGGGCAGTTATCAGGGTAAAAATACTTACTAATTGGCCCATTTAAAAGAATATTTATCCAGTGTATTTTATCTACTGTTGACAACTTTATTCTTCAGATATGTTGTATTGTGCCTGCCTGTTACCTAAATTACATAGTTCTTTACGGGACACACCTTTGGCTTAAACAAGCAGTAAAAAGGCATTAGAGGACTTGAGCTAATGGTTTCAGGCCTCAGAGTTGCCAGGATTTAAATACTGTACACTAAAGAAAAGCCAACACTAATACCAATTCACCCAAAATACATCAGCTACTACTGTATTTTATTCAGCTTTCCAAGACAAATACAGCTTAACGGTAAATGTATTTGCTGTGTCACTTAAGTCAAGTCAGTTTGATAAGGGATTAAATGCATGTATGAGGTGTGCTGCAGGATAAGACAACTGTTCAAACAAAGAGAAAGAGTATATCATGAATCTACAGTTTATTTTGAGCTGTAAATGTACCGCAATAAAACTGAACTTTATCATTGGATAGAAAGAAATAGAGCAATGTGCTTCATACAGACCAACCAAATACAAACATTACATAGTTTGCTTATGCCAATCATGTCTTCTTTAACAGCCTTTTACAATCAACCATTTATTCTATGTGTGTAAAACATAAAAAATAAGTCAATTGTTGTCAAGTGAAATGAGATAACTCACCAGCACAAAAAACTACCTATCTCATACACAGCAGCTCTACAAGGAATCCTACCCTTCTGGTGTCATTGATTTCCATCAGTGAGTAAAATCAGATTAGACAGCAATCAATAATACTTTGACTTTCTAATGACATTCTTTCTTCTGTCTACATGCTGTTCCCTCATGCAGAAATGCCCAACCTTCTTTCATAACATGCACACTGAAAGACTGAATAGTTTATTAATAATAATAATAGAAGGGGGAAAAGTTTTGTCAAATATATCAGTTTACAGAAATGAGGCATGTGCTCAGTATCTGTACAGATTGAATTGGCACGTTGGTGGTTAGTGTCACTGAGGCACAAATTTGGTTTTATAGTTAATGCATTATATAGCAAAATCTAATTTTCAGTTGACTAACACTGATAAGATCTAAAACTGATTTAACTATACCCCTCGCTACTTTTTATAACTATTCCTCCCCAGATGACCAGGCTTCACCCTCAACTTCAGACTCCTCAGATTGAACCAACCCCACCTTAACATTTCTACCTAACATCTGCTTCACCCCCGAATGCATCTGCTCCTGCTCTTTCTTAGGTTCCAACTCTTTAGATGAGTCAATATCTGCCCTGGTCTTCCCGTTTACCACATTAGAATTTTCCAGATTCCCCCAAACTACACTGTCACCAAACCCTAGATTCTTATTGGTTAGCTCAGCTGATTCATTATAGGCATCATCTGGTTGAAAAGTGGCACCGGTCTCCAGGGAGGACAGCCAGAAATCATTGTTTACACCAGAGCTGAAGTACTCATGGAGGTTGCTGTCTTTGCCATTTTTGTTCGATAGTTCTGTTGAGTCTTTCACCACAAAGATGTCGGTTTCATCAGGTATACTGTCAGGGGAAATCTCAAGGGGCTCCTCTTCATGTGTCACGGCACCTTCATCAGTGCCTCCATCATCAAGAAGATAACTTTCAGCTGATTTCAGCGCATTATCATATTTTACATCATCTTCATTCTGATCTCTGATTTCAAAGTCCTCACTTGGGTTCTTAAGGACTTCCCATTCAGCTGTTTCTTGAACTTCGGGATAAGCTTGACAGTCTGCAACATTCTCGACTACGTGTTCTTGAGACACGCTGGATGCTTCTGCAGGTGTAGCCTCTTTCATATCAGTGAATGGATCAGTTAGATGAAACATGGACTTTGGATCCTCTGAGTTGTTCATTTCCTCCATATCAGGCCTGCTGATGAAGTCACTAAAGATAGGCTGATCTTCTGTTACATCAGCATGAGTCACCATGGACATATTGTGTTCATCTTCTTCCTCTTTTTCTGGAGCATCTACAGCTTCTTGATCTTTATCATGGACCTCCTCATCAGCCAGGTTGTCTGTTTGAGGCACTGCCACTGACAATTCACTGAAATATAGGTTCTCATACGGTTGATCGATAATTGCAGTAGAAGATCTGAGTTCATGGTTTACTGTCATGTCAGGCTCTGCACAGGAAGACATGTCTTCCATTTTTGTTTTGCCAGATTCTTCTTGCTCTGTCATTTCCGTTTCAGACTTTTCCTGTAGAGGTAGGACTGCTTCACTGTCATCAAATGCAAAGCGAACACTGTAGCTGTCTGTTGATAGGTTTTCCAATTCCTGTTCCACAAGTCTGTCTGTCTCCAACTCTTCATCATAGTCTACATACATGGGTACCATCGGTTTGGCAAGCTGCTCAGTTTCTTCATCCGATTCTCCCTCATCGACTTTCTCGATCATTTCTTCTGTAACTTCATCATCATTCACCGGTGTAGTATGCTCACTCACGGTCATGCCATGGCCAGCATCCCTGTCCTCAATATGAGCGTAACCCAGATCATATTCCTCATCCAATGCCTCTCCTTCAACTTCTTCGCACAGATCTTCCATGGTTCCAAATTTCTTTGACTTGTCTTCGCTCCACTCTCCAGTTCCCGTCTCTCCAACCTTCTTTTCTTGTTCACCTTCACTGGACTCGCTTTCATCCATGTGTGAAGCCTGAGTATTGGCATCAGTGTCGTCGCTCTTGTATCGAATCAAAGGACGAGTGTCAGCAAGAGTGTTGTCCAGAGCATAGCTGTCACTCTCCACCTCGGTCTTCCACGACATTGAGACATTTGGAGAATCATCCTCTTCATCGTTTTCATCTTCTTTGTCGTCAGGAAGTGGTGAATGCTCTTCTCCTGGCTCAGCATGTTGTCTGTAATCTACTTGTGCATCTATCAATGACGATGCCATGTTGTCATCTTGCTGCACATTAGTGGCAAAATCCTGCCTTGTTTCGTTGTTATTATGCCCTTCTTCTCTTACTGATACATCCTCCTCTGGTTCAGCATGTTTTTTTTTTGTTTCATGCTTTTTTATGTCATCATCCATCTTCAGATCAACCTTCCTTTCCATCACACTATCATATGTATCCATCTCTTCTCCATCAGGGTACAACTTATCCTCAACCTCCATCTGATTTCCTACCATGGAACAGCTTTTTTCTTGCTTTATCTCAAATGCCTCCTCTTTCAAGATGTTTTCATCTTGGCTGAAATCTGTAACTCGGTTAAAAACACTTTCTTCAGGTTCACATTCAGACAGTGGACTGCTTGTTCTGGATCCGAAGGTTGGTTCGAGTACCGCCTCTGTTTCAGAATCTGAGGTTTCCTCTTTCACATACTCTACCTTTTCGTCTATGTACTCTTTTTCTATCAATGCATCATTTGGGGCTTTCAGTTCTTGCTCTGCAGCTAACATTTTGCAAGACCCATCCTTATCAGATTCAAATGAGAAACCGCAGAGCTCCTCTGTCCTTCTCTCATGGTATGATGTAAGACTGGGTGTTGTTTGAAACTGATGCTGAATAATGTCATCATTGACATGCAGCTTACTGCTGAGGCCAGACTCAACCTCATAACTGACAACTGACCCTACTGTTTTTTCTTCAGTAAGTTCACCACCAACATTGTTCCAATTATCTTCCTCTTCTTGGCCCACAAAGGTTTCGTTATGAGCCTCTTGCTCATTCGGAGGTGAAAGAGGCTCAGCATAGGTGACTTTCTCATGAACTTCCTGTGGTCTAAAATTTTCAATTGCTCCATCCTGCAGTATTTTCGGATAAGGGGTATCCCATGTTGATGACTTTGTTGTGTTGTCGTCTGCACGTTTTCTTGAAATATTTTGAGTTTCAGTTAGGATTATGGGTTTTCTACTCCAGACTGATGAAGCATGTGTTGCTGTTGCTTGCAATTTTCCTGTTGTACTACAGACAGATGAAAAGGAAGTGGTCTTGTGGCTGGCAGGCAGCTGGGTCTTGTAATTCTTTTTAACCCCTTGAGGACTGAAAACTGTATCTGTGGAGGACAAGAGCAGAATTCATAAATACAGAACTGACACACTGTAATAACTGTGACTTGCATTGATGTCTCTTGAACTCACTGGCTTCAAATTAAACCAACATTTTACAGTGTATTTGAACAATTCTGTCGATATCCTACAATATCTGATATCTGACTGGTATTTCAAATCATCTCTAGTAATTTTAACGTGTCAGAGATACTGGGAAGAACCTGCCTCCACAAAGCATTATTAAAACATAGGTTTTCAGGGAGGGTGGACACTAATGGGGAGATATTGATCCTCATTTCCTTCCTCTGTTGTCTATGTTACTGGAAACCAAAGCCATATGGCTCAATAACCTTTGGGGATTGTCTTAGGTGGCTTACATTACAGTACCCAAAGTGCCGAGCTCAGCCCCCTTGGCCAAGCCCCCACCACCACTCCCCAGTTAGACTAATACTATTACAGACATGTCCTCCACTCTGAGCGGCTTTTAGTTAGTGACAGTATAACCTTACAAAGGGGGGTTATTAATGTAAGAGAGAGAGTGGTGACAAAGGAGAGGATTTATGTGACATATTTGTGTTATAAACACTGCAGAATTTTAGTCTCTGGCATGATGTTGATTCATGAATACTGTTTACTTTAATTACCTGTGATGAAAATGTTTCTTGGCCGATTTGACAAAGAGATATTTCCCCCGCCGAGGCTTTCACTGTCCAGCAAAGCTCTGCAAAGACAGACGACAAGAGAAACCAGTTGAAGTTGCACATCTTATACAAACAAAACATGTTTTTGGATCAAGAGCAGGCGTAAATGAGTGAATGCTGGCATGATGCTGCTCACAGAGTGGTGGGTGGGGACATGAGCGAGGGGTGACTTTTGTTGCTCTTGAGCAGCAGGAACAGACTGAGATTTGTTGATATGGTAATGAAGAAAAGGCCCTGCCATTGAGGAGCCATCTGCAGCACGCACACACACACATCCACACACAAAATGACGCAGATATTATGAGCAACCCATGCAGCACTAATACCAATGTCTCCATTCACACATGTTGACCACATCAATCACATACCCTTATAATTAGCTGCATGTCTATCAGATTATTTTTTTGGCCTGCATGTTTGATTAAAATTTTAAATATAATACAATACACCTTGGTAGTTTCATGCACCGAAAATGACATTGAAAATTGTCCTCTAGTTTTGCCCCCTGTTCCCTCCCACTCCACTCTGCTGTTATTCTAGACTCCCATAGCTCATAAATTGGTAGCTTCTCACTGACGAGTGAAGGTCAATATTTTGAGGAGGAGGGAGAGGGAGAAAGGAGACGCCACTATAGAGCCCTATAATGCATAAGTCACTCTGTCCAAGACAACAGAGGCTGCTGTTTCAGTGTGGTGACCTTTAGTCCAGACGGCTGCACAGCCTTTTATTCATCAGCTTCTCTCACCAATGGAAGATCGGTGGTCTGTGCTGTTTCTGAGCAGCAGCGTTTGAATGGGTTAAACACACCAGCTAAATCAGAGTTGACATGGTCGTGATGATAGCCCAGCTGGATTCATCTGGGGGTTTCAACCACCTTGTTTTTAAAGATTCCTTCACATTCTTATATTGTATCATGTGATATTTTGTATTTGTGCCTGCAATAAATACATATCCATACTGTTTACTGATCATACCGATATTTCAGCAATATCAGATCCTGAGGCGTCAACAATGCAAAACTCTGATTATAATGAAAGGAACACAGCAAATTAGTCCATATCCATTTCATGTTTAACTTTGCTGAGAACACAAGCACCAGAAACAATGAGAAATCGCTAACCTTTTTCAAAACTCTTATTTACAAAGAGTATCCTGATACTGTGGTAGCAGGATACCAGAATGGTTGTAACTAAGGCCAATTTTCATTATCACTTAATCTGCTGATAGTTTTCTCAATTAATCGTTTTGTCTATAAAATGTAAGAAAGACATATCAAACACAATTTTCTAAAGGCCAAGGATCGCCTCTTATAATTGAAGCAACAGTCCAAAAGTCAAAGTGAAATATAATGCTAACTACTGATTTATAGATGATCAAAATAGTTGCCCTTTAATTTGCTGATGATTTAGCTCTAGTTACCAATACATCTATTCATCAGCTGAACAGTGTGAAATGTCCAAATATAAAGTACGAAATTTCCCCAACAAGAGCATTCTTTTAAGTACATCTTATCATCTGTGTTTGAGGGAGCAACAAATAAATAGCTGAGCAACATTTTGGAGCTTAGCGTGATTGATTACCATGTGAAAATGACCACAATATTGATCATTTTCTTCATATGTTGGTAATAAAGACAAATAATGTTTGGAAACTGAATTAGGAGAAGACATGACTTGACATTTAGAGTGAGGAGGCTTCTTGGAAATATCAAAAGTGTGTGGTGTGCTTCATTTGCCTTTCAGCATGGTGAAATCAACATTTAACGCAACCTTCATCTCATAACTTAGTTCCTTAGATCAGCCACCTCTGTGAAGTGCTGCTGCTTTTACATGGCAGTGTGAAGTCAAAGTTCCTCTTTTTTTTCTCACTTTTTCTTTTGAGTGTGACTAACACTCAATAAATACCATCTTATCATGGAAAGTCAACATCCAAACAAAACGGAAAACTTCTCTTTCCATACTCATTTGTTTCATTTTACATGTAATCAAAACAGTAGTCGTATTATTTTTTCACCCACTGATCACCGGAAATGACAGAAGAACAGGTTGCAAAGCTAACATGTTAAAAGACAGTCAAGATCTAGATTAAAAAACAACAACAGAAACTAAACCTCCATATGTTTTCCTTGGGATGTGTTGAAAAACAATGTGAATAATGCTTCATACTGTGACACTCTGCTCTGTTTTAGTGTTAGGGCAACAGTTAAATTGCGACACAGTGAAGTAATGCAATGCATGGTGAACATCTTGCAAGCATCTTTTCTGTTGCAGTAAATTCAGTTTGCAGAAACAAAACATTCCAAAATGAAGTAAATCCAAAAAGTAGTAGGGGTGTGATAAATGATCAGTGTCATGCTATGATGTCTTTTGATACATTGTTATTTATCAGGCATCAGTACTGAAATATTTTTAGTTGCCTTACTGAGGTACGGTTTCTGTATTCTGTCACTTCCTGAATACATTTGAAATAGTTTTGCTCTCAGCCTTTTTGCAGCTCAGCCTTTGGCCTGTTTATGCCAGTTTGACTGTTTGCTCTATGTGCTGTTGCTTGTGTGTGTTACAAAAACTAAAACTCCCAAACTGAGGCTTGTCAGGGTTTAGTGAATACATACAGATAATAACTTGCTTTCTACACTGCAAACATGACACATAACTGCCCCTAAAATCACAAACTGTTGTTCTACATTTATTTTTATTTACTGAATTTACTGACTTAATTCAACATGTTAATTAGTCATCTTTAGAGATGTTTGTAGGTTCCCCTGCATACAGACTTTAGCTCCATAATTAATACACAGACACTGATACTGAACTGTCCATCTTACTTTTGTTTTCACAACATAAATAGATTGAAGTATATTTTGGAGTGAAATCTTGAACAGATTTTCTCAGTATCGATCAGCCCTGGATCAATTTGTATAATTCTAAATAGTCTGAAAGCGCAGATGGTGACTTCTGTCTGTGATTAATTATTTTTATCCCCAATGCATGCTGCGATAGACTTCCCAGCATGAAGGTATTCAGAATGATTGATGGTCCTTTATCTCTATTCTTGGTTTTCTGTCAAGCATTTAGTGAAAGATATCTTTATTCAAGGTGCCCTAGAGCATACCTGTATGTGGAGACCTCCATGCCCAGAGACATCTTCTGCTGCAGCAGGTCTCGGTTCTTCAGAAGGAGACAATCAATCTGCTGGCCCAGCTCCTCTTTCTCCGCCTCCAGGCCCTCCAAGTGGTCCTGCCAAAACAGGAAGCAAAGCAGGAAAAGGAAGAGGTTTAAAAAAAGGTTTGAAAGCATTCACAAGGAGTAGTTCATTAAGTAGAAAATAAACATTTCAGCCTTGTTTGTGTTGCAGTTTGTAGAGTTCTCTGGCTTGTTTCAATGTTGGATGCAATCTTTTGTATAAATGTGCTGATTCACTGAGGAGTTTTGGTGAACAGTGATGCTGTTACAGTCTAGTTGCATAGGTTTGTATTTTTAGGGTTGACTTGTCACTGTAGTTTGTTAACCTTGCAAATGATTATGATCCAGGAAGCTGTGTTGCCAGTTGTTCAGATCAGCCGAGTAGAAAGCAGAATTGTGCTTGATTTGGGTGCCACACCTCTTGGATGTCACTGTGACCCAGAACGAATCCCCAACCTATAAATGTGTAGTCCCACAGGCATTGCCAGACCCACATGTTTTCAGTCCATTAGAATATTAGATAAAAATACGGAGGAGGGAAAGCCCCTGAGGGAACAAATCACAAATGCTTTTTAAGGTTTCAGTAGTGCATCTGACATGTTGCCTTGAATATTGGCCAATAAATACAATATAGTACACAAGTTTGTAGCAGGGCAAAAACATCGTCTGGTGATCAAATGTTTGTTCTTTAAAGGCCTGACCTGTCATTTCTTAGGTCATGTCAGTAACTAAATTTTGTTCCATCTCATTCACCACTGTCTTGCAGGTGATGATTATCAACTGTTCACATTCCAGTGTGGTTAGTCACTGCATGATTTTAGACTGTGTCTATTTGTGACATGTCTGGCTATGAAAAAGATGACTCACTGTTTCTAAGGCAACGGCGAAAGAACTTTTGGGGTTTGTGTGTTTTTGTTTTCTTTTAGAGAAGCTGTGAAAGATAATTCAACAATAATTAAAATCAGTCAGAGCTTCTCTAGTGGACAGAAATATGCCATACCACTATGCTATATACTGTGTGTATCATCAAATGAATCAGTCCATAAACTTAAGACATTTGCTTGCTTTTCTCTTGTTCACATCCCGGTATAAACAAATATATTTAGGTATTATTGGTGCAAGACACCCCAGTGGGATCTGATCAGTTACTTTTTGCTTACTGCCAAAGTCAAAGTAATATTGGACACATGATTTGAATTTGATAAAGAGTATGATCTGTAGCAGGTATGGTTGTGTTGCTCTCACCTGCAGCTGCTGGATCTCCAGGCTGTGTTTGTCTCTCTGTTGGAATGTAGTCTTCTCCAGATGCATCCTGACATCTTGGGCTGAGGCGATCTCCTTCTCCAGGGCTTGGAGCTTTAGCTGACTCTCACTCTTCTCCTGGCCCACTTGCATCAAACGGCTTCTGGCCTGGTTAAGCGACTCCTCTAGCCAAGCTAACTGGCCCTGATAGGCATCTGCTGTCTCCTGCCATGCCCTGTTGGCCCTCTGGGAGTACTCCTGATCCAGCTGTAGGAGGTTTGGTGTCAGGTTGCCCCTTTGAGCAAATGTGGTTGGCACTGTGGATCTGGAATGGGTAATTTTGGCCTCCAAGTGGGCCACATTGTCCTGGTGGTTTTGAATTAGGAGCTTCATCTCATTCTCCAGCTGACTAACCTTCTGCCTAAGCCAGATTTGTGCGCGGTGCTCCTCTTCCAGCTCCTGCCTGCTTTTCTCAAACTTTTTATTGGCATCCACCCGAGCCTGGGCCACCTTCTGCCTTTGCAAATCCAGTGTTTGGAGCTCCTCAGTGAGCTTTCCAACCTCTAACGCTGTGTAGACTCTGTGTTTCCAGGCTGCATCCACCTCCAGTCTTGCCTGACGCAGTTCTTCCTCCAGACTCTTCCTGTGTGATAAGGCTCCATGATTGCTGTGTCTCAGAGTTTGGATCTCCTTTGCAAGAAGTGCATTTTCCTCCTCCAGGTGTTTGACCCGGCTCAAGTAGGTCCCCAGGCGTTGGTTCAGGTTCAGCATTTGTTGCTTCTCCTCACCTAGGTGGCTTTGGTAGAAGGGTTGATGCACTCTGTGGAGCTCCATGTCAATGTTTAGATAAGAGAGATTTGGCAAACTGAGGCCTCACTCAGAAGTACACCAATTATGATTTAGCAGCCAACTGTATCGCTTTGTGTGAGAGAAGCTCCTGTGAGGCTCTGGTGGTCTGACTGCCAGCAAGAGGCTTTCATACTGAAGTTAATGAAGGGGCTGGGCAGACTGACAATAGGGGAGGAGGGATGAAGAGGGAGGGGACTGGATTCTACAGAGGGAGGGGAGAGGAGATGAGGTAGGGTGGACGGACAGGGAGAGAGTGGAGCAGTAGGGAGAGAGAGAGAGAGAGACAGAGAGAGAGAGAGAGAGGGGGGGGGTGAAGGGGAGATGAGATGGAGGAGGGCTGAAAGAGATGGGAAAGGGCAGAGAGAGGCAGTGAGGTAATCTCTGAGGTTAACTCTTTCATCACTGCTACTTTTTTCAGAGGAAAACCCACAGCTGAACAGAAAGTAGATGCATTTCACATAAAGCAATTCAATCATCATTAACAGCAAACAAGACATCATAAAACCACATTTAGCAGAACAGACAGTGGATCTCTGCAAGTCACAGGCAACAAGCAGCAAGAGCTTTAGATATAGCACCGACATCACAGCAAATCTCATCAGGAGAGGCCACACTTCACACACACAGGCAATTAAAAGTGCTTTGTATAATACCTTCAAACATCAGATTACACCAATACTTTATACTGAATGAAAAAAGCAAAATTACAGTCATTTAAATCACATGAAATCTTCCAGCTCTGTGGTGCATAGCAAGCAGAACACTACCTGATCACCTGAGAGGCCAAGAGGGCTCCAATGACAACAGACAGAGATATATTTTGATCCCAAACCACAGAAAGGATTATAGACGAGCACCAGTAATTTAAACTCTATTATATGATACAACAGAAGCCAATGAGCAGAGACCTGAGATGGTGTTGTTTGGACTGTAGTAGCAGCATTCTTGAGCTAAATTTGTCCTTTTACAGAACATGAAATGATACATGTGCAAACAAACGCATCAACATGTTGAGTGTATATTAGAGTGAAAATAAAAAAAAACCCAATACTGATTCTGATGATGACATTAGAATAATATGGTATGAAACTTAAGTTTGACACAGACCTGTTACCAGAAAAAGGAAGCAACCTTTTCCTGTAGCATGTGCATTTGGCAACACGTCACTTTATTTGCTATATGTTACTAAGAGGTCATGTCAAATGTAATCTTCAAAACTTCAAATAACAGTGCTTGCACAACAATAGACAACAATATGGTCGGCATAAAGATGTACAGAGTATTGACTTAGATGATGAAAAGACTGGTACCTAGAACTGAACCTTGTGGTAAACCTTTGGTGGTGTAAAGAAAGCTGGAGGAGAGTCTACTGAGCTCCACACATTACATTCCTGACAGTTAGAGAGGTCATTAGAGAAGCAGCCAATAGCTTCATCTGACAGGCCTACTGTATGTCTGAAACCTCTAACATAAGATGTCATGCTTAATGGTGTCAAATGCCTCACTCAAGCTAATGAAAAGTGCAGCACAGTAACTCTTAGCATCTGAAGCCTTCACAACATCATTTAAAACTTTCAAGGAAGTGATTTCTGTACCCTGTTGCTTCCTAGAACCGGATGATTCTTCACAAGAAGATTAGCTAAAATACAAAGTTTCCTGATGGGTCTGTAGTTGTTCAACACTGTGGGATCACCACCTTTCAATGATGGGAGTACAAAAGTAGTTTTCCTGATCAAAACGGAAATGTAATGTTCACACTTGTCACATTTTCACACTTCATCAAGCAAGCTGTTTGACCAAATGCAGATTACCAAGTATATATAGATAAATTACCCACCCCAATTTCATAGAACAGAGGTGTTAAAACCACCAGTTCATTTGGTTGTTGTAAGAACACCATGAATTGAGTTTCCATACTAAGTAAACATCAAAGATAAAAAGTTAAACTCTCTTCCTGAGTGCAGTGTTCATAATTATTTCTTTAATTTGAAGATGAAGAACACAGTGTGTATGGATTAAGGATCATATCCAGACCAGTCATGCATGCAAATGATTTTCTCAACCAAAAGCAGAAGTTGTTCATTTTAAAACTGCGAGTGATCAGCAAAGGAAACAGACACTTCTGCTCTTTGGTTGCTCTCTGGCAGTCTGTCTACTAGTTAGTCCGAGCTCAACAGACAGACTGTAGAGATGGCAGAGGAGGAGATTAACTACGCTTCAGTTGTATTTAAAACTAAGACCAACTCCCGACCTGAAGGTAGGCTTCAATTTCCTTAAATCAAGAACATTATATGGATCAAATGCTGTTTTCTTTTTTGTTTTGTTGTTGTTTTGGTGATCTTCCTCAAATGTAAATTAAAGTACAGACATGTTGTTAAAATAATACTGGAAAGAAAGAAAGAAAGAAATGTGGAATCTTTATGGATTAAAATGAAGACAGTTTAAATCTTTGTTGTCCTGTAAGTGAAATCTGATTTTCAACCAGAACTCAAATCAGCTCTTCATTGATCATATGGTTTGAGTACAGAGTAAGAAAGCAGCACAACACTGTGAAATTGTTGTTTTAAAACCTGGAGGACTACAAGTTAATGTGCAATATCAATTAAAAACAAATAGATGAATTTACTGTAAATGAAGGTACAGTAGACTGCAATTTGGATTGTGTGTGCCTTTTGCATTGGAAACTTATCAGGAATGAGTGGCGGACAGGGACAATAATTCAGGCTGGGAATTTGACGTCATTCCAGGCCTTCCTTTTCATGCAGACTTCTAATTTTGTATTCTAACCCTATTGGTTGATATAACAGTTAAAAGAAATTTGGGAGTGACCAATAAGTGCTCTATTTGAATACAGGATTTTCATTGAAAACCCTGTATTCAAATGTTATAGTAATGAACCCTAAAAAAAATCCACTGTCATGCGTAGGCCTACTTTGAAATAAATGAAAGGGCACTATATGCAGGCCTGTTTCACTCCTCCCTGTGTATGTGGAAAATGAATCAAATGAAAAGTAAGGACTATTAATGACAACAAACTGCAGCAGAGACTAATGTTAACTGCTCCTCTCCTCTCCCTCAGTGTGTGTACAGCTGAAACACAGACAGGCAGTGGTGGAGAGTTGTCAACAACTTAACTCACTAATTTAACAACACAACCTCTATAAAAGAAGAATCCAAATGACAAAAAATACTGCTGTGAATGATATAAATAAAAGCTATGACCTTCTTCACTGAATTGCCCTCCTGGTGAACATGTCACTTATTTTACAATATTTAGCTGCATCAGTGGCAAGGGCTTTGCGTTTTCTGTCCCTCTCCCTCTCTGCTCCACCTTTCCTTTTTGTGATTACGTACGCCAGATAAGTGGATTTGACTGGTCCGGACACCAGGAATTGTCCCGGTGCTCCCGATGTGCAGTCCGCCTCAAACGTCATGCTTATTCACAGCTACAGTTTCCTTATTACACACTCAATGTCTTTGGATTAAAAACATCCTAAACTTAAAATGTGTTTTGCTTATCGTTGCTTCACTTTCAATTCATAGTTTCTAGATTTTTTTAAATGAGGGAGAGAGTAATTTCTACTTTAATTGTTTTAGATATCAGATAAAAAATTAGTCAAAGCTGATCCATTTTTATGTGTTAAACACAGCTGCCTAAAACAGTCACAAAAATGTGTAATGAAATTCTCATGAAAGGCAGTTTCCTCTTTAATATGGGATCCACTGATTGTGAAAGCCTGATTTCGTCATCTTGGGTTTTAGCACATAGTTTTATGCAGTAATTAACCATGACTTTATGTCTTTCAATCTTTCAGCTCAAAAGGAGGAAGAAAATGTGTATGATGAGGTGAAGGTGCCGCAGAAAAAAGCAGAACAAGCAGCTGATGGTAAGTTCAAAAGCAATGTAAGCATCATTTACATATTACTGCTACTGGGAACATTTCTATTAGTGCCTTTAGTACTGCTGCAACTACTATCACTACTTTAACATCAGCAGTAACATCAGTAACCCTGAAAGCAGTGTAGTTCCACCCAGATCACAGCTGCATAAAACAGTCATGAAAATGTGTAATGAAATAGATTTTTGTGAAGTATTTTCTTTCACTTTCCTCTTTTACATATGATACATTTACTGTGAAAGTCTGATTGCATCATCTTAGGTTTCAGCACATAGTTTTAAAGCTGTTTGAGGGTCAACAGCTGTTTTTCCAGGGAAAATACTGAAGGCCTTGTAATCCTAAAAGATATGATTTTGGGATAACATTAATCACAAACAAAAAGGTAAAAATAGGAATGGAATAGTCTTTTAAAAGACCATGAACACTATGCAGTAATTAACCATGACTTTATGTCTTTCAATCTTTCAGCTCAAGAGGAGGATGAAATTGTGTACGATGAGGTGAAGGTGGTGCAGAAAGAACCAGAACAAGCAGAACAAGAAGCTGACACAAATGGTAAGTTCAAAAGCAATATAAGCTACATTTACATAATTGCTACTGGGAACATTTCTAGTAGTGCCTTTAGTACTGCTGCAACTACTATCACTACTTTAACATCAGCAGTAACATCAGTAACCCTGAAAGCAGTGTAGGAAATTTAAGGAATATTTAATGGGGAAACCTTTTTCCCCACTGGCACTTTCACTACACCCTTTCAACAAGATTTTATTTAGGATGAACCTCTCATATGAAACCACTAGATGGCAGTATAGCAATGATCCTGAAATCATGATACTATTTAATAGGCTCAATCTTAATAGATTTAGCAACATTTCTGGGGGGATAATATCACGTTCAGATCTCCTACAAGTCAAAACCAGTGATTTCATCATTGTGGATCTGATGTACTGTTAGTCACAACCTCAGATGTTTCACAAAATTACAGATTAGTAGCTGCAAGTAGTGTGAAGAGAGGCAACATAAGTGTAATATTCCTTCTTTAATGATGCAGATCTAGAAATAACTTCTTTTTTTTCTGTCATTCCCAAATTTTAAGCATTGATGAAATTACATATATTATACATTATCTGTTAACTTGTATTCATTCATTGTTTTCTTTATATTCAAGAATGCTGAAAAGGTTTGATGCTTGATAATGCCATAGTTGAACCATGCCCAAATATGATCAGATCCAACACATCTACAGCATACATAATTGAGTCTATTGGTTTATAGATGAGGACAATTATTGGGGAGGTTCATGACATGGACTGTAATTCAGGGGATGGTTCACTAGCGTTATACTTCATTACATACATTGGTCAGGACACAATGATGAGAGTCTGTTGCAGTGAGGGAAACTTTACTGATGGTGCAGGACGGTCACAGTACAGAGTAGGTATACAGTATTGTTATAGGAATCCGTTTGTGTGGTTTCTGCAATAAATACAAACAGAGAACAACATTGGTGTTAATATTACACTGACTGCACTAGTATAATAAATACAGTATACAAACATTCCCACCAGTGCATTAACTTTCCCATACACATTCCTACAATATACAATTTTCCTGTAAACTGCACAATATATCTATAATACTCAACTCAGCTTAAAGTAGCTGTATGTAACAAATATATTCCAAGTAATCATAAAACTGCCCTAAATATCACCAGACATTAAGGAATCATGTTAATTTCAAACACTGATATCACTGACAGTAGTAGTCCAGCCAGAATATTCACATTTGAAAAGCTCAGTTGCAGCCCTCAAGTAATGTTTATGTTGTCATTCTGTGTTTGGCCTGATGCGCCACCCACCACCTAGCTACCAATCACCAAGTCAGTAGCATTTCAGCATCCAGGTTGCCAGTTGCCACTGAGCTGCAGCTAGGAACACTGCAGATAATTTCTGATGTTACAAAACCAAAAAAACCTCATTATGACTCTCAAATACATTGTGACAATTTTAGAAACAAAACAAGGGTATGTATAGGAGATGCCTTTGAAACATGGAGACGGTTACAGCGTCATACAGCACTCAGCTGCACCCGCTGATATGGAGGAGGATATGCAGGATCACGTCCAACAACTGGCAACCTATGTGACGTAGACTCTGGCAGGGAGGGGGTGAGGAGTAACAGCTCTCTCCAGTGTTTTGAACGTGGGCCGCAGTACCATTTCTAAACGCTTGGTGTCAGAGTTACATACTTCAACTTTAACTAAACATCAAAGGCAGACCACGCTGACTACACACAAGTCGCAAAATATAGCTGCACACACAAACACTACACATGACCAAACTCACCAGAGATCTGCCGTTATTGACCAATATTGTACATGGAAATAATAACCTGAACATTACCTATCAGCATAACACATATATACCATAAGGCACATTATGCATGATACCGACAATACAAAGTTTAACAACTTCTAGAGCAATTAGTGGCAGTAAACACCAAATTAGCAGCTAAGCTAACACAATAGTGGCAGTAAACACCAAATTAGCAGCTAAGCTAACACAATAGCAGCCGTCGTATCAACAATATTGCAAATGAATAAACAGCATGAATAATACACTCACCCTTGTCAAAAACGCACATGAACAAACAATACTGCATCATAAAGAACTACAACTTCTCCAACAATGTGAGCTGTGTCCACTTTTATCATAACACGAAGAATGGTGTGTCAGTCACCATGCACAGCAATATGACATCGCCCCCAAGTGGTCACAGAGCATAGAAACCAATATGAAAATAAACATGAAGTATATTTGGAGCCTTTCTAACAACAATGTCAGGGAACACAGCTCCATTCCTCATGGCCCATAATATCCAACCTCTGACTATAGTTACCTCTACTATGTTCAGAGAGACAAGCAATTGTTTGCTTGCTGCCATAGCATCACTATCAGGGTGTCTCCTCTTTTCCCCAAAATGAGCAGACTTACTGTCTCAAGGGATGACAGTGTCTCACAGTCAAGATTTGGTGCAGTCTTAAAATGACTTCAAAGGCTAGTTTGACCCAGGAAGAGACAGGGGAAGGACCTGCAAACATAGAGACACTGCATTTATGTGGCACACGCTTTAACCATTCAACTAACCAAGCAGTCCATCTGGTCATGTTTTATCAGAAATACTAGCATGGCAGGATTAGCCAGTAACTAATACTGAAGAATGCTAATAAGTAGTGTGCTTTGGTACTAGATGCTTGACAAAAATCAATAAATAATACAAAATACAAACTTGTATCAACATAATAATTTAATATTTGTATTAAATAGACCTTAATATGTGTGCACTAGTCTGTCTAATTATATTTAGATTAAATGTTTCAGTATAGCTCATACTGTTCTCCTGACAATAATGAAGATATTCAAGCAGTAAGATATAAGTTTTTTGTATCTGAAGCAGTCATAGCAGTTGGGATGTTTAACTGCACTTGAATTTAATTGAATTTACTTTATTGTCCACCTTAGTTGAAATTTGTCTTCAGCTTCCTCCAATACAATAAAAATACAAACAATACACCATATCATGAAGACATTAAAAACATACACAACACTACACAACATAAGTTCACCTATGAAGCATTGTGGGTGGTTCAGGTGTGATCCTTTTCTTTCTCTGGTCAGCTAAAGTAAATATCACTTCTCATACTAACTACATTGTTTTTGGTCTGTAAATATCTCAACAAACAATTAATGGATTGTCACGACGAACTATTAGATTCTTTGAAAGACTGTACAGACATCCAAGGTCACCAAAGAACGAAATTGGTTTCCTCTGGTGCCACCAGCAGGTCAAATGTGAAATATCTCAACATCTACTGTACTTGATGAATCAACACAAAGTTGATGGTTCATGGTTCTCAGAAGGAAAATTCATAACACATTTAACTTTTTCTCCTTGTCCTTATCATCACCATGAGGCTAACATGTGACTTTGAGAGAAATATCTATGATGGATTGTCATGAAATTTGGTCAAGACATTTGATTCTAGTGAGTTGGTGATCTCTTGACTTTTTTCTAGCAGCATCATCAGGTCAAAATGTTCATTTGTCCAACACTTTGATTTACGACCAAATACCTCAAAACAATAATGTTCCCATCAGCCTGAGCTGTACTTTTTGCTAATGATCAAATGCTCGCATGCTAAAAAGCTGAATGGAAATGATGACCATGGGTAAGCCTTTTTGCTGAGTAAATGTGACAAATCTGAGCTCACACCTTTATTGTTTCTCACCCTGCAGCATAGATAGTAATTCTGAACTATGAATATTATTTGACTTCCTTGTTTATTTTCTTGTTTGTTTTCTCAGGATTGTTGCCAGATCAGAAAGTCACCAACAAACATTGCCACTATCAGCTGATGGTTTGCTGTTTGTTGATTGTTTGTGTCATTTTGCTGTTCGGCACCATAGCAGTCAGTGTCTACCGTAAGTATATAAAACAGACAGTCCACACATGAACTCAGACTTAGACATGAGACAGACATTTAAAAAACACCAGTTTTCTTCTGTAACCTCTATTTGATGATATGATCTGTCATATGTTTCTATTGTTTTCCAAAACCCATACCCAAACCACAAATGATTGAATCACACAGTTATGGAGGTACAGAACAGAATTCGAAATCAAAGAACAGAAAGAATATAAGAGCAAAACTATCCAAACTGCAATCAAAAAATGTAAGTAAAATAAATTTGTGATTAAAATATGAATCAAAAACTTTTGTTTGAGGATCCAAACGTTTACCTTGCTGTTGAGCTCAATCTTGATTCTTTCAGAAAAAGCTGCTCAAAAGCAAGCAAAACTTTTGAATTCACAATTAAAAACATTTTATTTGCATTTTAATCACAAATTTATTTTACTTTGTTTAATGCAGTGTCGATAGTTTTGCTCTCAAATCTCATTTTTGATTGTACACCTATTCTGTTTGATTGTATAATAAAGACAAAAAGTACCAAAAGTACTAAAAGTTGCTAAAAGTAACTCCATACTCAGTTGCAGTTAGCTTTCTCAATAAACATGGACACTTCAGTTTTTGAGATACCGTCCTGGTGCCATGAAGTGTTACTAAGACAAAATCTGTAGCTGAAAAAAAGTTATCAGCAAATACACCATTTATTTACTTGTAGTAATATTTACTTAAAAACTACAGTGCACACTGGTTTAAAGATGATAAGATTTACAGCGATGGACAAACACGTATCATCAATGTTTACTAAATTATGGCATAATGGAATGAGATTAGATGCACTTTAAACTGTAAATACTGTGACACACCACTAATGTTACAGTCAAGTGTCCTAATATCAAAACACATGAGATGTTGCTCAATACATCAAACAACTAGCTGCATGTCTGTCAGCAGCTTTAACATTTTAGAAACACAACAGGAGCCTGTAACTTCTAAAAGTCTAGAAAACCTGAAGTTGACTAATCCAAAATTATATTATTACTATCAATTAAGAGGCACAATTTCCTTTTGCAGTTTCTTTGTTTTATAAGATCAATCGAAATCTGACAGACCTCAACAACAAACTCAGCTCAGAAAATGAAAGATTGAGGAGAGACAGAGATAATCAGACAGTCATCATTGGAAACCTGACACAGGAATATAAAGTCTCAGAATTGAAGATCGCAAACCTGACTGAGGAAAACAACAAACTAACTGTGGACAACAAGCAGCTGGAGAAAGAGAAGAACATCTTAACAGAACAAATACGAAACATAGCGAACAACGTTACTGTCGTCCAGCAGATCTTTGATGCCTACTGTCCAATAAAAGATGGAAGTAAGTTCAGATCTCATAACTCAAGTCCAAAAATAACCAATAATAATGTAACAATGCAGTAATGTTGTTTATTTGTTGGTTTCTGTTATTTCAGACAGACAGTGTGAACCTTGCCAAAATGGCTGGCTGCCCCACCAGTCCAACTGTTATGTAATCCATAACCCTGATACTGCTGATCAGAAAACCTGGGAGGAAGCTCAACAGAACTGCACAGCAAAGAATACAGACTTGGCTGTAATAGTTAATGAAGATGAAAAGGTAATGAGAAAACTGTGGGAGTTTTATGACGGTCTATATGAAATGAAACTGTATTTTCTGAGTCTGTGAGCCACAGTGTGTTTATTTAAGTTCAGTGTTTAAATATCTCTCATAAGTGTCTTTCTGTTGTCCTCAGAAATTCATCAGTGATAACAGTTGGGGAAGTTCAGGAGACACTGGCTACTGGATTGGACTGAGATATAAAGACAGGAAATGGAAGTGGATCAATGGAAGTGATCTGACTGAAAAGTAAAAGTCACATTCCTAAACAGTTTGAATCATAAAATCTATCAGCCTTGATCTAAACATTATGTTCTTCCCTCAGATCCTCGATAACAGGACCTGCTAACATCGGCTACTGTGTAATTTCTGTCCAAGAACCAGGATGGAAATCAGTGAGGTGTGAAGACAAAAACGGTTGGATCTGCAAAAAGGCGGCTTTATCTGTTTAAACAGTGAGAAGCCTCACATGAGAAGGTTACTGGATACTCTGTAAAGATTAATAACATGTAAGATCATATCAACTGGATTGTAAATATCAGTACAAAGATTTTTATTTAGAATATGGGATTTTTTTTCTCCAAGCAATTAATGTTCTCTATGTGTGTGTGCGTTTGCGTGTGTATGTGCGTTTGTGTGAGTGTGTGTACTGTATGTGTTTATGTGCTTGTGTGTGTGTGTGTGTGTCTGTGTGTGTGTGTGTGTTTGTGTGTGTGTGTGTGTACGTGTGCTAAAGGGAGTACTAAACAGATAAAAGCTGTTCTTCTTCTGCTTTGTTAGAGATGAGATGTTGTTTCCTGTTTTATCTTCATGTAACAGTTTAATTATTACTGCTGATTGGCCAACATGTTCCCAGAGTAAAAATGTCAGTAAGCTTTCATCAAGTCAAATAACATTACACAGATTTAAAGTTACAGTCATCAGGAGTGTAAAAGTGGAGAAGAGTCAACGATTGGTTTAATCATTTTAATCTAAGACTGTGGATGTTAGATCACTGCTTTGCCTCATCACTGTGTGTGTTAAGATATCCATATGCATATATGTTCTGCTCCGTGGTCATCTTCTATTGGGTAAAATCATACAGGCAGACATGTTTAACCAATCAGAGATGATTTCTTTGTTCTGTTAGAAACTATAATAGTTTGGGCATACTCTTTGCTCGTTGAGATGAGCTCATATCATTCTGTATGTATGCTGTCTCCTTATTGTACAATTATAATTGTTTAATCTTCAACCCAGCAGTGTTTGTGTATTATTTCATAATTGTGATAAGTGTTGAGACAATTTCAATGACAGGAGCAATTTGGGGTTCAGTATCTTGCCCAAGAACACTTCAACATCTGGACTGGAGGAGCCAGGAATTGAACCACCGATCTTCAGATTAGTGGTCGACCTGCTCTTCCTCCTGAGTCACAGCTGCAGCTACATAAAAACATGAGAAACATCTGGATTTTTAAAAAGTCAGCAGTCAACAGTCAGCCTCTGTGTATTTCTGGTCACCATCTGAGATGGAAATTTAAAAGTTTACGGATTTAATATTTCATTTATGGTTTCAGTTCTGCTTTGAAGTTGTAACAGTTGTTTGTTTAGCGGCTAATGCTAATGAGTTCTTCTATCAGTAAATCTTCTTTAATGGTTTTAACCTGATGTGTCTGCAGCATATTCTCACTCTATTGTAGTTCTGCTTTCATCAACAGACACTAACTTTTATCTTTAACGAATACATTTCCGTGTTTCTCTGCACACTGAAAACACATCAGATGAACACACATTTCTACCTTTTAATAAAACTTTTTATTTATAAAGTCAGAAGTAACAACGATGTGTGTATTAAAAGTTAATATTTCATTTTACCAGATGGGTCTTCTGTCTCAGCAGAAAGAAAAGAGAATATGTATTTGATGATATGACGTTAATAACAACACAGTGGTGCACTCTGCCCTCAGTTAGTTATTCTCATACAGGAAGTGAGATAGCCAACCCTACTAGGCCTGTACTATTCATTAATTTTGTTTTATAACTTATTTTAATGTGAAGACATTTATGTTTAACATGTATGTTGAATGTTGACATTCTGGTTTTTAAAACACTTTTTTAGATGTAATAAAAGGGGCTTCACCAGGGCCTAGGATCAGAACTTTAGGGGGGGCTCAGCTCCCAATGAGAATTTGACATTCAATGCTCAGTGACATTTTTTGTACATTTTTTGGTCAAATGCATCCTTCTGGTGCACTCTGAGAGCAACATTAAGAGGTTATAAGTGACATATTTCATGTAAACAAAACTCTTGTTTTTTATTAATGAAATGTTGAAACTGCACTCATAACTTTTTGCATTCATGTTCCACTTGTGTAAACCACACTCAGGAAAGTTAATTACTGAACCACATGATGCATAAACGTATCAACACCAAATGTCAACGTATCAGCTGACTGGGCACAACATAGTCTGCAGAGTGAAGGGAACACAAATGTTAGCAGTATTAATGAAATCTCATTCCACAGGCCTGGTCCAAGGGTAACAGTACAGCACAGTATTCAAACATGACGTTGGTAACTGCATCTAACTCTGAAATAACAATGGATTGGTAGAAATGTGCAATAAAAACAAATGCATTGAATGACTTGCAGTAATTGCTTCTGTTTTTTTATTCCATACAGCACATATACAATGCAATTATTATTGCAAAGGGAGAAAGATTAAAACACATCAGTTACTTTCAAGGAAGCCTGGTGGTTTCAAAGGCCAAACAACAAATAGTGAATTCAACATGAAACTCCAAATTAGTCTTATCAACCCTTATTTACCCAGCTGAAGTTCCTTTGAGCAAGGCCTGCTCAACGGCTGTTTTATGACTGAGCCTGACCTCAGTGAACATCACACGTTTTGAGAGCTTCCTCTTTCTCTGGCAAAAAGCACAACAGAGTAACTACTTCAGTAATTGACCAATAACATACTCAAATTAATTCTTTATTATATGCCAGCAATATATCAGAGATTAAGTGTGTCTGAACACTCTTTCACAACGTACAATGGTGTGTGAGGATTTACAGACCATTATGAATCTTAGTGCTCCATGATAGACAGTTTCCAGCAAATTAAGAGAATGAGTAAAAACATACATTTGAAAAACATTTCCATAATCAAGAAGAGGAAAGAAGGAGGCAGCAACACAAAAAAAGCTACATTTTAATTCCACTATCTTTAACCTCTTAACATGCGCTGTTCCGTCTACGGGACGGAACGGATGTTAGAAGATAGCCACACGTTCTTCTGAATGTTTTAAACACCAACCCTTAAACATATACACTGATGCCATACATTGTTGGAAAGCTTAGATTGTCCTGATTCATTCAAGACCACTCACGACTTATATGGTTGCTCACAGCCGTAATAGTATTAGCGATTAGCTCGGCTAGCCCCTCAGCTAAGTAAGAAAAGCTATTATGCCTACATACCTTCAAAGTCTTCCCTTTATCCACAACGATCATCTTATGACTCAGCACTTTCTGTACAGCTCGCCAAGTATCCAATCTTGTGAAATATGAAATCCGTTTCCATAAAACCGAAATACTTTCCTCAATATGTCCATGTATTTAGTCCAACACGTAACGTAATAACACAAATAACAAACCGTATACGGTCCGTTTACGTCATTTCCTGACCTGCACGTCCATCTCAGAGTACAGGTGACTAGATGTTTACGACCGTGAGCCTCTCCTGCTTCTGACGATACCACACACCAGCCAATCGGTGTTTAGGATTAGGCAGCACATGTCTCCAAAGCCAATGAGGACATGTGACCGACAACAATGACGACATGGCTTTGATTGACAGCTGTTCTAGCCTATGGAAATATTCGGTGAAATGAAGTTGATAACCTTTTAGCCAATAGTCAGAGGTTTCCAACGGTGTATGACACTAAGCTATCAGTTTGGCTGTCCATAAACAAACTCCAAGCGTAACCAGCGTGCGCCCTGTGCGTAAAAGAGTTGAACCATATATCATTACGCACTCGGCATTTTGGTACACGGTTGGTTCTTCTTCGACTTGACATATGACTTATACCAAAATAAACAGATAGATAGATAGATAGATAGATAGATAGATAGACAGACAGACAGATAGACAGATAGATAGATAGATAGATAGATAGATAGATAGATATGGCCAAACAAAAAAATATGGTTTATATAGTAATATAATATATAATAATAATAATAATAATAATAATAATAATAATAACAATAATAATAATAATATGGTGTCAGCGTTGTCCTTTCCAACGATACCAGACACATCTCTGAGTCTCAAACTATGTGGGCTCTGTGCTGCTCACAACTTGGGCATGTCGTTTAGGCTAACAACATAAAAAATAGGGGTGTGTATTAAGAGGTTAAAAGGTTGTCAGTGTGGGGTTTAGAAGAAAGGCTTTCATCAGTTGTGATGCCTAGGTATTTGTAAGCAGCCACAAACTCAATGGGAAACCTTGTGCAGATCTGTAAAGTGACATAGCCTTGGTTTTGTCACCATTTAGCATTAGTCTGAGATCGCCTAGTTGTGACTGAATAATGCAATCTTCAAACCTTCAAATACCAGGGCAACAGTGCTTGCACAACAAGAGACAACAGTATCAACCCTAACCCTAGACCTTGTGGTACACCCAGTGGCGGTTTTTGCTATGGGCAATGTGGGCAACCGCCCAGGGCGCAATCTACTTGGGGGCGCACAAGCGCTCTCTCAAAAAAAAAAAAAGGAAAAAAAAGTCCGTCCTCAAAAAAGAAAAGCGCGCCCTCAAAAAAAAAATCGCCAGTTTTTTAGACTAATACGCTCATTTCCACATCAAGTTGGTGCAGTGGGCGATGAGGCGCCCCTACTATCATGTCAACTTGCTGCTGAGAGTCATGTATACAGTTGTGTGTCAGAAGAAAAGGCAAAGGGGAGGGGGCGGGGGGATCAACTTGCGACTGCAGAGGCTGTGAGCAGGTTGTGAGTGAGTCTCACTCTCAGAGGAAAAGCAAGGGGGGGGATAGACTGACCTGTGATGATTATGAGCCCAGGCCACACAACACAAACTGCTGCTTCCAAATAAATAGTAATACATTTATAAAATTAATACAGACCCGTTATAGCTACATGTAAGTTATTGGAAAATGCAATAAATAAATAACTTTACACCTGCACTTTCATGTGGTCAAGCACTCCCTGATAGCAATCTAATCACCCACAAAACATTTTAATGCCAGTTGTAAAAAGGGTGAAAGTCTGTCAGATTATGTTAATTATTAGTATTTTTCATTTATTTATTTTGTTTTATTCATTTGTATGATGACGGATGTGTGTAATTTACTTTGGTGTTTACATACTATATTTCATTTATTTATCTTATTTTTTGTGTGATGAAGGATTTGTAGGGAGGGGTGCCGATAGTCGGTCCGCCCAGGGCGCAAAACCAGCCAGAACCGCCTCTGGGTACACCTTTGGTGGTGTAAAGAAAACTGGAGGAGAGACCACTGAGCCACATTGCTTACAGTTAGAGAGGTCATTTAGAGAAGCAGCCAATAGCTTCATCTGACAGGCCTATGTCTGAAACCTCTAACATAAGATGTTGTGGTTAATGGTGTCAAATGCCTCACACAAGCCAATGAAAAGTGCAGCACAGTAACTCTTGGCACCTGAAGCCTTCACAACATCATTTAAATCTTTTGAGGAAGTGGTTTCTCTACTGTGTTGCTTCCTAAAACTGATGATGATGATGTTATGTATCTAAGCTTAGCTAAAATACAAAGTTTCCTGATGGGTCTGTAGTTGTTCAACACTGTGGAATCACCACGTTTCAATGATGGGAGTACAAAAGTAGTTTTCTGACCAAAACGGAAATGAAATGTTCACACTTGTCACATTTTCACACTTCATCATGCAAGTTTTACACAGTTTTACAAATTGTACTCCCTCTTTTAAAACAGCCTAACTCAAAGTATCAGAGGTGTATATATACTATACTACATGTTAAGGTCACTGTGTTTAAAAGAGGATGTAGACTTTATAGGACGGTGACTATCATTTGTCAAGATCTCTTGCTCCTGACCAGGAAGGAGATTTAATTTCTCTTCATTTTCATTAATTTTAAAGTCAGAATTTGCTCTGTAAGTACTAACAAAGACATTACATCTCTAAAACAAAGCAGCTGAACCAGGGACCAAATCTACTGAATATAGAACTTGTCCGAACAAAGCAGACAGATACATACAAAACTAGGTCATAGGGGTGCAGTCTCATGGTAAGAGTAAAGGCTTTGTGTGTGTGTGTGTGTGTGTGTGTGTGTGTGTGTGTGTGTGTGTGTGTGTGTGTGTGTGTGTGTGTGTGTGTGTATATATACATAGATAAACTACACACCTCAGTTTAACACCCCAATTTCATAGAACAGAGGTGTCAAAACCACCAGTTTATTTTGGTTGTTTTAAGAACACCATGAATTGAGTTTCCATACTAAGTAAACATCAAAGATAAAAAGTTAAACTCTCTTCCTGAGTGCAGTGTTCATATTTATTTCTTTAATTTGAAGATGAAGAACACAGTGTGTATGGATTAAGGCTCATATCCAGACCAGTCATGCATGCAAATGATTTTCTCAACCAAAAGCAGAAGTTGTTCATTTTAAAACTGCGAGTGATCAGCAAAGGAAACAGACACTTCTGCTCTTTGGTTGCTCTCTGGCAGTCTGTCTACTAGTTAGTCCGAGCTCAACAGACAGACTGTAGAGATGGCAGAGGGGGAGATTAACTACGCTTCAGTTGTATTTAAAACTAAGACCAACTCCCAACCTGAAGGTAGGCTTCAATTTTCTTAACTCAAGAACATTATATGGATCAAATGCTGTTTTCTTTTTTGTTTTGTTGTTGTTTTGGTGATCTTCCTCATATGTAGATTAAAATGCAGACATGTTGTTAAAGTAATACTGGAAAGAAAATTATTTGGAATCTTTATGGATTAAAATGAAGACAGTTTAAATCCTATAAGTGAAATGATGATTGATGATTTTTAACCAGAACTCAAAACAAATATAAATCAGCTGAGACACAGACAGGCAGTGGTGGAAAGTTTGATTGCGGTGCGTCGCAGAGTGGTGTGATTACGTACGCCAGATAAGTGGATTTGATTGGCATCTGGTGACTCATTCTTGCTTGCTATATTGTTGCTGGTGAAGTTGACTATTCAAGTCAGGTCAGAACGACCATCAGTCCACCGGGAATTGTTCCAGTGCTCCAAATGTGCAGTCCACCTCTGTCAGGAACTGTTAAATGTCATGCTTATTCACAGCTACAGTTTCCTTATTACACACTCGACGTCTTTGGGTTAAAGGCCCCCTAAACTTAAAATGTGTTTTGCTTATCGTTGCTTCACTTGCATGTTTGAGCTTCACTGTGCAGAACGATGTATGTGCAGAGTTTTCATCTGCTGCATCGAGAATGTTTCTCTCATCTTAAATTTGTAAATTCATAGATTTTGGATTTTTTTAATGAGGGAGAGAGAGTAACCCTTCAGATAAATTATTAGTCAAAGCTGATCATTTTTAAGTGTTAACAATATGAAAGTTCCACCGAGATCACAGCTGCATAAAACAGTCACTAAAACATATGATGAACTGGATCTTTGTGAAGTATTTTCTCATGAAAGGCAGTTTCCTCTTTAATATGGGATCCACTGCCTGTGAAAGCCTGATTTCATCATCTTGGGTTTTAGAACATAGTTTTGACCATGACCATAACATTATGTCCTTCAATCTTTCAGTTAAAAAGGAGGAAGAAATTGTGTATGATGAGGTGAAGGTGGCACAGAAAAAAGCAGAACAAGCAGCTGATGGTAAGTTAAAAAACAATGTAAGCATCATTTACATATTACTGCTACTGGGAACATTTCTAATAGTGCCTTTAGTACTGCTGCAACTACTATCACTACTTTAACATCAGCAGTAACATCAGTAACCCTGAAAGCAGGGTAGGAAATTTAAGGAACATTTAAAGGGAAAAACCTTTGTTCCCACTGACACCCTTTCAACAAGATTTTATTTAGGATGAACCTCTCATATGAAACCACTAGATGGCAGTATAGTAATGAGCCTGAGAGCATGATACTATGTAATAGGCTCAATCTAATTAGATTTAGCAACATGATCATGTTCAGATCTCCTACAAGTCAAAACCAGTGATTTCATCATTGTGGATGTGATGTACTGTTAGTCACAGCCTCAGATCTTTCACAAAATTACAGAGTAGTAGCTGCAAGTAGTGTCAAGAGAGGCAACATAAGTGTAATATTCCTTCTTTAATGATGCAGATCTAGAAATAACTTTTTTTGTATGCTTTCTGTCATTTCACCATGCTGACATTTGAAGCATTATATATATATATATATATATATATATATATATATATATATATATATATATATATATATATATATATTGATTGCAAATGTTTTAACTTCACTTTAATCATAACTGTTTACTTGTCTTCATTCATTGTTTTATTCTTCTCTTATTTATCTACCTAATGTTGTTTTGTGTAAAAAAAAAAAAAAAAAAAAAGATTTGGGACTAAAAAGCTTGCTTCATTTGGTGCATTGAGCTGAGTATCGTTAGTCAGCAGCACTGATCTGATCACTCCACCAATCAGTAAGACCCAAGTAGGCTGTAACATTAAAGTTGTCTACAGTAGCCAACTTGCTAACAGTAATGTTAGCTGGTGATGATGAGCTGAATACTTTTTAACCTGGTCACCTCCTTTAATAAAGTCATGATTAGCTTTTAACTGACCAAGGCAATGTTTCGGTGGTTAAGCTCTGTATCCTTTACAGAACAGGAGAGTCTTCTTATTCACCTCTTTTTATTTATTGATTGATTTATTGATTTATTTTTATATAGTGCATTTCATACACAATGGCAACTCAATGTGCTTTACATAAAACAGAAAAACATGTAATTTGAGAAACTTAAAACATACAATTAAGACCCACCCCCACCCCCCCATAATAAAAACAAAGTACAGAAAAATAGAAAGACATAAATAAAATGATTGCAGCATAAAATAATAAATTAGCTTTAAAATCATTAAAAGGACATAGAGTGCAAATGAAAGAAATTAGCTGAGTCAGTAGATCTCAGAGCTCTACTGGGTTTATATTCTACTAACATGTCATTCATGTATTCTGGACCTAAACCATTCAGTGATTTATAGACCAGTAGCAGAACTTAAAAATATATTCTATAGCTGACTGGGAGCCAGTGTAAAGACTTCAACACTCTTCAACACTAAGCCAGCATATTTTCTAGTTTTCAATTGTAGAAGTGGCAACTTCCTTTGCTGTCTTATTTGCCAGGGGGTGTCATTGGTGACAGCCCAGGATTTGGGTCGCTTTCTTTGGTAACAGTTGAAGCTTTTTTAATGAGGTATCGGTATCGGTGTGCAAAATCTAGGGGGATATTTTTGCCCCTCCATCATAATTTATAGAGACATTCTGAGGTTTCATGGGACATTTTTGCCTTTAACCCCCTGAATATCCAACATTAATTTGAGGTCATCTCAGTTCAAGCTTGGAGGCAAATCCCCGGGAATGGAGGTTCAAGTTACAATATGCTACGGAACTCATCCAATTGGGAAGTCCAGTATTTTGGGAGGTTTTGTTTAGGTACATCATGTTTGGAGTTGGGTTAGGGTTAGGGTGTGGTTACATTTACCTCTACTGTGTTCAGAGAGACAGGCAAACACATCTCTGATCTTGGCTGCCATAGCGTCAGGGTGTCTCCTCTTTTCCCCAAAAGAAGCAGACGTATTTTCTCAAGTGGTGACAGTGTCTTACAGTCAAGATTTGGTGCAGCCTTACAATTACTTCAAAGACTAGTTTGATCCAGGAAGCATGGCAGGATTGGCCAGTAACTAACATAATATCAACACAATTCATATTTGAATTAAATAGACCTTAATGTGTGTGCACTATTCTGTCTAATTGTATTTGGATTAAATGTTTCAGTACAGCTCATACTGTTCTCCTGACAATAATGAAGATATTCAAGCAGTAAGATATAAGTTTTTTGTATCTGAGGCAGTCATAGCAGTTGGGATGTTTAACTGCACTTGAATTGAATTGAATTGACTTTATTGTCCACCTTAATAGAAATGTGTCTTCAGCTTCCTCCAATACAATAAAAATACAAACAATGCACCATATAATGAAGACATTAAAAACATACACAACACTACACAACATAAGTTCACCTATCAAGCATTGTGGGTGGTTCAGGTGTGATCCTTTTCTTTCTCTGGTCAGCTAAAGTAAATATGACTGCTCATACTAACTACTAAGCTTTACACGATCAGGTTTTTTGGGGCCGAACACCGATCAGTGAGTTTAAATAAACCGATCACCGATCCAATCACGTCTTCTTTGTCCACGCTCCATTTCTTAAACTCGGCATGCTCCTCCTCGTGTTCCTATCCAGGTACATTTGTGGTGTTGAAACATTTTGCAGATGCTTCCCCACGAGGTACTTTAGTGTTACACAGATTGCAAATAGCTTGTGTTTTATCTGTCTGCCCATAACACCCACGTTTGTTTGAATCCGACAGCTAATGAGTCAAGAGTCAAAAAACTTTATTGTCCATCACATCATGACAGGGCTCAAATCTAACTGTCAGATTCAAACAAACATGTCGGTGGTGTGGAACTTCTTCAGAGTAAATGAGACAGACAAAACACTTGCCATCTGCAATCTATGAAACGGAAACCTACTGAATACATTGTTTTTGGCCATGTACAGAAATATCTCAACAAACAATAAATGGATTTTTATGACCTTCTGAATATTCCTGTTGCATCAATATGAAGTTGATGTTTGATGTCTCTAAAGAAATTTAGAGACATCAAACATCAAATCAAGACATCAAGACTGATTCTAGTGAGTTGGTGATCTCCTGACTTTTTTTTCTAGCAGCATCATCAGGTCAAAATGTAAATTTGTCCAACACTTTGGTTTACGACCAAATACCTCAACACAATAATGTTCCCATCAGCTTCAGCTGTACTTTGTGCTAATGATCAAATGCTCACATGCTAAACAGATGCATGGAAATGATGAACATGGGTAAGCCTTTTTGCTGAGTAAATGTGACAAATCTGAGCTCATACCATTGTTGCCTCTCATGCTGCAGCATCCATTAATTTTTGTGTTTTTATTTTCTCAGGATTGTTGGCAGACCAGAAAGCCACCACCAAACATCGCCACTATCAGCTGATGGCTTGCTGTTTGGGGATTTTTTGTGTCATTTTGCTGTTCAGCATCATAGCAGTCAGTGTCTACTGTAAGTATACAAAACAGACAGTCTACCAATAAATGATCTGAGCTTCTGACTCTGGTAAATCTGACTGATCATATCATCAAATAGTGGTTACAGAAGAATACTGGTGCTTTTAGAATGTGTATCTCAGTCTGAGTTCATGTGTGGTTTGTTTGACCAACTCTAAGTGTTTGCCTGTAATTGTTCTCAAAATCTGTAACAGAGTTCAATTTCAGGACAAAATGAGTAATGCATGTTCTCTGGTTTAGTTTTACTTTTTAAACCGTTTGAATGGTAGTTGAAAATGTTATTTTTTAGGATTTGCACATAAAAGACATAAGCCACAAAAAGCGGAGGTTGGCTGGTTGGTTGAAGTGCAAAATAAAAACATTATGCTTAGAAAGGATTTTAAGATAAGGATAAGAAGATTTTTCTTGTCAATAAATCCAATGAAAAGAAAAACAACAACAATGAAAACAAATGATCCATCTTACAAGAATTACTTTTCTATTTATAACCTGATATATCTTATTCTATCTGGGCTATATGTTTCTATTGTTTTCCAAAACCCATTAAAAACAAATTATTGTACCACACAGTTATGGAGGTACAGAACAGAATAGGTGTTCAAAATCAAAAAACAGAAAGAATATAAGCACAAAACTATCCACACTGCAATCAAAAAATGTAACAATGAACATCGGACCCTTCAGTTTTTTGAGATACCATCCTGGTGCCATGAAGGGTTGCTAACACACCATAATTGGGCTGAAAAAAAGTTATCAGCAAATACACCACTTATTTACTCTGAGTAATATTTACTTAAAAACTACAGTGACAGATGGACACGTTGTTGGATTTCTTAACAATAAAAATACAGAATATCATCTCTGTTGGATGCACTTTGCCCTAATGTTATAGTCAAGTGTCCCAAAATCAAAATACATGACACAATGCTCAACACATCAAACAACTAGCTGCATGTCTGTCAGCAGCTTTAACATTTTAGAAACACAACACGAGCCTGTAACTTCCAAAAGTCTGGAAAACCTGAAGTTAAACAGACAAGAAATAGCTTCCAACAGTGGCAAAATGACTAATCCAAAATACATTATTACAATATTACTATCAATTAAGAGGCAAATTTTCCTTTTGCAGTTTCTTTGTATTATCATGAGAATAATGTAAAAGAGCTGGAGCAGTTAAAAGAAAGCCAAACAACTCTACTGGAGATCAATCGCAACCTGACAGACCTCAACAACACACTCAGCTCAGAAAATGAAAGATTGAGGAGAGACAACGATAATCAGACAGTCATCATTGGAAACCTGACAAAGGAATATAATGTCTCAGAAATGAAGATCGCAAACCTGACTGAGGAAAACACCAAACTAACTGTGGACAACCTGAAGCTGGAGACACAAAACCAACAGCTGGAGAAAGAGAAGAACATCTTAACAGAACAAATACGAAACATAGAGAACAACGTTACTGTAGCCCAGCAGATCATTGATGCCTACTGCCCAATAGAAAATGGAAGTAAGTTCAGATCTCATAACTCAAGTCCAAATATAATCAATAATGTAACAATGCAGAAATGTTGTTTGTATGTTGGTTTCTGTTATTTCAGACAGAGAGTGTAAACCTTGCCTAGATGGCTGGCTGTACCACCAGTCCAGTTGTTATGCAATCATTAACCCTGATACTGCTGGTCAGAAAACCTGGGAGGAAGCTCAAGAGAACTGCAGAGGAAAGAATTCAGACTTGGCTGTAATAGTTAATGAAGATGAAAAGGTAATGAGAAAACTGTGGGAGTTTTATGACGGCCTATATGAAATGAAACTGTATTTTCTGAGTCTGTGGGCCACAGTGTGTTTATTTAAGTTCAGTGTTTAAATATCTCTCATAAGTGTCTTTCTGTTGTCCTCAGACATTCATCAGAGATAACAGTTGGATGAAACAAGGACTAACTGGCTACTGGATTGGACTGAGAGCTGAAACAGAGAAATGGAAGTGGATCAATGGAAGTGATCTGGCTGAAAAGTAAAAGTCACATTCCTAAACAGTTTGAATCATAAAATCTATCAGCCTTGATCTAAACATTATGTTCTTCCCTCAGATCCTGGATGACACAACCTGCTAACAACAGCTACTGTGTAATTTCTGTCTATAATGAAGGATGGAAATCAGTGAGCTGTGGAAACAAAAACGGTTGGATCTGCAAAAAGGCGCCTTTATCTGTTTAAACAGTGAGAAGCCTCACATGAGAAGGTTACTGGATACTCTGTAAAGATTAATAACATGTAAGATCATATCAACTGGATTGTAAATATCAATACAAAGATTTTTATTAAGGATGTGGGATTTTTTTCTTTACAGTTTTTCTCTATTGCTTAAACACATTTCACGATACTGCCCTCACTTTTCACAAAACTCTAAACACAAAACACTTTTCTAAAGCTACGTACACTAAACCTCACAGTTTCTTTTCAAAACCAACCCATCACACCAAAACAGATGCTCATATGCTCAAAAGCAAACTCATCACACCAAAACAGATGCTCATATGCTCAAAAGCAAACTCATCACACCAAAACAGTTGCTCATATGCTCAAAAGCAAACTCTGACACCAAAATACCACTCAAGGCCTGCAAAAATGTAAACACTACTGAGCATCATTAACCACATTACCAAAAAAATTGAAAACACAATTTTCACAGTGTGAGACTGTTCTTTTTACAGTTTCACAACTGCCATGATGCATTTGAGCAACCCTTATTTATTCTCAAATATGTTTTGGGCATTTACTATAGATTTGTGCATTTCATGGGAATAGTTACAGAATGCAGAAAATGCAGTAATATCACAACTCAATGCAAAAATGAGTCATGTCATGCCGTGGACAATGACGTGGTCAATGACTGTTGCTCTCATTTCATCTGTAATGAAAATGCGTTGTCTTGCTTGCCCTCCTTCTCCTCTCCCTCCTTGGCCTGCTCCTCTTTGGACTGCTTCTCGCCCTCTTTGGCCCACTCCTCGGCCCGCTCCTCTCCCTCCCTGACCTGCTCCTCTCCCTCCTCGGCCTGCTCCTCTCCCTCCTCTGACACGAACTCCTCTCCCTCCTCTGACACGAACTCCTCTCCCTCCTCTGACACGAACTCCTCTTCTTCTGTCTTGATCATCCATTTTTGTTTTTGAACCTTCAGCAAACTGCACTGACTTATATAGGTGTGGTCACATCATTTGCAATAGGTGTTTTCAATTATGAGTCGTTGTGTTTACTGATTGACACCAGGTATGTTCATTGTGTTCAAGTTTTGCTGATTGTGGGTAGCATTTTGCATCACATGAGCTTCACAATGCATATTGGAGCAGAGTTATATGCAAAATGTGTTTTAGCATGGCAAAATATGTTTAGAGTTTTGAGAAAAAGGGGATGAGTTTTGTGAACAGTGTCTACAGGTGAATTGTGTTTGTGGTTGTGGCAAAAGGGGGGTAGTTTTACTAAATGTGTTTAGGCAACTGGTCATTTGGTTTAGAGTACTGGGTTTTGTGTTTTGGCAATAGAGAAAAACTGTAAGCTATTAATATTTGTGCTGTGTGTGTGTGTGTGTGTGTGTGTGTGTGTGTGTGTGTGTGTGTGTGTGTGTGTGTGTGTGTGTGTGTGTGTGTGTGTGTGTGTGTGTGTGTGTGTGTGTGTGTGTGTGCTAAAGGGAGTACTAAACAGATCAAAGCTGTTCTTCTTCTGCTTTGTTAGAGATGAGATGTTGTTTCCTGTTTTATCTTCATGTAACAGTTTAATTATTACTGCTGATTGGCCAACATGGGGAGCTGCATTACAACAACTAAATGTTCAAATAACATTACACAGATTTAAAGTTACAGTCATCAGGAGTGTAAAAGTGGAGAAGAGTCAACGATTGGTTTAATCATTTCAATCTAAGACTGTGGATGTTATATCACTGCTTTGCCTCATCACTGTGTGTACTATGAAATGTGTGTTGTTATCATTAGGAGGCCCATTGTACTTCCCTTAACTTGGCCTATATCCAAATAAGGTAGAAGGTGTGTGGACCCTATAAGGAATCATTTATGACCTAAGACTCTTGTTTTGGGGCTGCATGAGTTTAAGGTATCCATATATATGTTCTGCTCTGTGGTCATCTTCTATTGGTTAAATTATATAGGCAGAAATGTTTAACCAATCAGAGATGATTTCTTTGTTCTGTTAGAAACTATAATAGTTTGGGCATACTCTTTGCTCGTTGAGATGAGCTGATGTCATTCTGTATGTATGCTGTCTCCTTATTGTACAATTATAATTGTTTAATCTTCAACCCAGCAGTGTTTGTGTATTATTTCATAATTGTGATAAGTGTTGAGACAATTTCAATGACAGGAGCAATTTGGGTTCAGTATCTTGCCCAAGAACACTTCAACATCTGGACTGGAGGAGCCGGGAATCAAACCGTCAATCTTCAGATTAGTGGACGACCCGCTCTTCCTCCTGAGTCACAGCTGCCCCATTAATTAATTAATTAATTAATTGCATTGTTCTGGTGCACTCTAGAGAGTTATAAGTGATGTACTTCCTGTAACCAAAACTCTTGTTTTTTATTAATGAAATGTTAAAACTGCACTCATAACTTCTTGCATTCATGTTCCACTTGTGTAAACCACACTCAGGAAAGTTAATTACTGAACCACATGATGCATAAACGTATCAACACCAAATACCAACGTATCAGCTGACTGGGCACAACATAGTCTGCAGAGTGAAGGGAACACAAATGTTAGCAGTATTAACGAAATCTCAATTCACAGGCCTGGTCCAAGGGTAACAGTACAGCACAGTATTCAAACATGACGTTGGTAACTGCATCTAACTCTGAAATAACGATGGATTGGTAGAAATGTGCAATAAAAACAAATGCATTGAATGACTTGCAGTAAGCCTGGTGGTTTCAAAGGCCAAACAACAAATAGTGAATTCAACATGAAACTCCAAATTAGTCTTATCAACCCTTATTTACCCAGCTGAAGTTCCTTTGAGCAAGGCCTGCTCAATGGCTGTTTTATGACTGAGCCTGACCTCAGTGAACATCACACGTTTTGAGAGCTTCCTCTTCTTCTGGCAAAAGGCACAACAGAGCAACTACTTCAGTAATTGACCAATAACATACTCAAATTAATTCTTTATTATATGCCAGCAATATATCAGAGATTAAGTGCGTCTGAACACTCTTTCACAACGTACAACGCCACCAATGCACCTGACCACACCTCATTTTGAGACCAACACGCCCATGGGCGCACAGACTGGTGTAAGTGCAGTTGCTATTTAGACAACGTGGGAGCAGGGCGAGAAAATGATAACTGTGCCAGGCAGAGGCGGTTCTGGCTGGTTTTGCGCCCTGGGCGGACCGACTATCGGCGCCCCTCCCTACAAATCCTTCATCACACAAAAAATAAGATAAATAAATGAAATATAGTATGTAAACACCAAAGTAAATTACACACATCCGTCATCATACAAATGAATAAAACAAAATAAATAAATGAAAAATACTAATAATTAACGTAATCTGACAGACTTTCACCCTTTTTACAACTGGCATTAAAATGTTTTGTGGGTGATTAGATTGCTATCAGGGAGTGCTTGACCACATGAAAGTGCAGGTGTAAAGTTATTTATTTATTGCATTTTCCAATAACTTACATGTAGCTATAACGGGTCTGTATTAATTTTATAAATGTATTACTATTTATTTGGAAGCAGCAGTTTGTGTTGTGTGGCCTGGGCTCATAATCATCACAGGTCAGTCTATCCCCCCCCCTTGCTTTTCCTCTGAGAGTGAGACTCACTCACAACCTGCTCACAGCCTCTGCAGTCGCAAGTTGATCCCCCCGCCCCCTCCCCTTTGCCTTTTCTTCTGACACACAACTGTATACATGACTCTCAGCAGCAAGTTGACATGATAGTAGGGGCGCCTCATCGCCCACTGCACCAACTTGATGTGGAAATGAGCGTATTAGTCTAAAAAACTGGCGATTTTTTTTTTGAGGGCGCGCTTTTCTTTTTTGAGGACGGACTTTTTTTTCCTTTTTTTTTTTTTGAGAGAGCGCTTGTGCGCCCCCAAGTAGATTGCGCCCTGGGCGGTTGCCCACATTGCCCATAGCAAAAACCGCCACTGGTGCCAGGGGAAACTAACGACTGCAAGATGGGCCCCAAGATGTCATGTTCAATGGTGTCAAATGCCTCAGACAAACCAATGACTGTGCAGCACAGTAATTCTTGGCATCTGAACCCTTCATAACATCATTTAAAACTTTCAAGGAAGTGGTTTCTGTACTGTGTTGCTTCCTAAAACTGGACTGATGATGAGATTAAATGTTAAACTTCATTACTCCTTCATTTGATCCTTCACAAGAACTTTAGCTAAAATACAAAGTTTCCTGATGGGTCTGTAGTTGTTAAACACTGTGGGATCACCACCTTTCAATGATGGGAGTACAAAAGTAGTTTTCCTGACCAAAACGAAAATGAAATGTTCACACTTGTCACATTTTCACACTTCATCATGCAAGCTGTTTGACCAAATGCAGATTACAAAGTTTGGACAAACAGTTTTACAAATGTTACTTCCTCTTTTAAAGCAACTTAACGTAAAGTATCAGAAGTATATATATATATGCTATATTTTAAGGTCACTGTGATTAGACTGCTTTAAAAAAGAGGATTCAACATTTATATGCTATCATTTGCCAAGATCTCTTGCTCTTGACCAGGAAGGAGAGTTCATGTCTCATTGTTTTTCTTCATTTCGATTCTAGTGTAACTAAATCTCAATTTAGACATTTATAAATATTGCCTGGAAAACAATCAATATGAAAAATCATGAAAAATACACAAACAGGACATGAACTGGCATAAGTGGGCAAAAATACAGTTAAAAGGTAATTATAAAAAGAAAATATCAAAGTCAGAATTTGCTCTGTAAGTACTAACAAAGACATTACATCTCTAAAACAAAGCAGCTGAACCAGGGACCAAATCTACTGAATATAGAACACGTCCGAACAAAGCAGACAAACACGTACAAAACTAGTTCATACTGGTGCAGTCTCATGGTAAGAGTAAAGGCTTTGTGTGTGTGAATTTCTAAGAACAGAGGTGTCAAAACCACCAGTTCATTTGGTTGTTGTGAGAACACCATGAATTGAGTTTCCATACTAAGTAAACATCAAAAGTCCAAAGTTAAACCTTCTTCCTGAGTCCAGTGTTCATAATTAAATAATAATTTTCTTTAATTTGAAGCTTATCTTTGGATTTTTCAAGAACACAGTGATGCCAGCCCAGTCATGCATGCAAATTATTTTCTCACCCAAAAGCAGAAGTTGTTCAGTTAATAGCTGCAAGTGATCAGCAAAGGAAACAGACACTTCTGCTAAGTTGCTCTGTGGCTAAATACAGTGGCAGTCGTCTGTCTACTAGTTAGACTGAGCTCAACAGACAGACTGTAGAGATGGCTGAGGAGATTAACTACGCTTCAGTTGTATTTAAAAATAAGACAAACTCCCGACGTGAAGGTAGGCTTCCATTTTCTTTCTTAAATCAAGAATATTATTGAAAGAGAGTAATTTGAACTTCAGATAAATTATTAGTCAAAGCTGATCATTTTTATGTGTTAAACATACGGAAGTTCCACTGAGATCACAGCTGCATAAAACACGAGAATGTGTAATGAAATAGATTTAAAGTATTTTCTCATGAAAGGCAGTTTCCTCTTTAATATGGGATCCACTGCCTGTGAAAGCCTGATTTCGTCATCTTGGGTTTTAGCACATAGTTTTAAAATCTTCAATCTTTCAGTTAAAAAGGAGGAAGAAATTCTGACTGTTCCTTCTTTCCTTCCTTCTTCCCTCTTTCTTTGCTCCCTCCGCCGTCCTTCCTTCCTTCCTTCCTACCTTACTCCTTTCCTTCCTTCATTCATTCCTTCCTTCCTTCCTTCCTTCCTCCTTACACCTTTCTTTCCTTCCTGCCTTCCTTCCTTCTTTCTCTCCTTTCCTTCCTTCCTCCTGTCCCTCCTTGACCTGAGGACAACAGGAGGGTTAACATCAGCAGTAACATCAGTAACCCTGAAAGCAGTGTAGTTCCACCCAGATCACAGCTGTATAAAACAGTCATGAAAATGTGTAATGAAATAGATTTTTGTGAAGTATTTTCTTATAAAAGATACTTTCCTCTTTTATATATGATCCACTTACTGTGAAAGTCTGATTGCATCATCTTAGGTTTCAGCACATAGTTTTAAAGCTGTTTGAGGGTCAACAGCTGTTATTCCAGGGAAAATACTGAAGGCCTTTTAATTTTAAAAAGATATGATTTTGGGATAACATTAATCACAAACAAAAAGGTAAAAGTAGGAATGGACCATGAATACTATGCAGTAATTAACCATGAGTTTATGTCTTTCAATCTTTCAGCTCAAAAGGAGGAAGAAATTGTGTACGATGAGGTGAAGGTGGTGCAGAAAAAAGCAGAACAATCAGCTGATGGTAAGTTCAAAAACAATGTAAGCATCATTTACATATTACTGCTACTGGGAACATTTCTAGTAGTGCCTTTAGTACTGCTGCAACTACTATCACTACTTTAACCCTCCTGTCGTCCTCCCGGGTCAAACTGACCCCGTCTCTTTTGACTGTTCCTTCTTTCCTTCCTTCTTCCCTCTTTCTTAAATTTTTCCTTCCTTCTTCCCCTCCTCCCCTCTTTCTTTGCTCCCTCCTCCTTCCTTCCTCCCTCCCTCCCTCCCTCCTTACTCCTTTCCTTCCTTCCTTTCTTCCTTCATCCCTCCTTACTCCCTTCTTTCCTTCCTGCCTTCCTTCCTCCCTTCCTTCTCTCCTAAATTCCTCCCTCTTTTCCTCCTTACTTCTTTCCTTCCTTCCTTCCTCCCTTCTTTCTCTCCTTTCCTTTCTTCCTCCTGTCCTTCCTTGACCTGAGGACAACAGGAGGGTTAACATCAGCAGTAACATCAGTAACCCTGAAAGCAGTGTAGTTCCACCCAGATCACAGCTGTATAAAACAGTCATGAAAATGTGTAATGAAATAGATTTTTGTGAAGTATTTTCTTATAAAAGATACTTTCCTCTTTTATATATGATCCACTTACTGTGAAAGTCTGATTGCTTCATCTTGGGTTTTAGCACATAGTTTTAAAACTGTTTGAGGGTCAACAGCTGTTATTCCAGGGAAAATACTGAAGGCCTTGTAATTTTAAAATATATGATTTTGGGAAAACATTAATTACAAACAAAAAAAGTAAAAATAGGAATGGAATAGTCTTTTAAAAGACCATGAACACTATGCAGTAATTAACCATGACTTTATGTCTTTCAATCTTTCAGCTCAAAAGGAGGAAGAAATTGTGTATGATGAGGTGAAGGTGGTGCAGAAAAAAGCAGAACAAGCAGCTGACACAAATGGTTAGTTAAAAATAAATGTAAGCATCATTTACATATTACTGCTACTGGGAACATTTCTAGTAGTGCCTTTAGTACTGCTGCAACTACTATCACTACTTTAACACTTGTGTCGGCCTCCTTGGTCAAACTGACCCCGTCTCTTTTGACTGTTCCTTCTTTCCTTCCTTCTTCCCTCTTTCTTAAAATTTTCCTTCCTTCTTCCCCTCCTCCCTTTTATTTGCTCCCTCCTTACTCCTTTCCTTCCTTCCTTCCTTCCTTCCTTCCTTCCTTCCTTCCTTCCTTCCTTCCTCATTTCCTTCCTCCCTTCCTTCTCTCCTAAATTCCTCCCTCTTTTCATCCTTACTTCTTTCCTTCCTTCCCTCCTTCCTCCTTTCCTTCCTTCATTCCTTCCTTCCTTCCTCCCTTCTTTCTCTCCTTGCTTCCTTCCTCTTTTCCTCCTTATTCCTTTCTCCTTTCCTTCCTTCCTCTTGTCCTTCCTTGACCTGAGGACAACAGGAGGGTTAACATCAGCAGTAACATCAGTAACCCTGAAAGCAGTGTAGTTCCACCCAGATCACAGCTGTATAAAACAGTCATGAAAATGTGTAATGAAATAGATTTTTGTGAAGTATTTTCTTATAAAAGATACTTTCCTCTTTTATATATGATCCACTTACTGTGAAAGTCTGATTGCATCATCTTGGGTTTTAGCACATAGTTTTAAAGCTGTTTGAGGGTCAACAGCTGTTATTCCAGGGAAAATACTGAAGGCCTTGTAATCCTAAAATATACGATTTGGGTAAAACATTAATCACAAACAAAAAGGTAAAAATAGGAATGGAATAGTCTTTTAAAAGACCATGAACACTATGCAATAATTAACCATGACTTTATGTCTTTCAATCTTTCAGCTCAAAAAGAGGAAGAAATTGTGTATGATGAGGTGAAGATGCTGCAGAAAAAAGCAGAACAAGAAGCTGGTGGTAAGTTCAAAAGCAATGTAAGCATCATTTACTTATTTCTGCTACTGGGAACATTTCTAGTAGTGCCTTTAGTACTGCTGCAACTACTATCACTACTTTAACATCAGCAGTAACATCAGTAACCCTTAAGGCAGTGTAGGAAATTTAAGGAATATTTAAGCTTAACCTTTGTTACCAGATTTTATTTAGGATGAACCTCTCATATGAAACCACTAGATGGAAGTATAGTAATGAGCCTGAGAGCATGATACTATTTAATAGGATCAATTTAATAAGAGTATGCAACATCTCTGGGGGGATAATATAAATGTCAAAATCAGTGATTTCAACATTGTGGATCTGATGTACTGTTTGTCACAGCCTCAGATATTTCACAGGATTACAGATTAGTAGCTGCAAGTAGTGTCAAGAGAGACAAAATAAGTGTAATATTCCTTCTTTATTGATGCACTTCTAGAAATTACTTGAATTTATTTTTTGCACGCTTTCTGTCATTCCCAAATCTTGCCCTGCTGACATTTGAAGCATTGATGAAATATTATACATTATATATAATATAAATTATTCTATAAATTAATTGCAAATGTTTTAACTTCATGTAAATATATAAAACAAAACTCATCAAATTAGGAAGTCTAGTATTTTGCGAGATTTTGTTTAGGTAGATCATATCTGGTTGGGTTTGAGGTTAGGGTCTTACGTTGTCTGACACTGTGTACTTCTACTTTACTATTTTTACTGCTACTATTAGCATAGCACAATGGCAAAAAAGTAATGTTCCTGTTTTCTTCAACAGTAAACAGAGAACTAATTTTGATGTGGTGGAAGATCACAACCTTTTCAGCCTGGATTTTTTGTCAGTGCAGCAATTTCAGTAAATCAATCTGGTCAAGAAAAAATGATGAACTTAAAAGTAAAAGTTACCTGGTCACGTTTTATCAGAAATACTAGTGTGGCAGGATTGAAAAAGCTGATAATATTAATAATATTTGAATTAAATAGACCTTAATGTGTGTGTACTATTAAAGTCTGTGTAAAGTAAGAATAAATATGTGTTCTGAGTTTGACATACCACATAAAAGTGTGTTGTTAACCACCCTGCCAAATCTGAATGATGAAAGAAATCTCCAAATATATGAAATTAGGCTTCAAAGCTTTATAAAAAGCAGTGTCTTTCTCTGCTACCAAACGCTGTGTGCGTGTCTGCCGAGTTTGCTGAAACCCCGCCCCCTACCAAGTGTCACCTGTCAAAGTCACCACCTCTACCAGAAACTTGGACGCTACGTCTGAGAGCTTTCTGCTGCTAACATGCTGCTAAATCAGCTGCTAACTCAGCGGCTAGCTCGTCTGCTAGCTCGTCTGCTAGCTCGGCGGCTAACTCAGCTAACTGGCTAACTGTAGACTGTAGTAGTAGTAGTGTGTGTTGAATGTATTTCTACCTCTACAGCAGCAGGGGCGGGTTTATGCTAATCACTAAATCCTGAACACAGATCTTGAAACACAGTTTGTGAAGCCTAGCTCCACAATTCAAATCTAAATGGTTGAAATGCTTTTTACACCTTTTTTAGAAATACATTTATGACCTATTTAATGTGTTTAGAAGAAAATGTCTGAATTCACTTTACACGGTCTTTAAGGTAAAGGTATAAGGTAAATATCACTGCTCATACTAACTACCTTATTTTTGGTCTGGACATGTAAAACATTACTTGATGAGCAACAGAAACATCTCAACAACTGTTAAATGGATTGTCATGACATTTTTTCTTTTTTTACATTCTTACATTCTTCTGACTTTTCCTGTTGCACCACTATGACGTTGATGTTTTTGACTTTTAGTAAAAACTCTAAAACTATTAGACAGATTCTTTGAAAGTCTGTACAGACATCCATGGTCCCCAAAGAATGACTCCTAATGAAGTTGGTTTCCTCTAGCGCCACCAGCAAGTCATTTTTTTAACTTATCAAGTGAAATATCTCAACATCTACTTAATGAATCAGCACAAAATGTTGTACAGACCTGCTTATCATTCTCTGTGAACCATCATCAATCGATCTGTACTGTGTGTGCATAAAACCTGCAGAAAGGTCCATTGTGACTAATCTGAGCTCACACCTTTGTTGCCTCTCTGCAGCTTCCCCATCACTCTCTGTTGTAAGCTGGGATAAAGTAAATCTGAACTATAAATGATATTATTTTAATTTCTTGTTTATTATCTTGTTTGTTTTCTCAGGATTGTTGGCAGACCAGAAAGCCACCAACAAATATCGCCACTATCAGCTGATGGCTTGCTGTTTGGGGTTTTTATGTGTCATTTTGCTGTTCAGCATCATAGCAGTCAGTGTCTACTGTAAGTATACAAAACAGACAGTCCCCACATGAACTCAGACATGAGACAGACATTTAAAAAGCACCAGTATTCTTCTGTAACAACTATTTGATGATATGATCAGTCATATTTACCACAGTAAGAAGCACAGATCATTTACTAGCAGTTTATTTAACTGCTAGTAAAATAAACTAAGACCAATTAATAAACAGTGTATGCCTGTAATTATTCTCAAAATCTGTAACAAACATTAATTTATGGACACAATAAGCAATGTATGTCCATAATCCAAAACTGCATTATTACTAAATTGCAAATTGTCCTTTTATTTGTATTATCATGAGAATAATGTAAGAGAGCTGAAGCAGTTAAAAGAAAACCAAACAACTCTGGAGATCAATCACAAATTTAATGAATTAAATATTAATTAATAATTTAGCTCTTATTCATCCTTTCGCTCACACACACACACACACACAGAATATTTACAGTAGAGTGGATCTTTCAATGGTCAGTATGAACAGGAGGAATATTTACAGCAGGTTTCAGTGTTTATTCAGACGCCTGAGTATATTTAACATAAACCTTTAATAAATCATGAATGCATCATTTTATTTTTCTAAGATAAAGTAAAAATATTTAGATTTGAACATTTATTTAACACAAGTCATCATTATCTGTTAATTCAACAACTCTGTCACAGCTTCAAAGCAGAACTGTTTTTATATTTCCTCAAAATGTGAACCTGAAATTTTAATGTTTTGTATGAAAATGTTAAACCTTTTTGAAATAGTTTTTTGTATTAAATATGTTACATGAATAATTCTCAAAGTTTGACCCTTTCCTCTGTCTGTCGCTGTAGTTACATCTGTCATCTCTGAAAACAACAACAAGCTGACTGCAGAGAACCAGCAGCTAGAAAACCTGACAAAGGAATATAATGTCTCTGAAATAAAGATCAAGAATCTAACTGCAGAAAACCAGCAGCTGAAAACCAACCTGACAGACCTCAACAACACACTCAGCTCAGAAAATGAAAGATTGAAGAGAGACAACGATAATCAGACAGTCATCATTGGAAACCTGACAAAGGAATATAATGTCTCAGAAATGAAGATCAAGAATCTAACTGGGGAGAACCAGCAGCTGAAGACACAAAACCAGCAGCTGAAGACACTGAACATCTTAAATGAACAAATACAAAATATAGAGAACGTTGCTGTTGCCCAGCAGATCATTGATGCCTACTGCCCAATAAAAGATGGAAGTAAGATAAAAATAATCAATCAAATAAAATAACCAATAATAATGTAACAATGCAGTAATGTTGTTTATTTGTTGGTTTCTGTTATTTCAGACAGACAGTGTAAACTTTGCCAAAAGGGCTGGCTACAACACCAGTCCAGCTGTTATGCAGTCAATAACCCTGATACTGCTGGTCAGAAAACCTGGGAGAAAGCTCAACAGAACTGCAGAGCAAAGAATACAGACTTGGCTGTAATAGTTAATGAAGATGAAAAGGTAATGAGAAAACTGTGGGAGTTTTATGACGGCCTATATGAAATGAAACTGTATTTTCTGAGTCTGTGGGCCACAGTGTGTTTATTTAAGTTCAGTGTTTAAATATCTCTCATAAGTGTCTTTCTGTTGTCCTCAGACATTCATCAGTGATAACAGTTGGAAAAGTTCAGGATTCACTGGCTACTGGATTGGACTGCGAGCTGAAGACAGGAAATGGAAGTGGATCGATGGAAGTGATCTGGCTGAAAAGTAAAAGTCACATTCCTAAACAGTTTGAATTATAAAATCTATCAGCCTTGATCTAAACATTATGTTCTTCCCTCAGATCCTGGATAACACAACCTGCTAACAACAGCGACTGTGTAATTTCTGTCTATAATGAAGGATGGAAATCAGTGAGCTGTGGAAACAAAAACGGTTGGATCTGCAAAAAGGCGGCTTTATCTGTTTAAACAGTGAGAAGCCTCACATGAGAAGGTTACTGGATACTCTGTAAAGATTAATAACATGTAAGATCATATCAACTGGATTGTAAATATCAATACAAAGATTTTTATTCAGATTTTGGGATTTTTTTTCTTTTTCTTTAAGCTATACATGTACATGCTGTGTGTGTGTATATGAGTGTGTGTGTGTGTGTGTGTGTGTGTATGTACAGTATGTGTGTGTGAGTGTATGTACAGTGTGTGTGTGTGTGTGTGTGCGTGCTAAAGAGAGTACTAAACAGATCAAAGCTGTTCTTCTTGTGCTTTGTTAGAGATGAGATGTTGTTTCCTGTTTTATCTTCATGTAACAGTTTAATTATTACTGCTGATTGGCCAACATGGGGAGCTGCATTACTTGTTCTCAACTAAATGTTCCCAGAGTTGTTTTCTTAAGTATTGTATTCTAATGAAAAGAATATTTCAATGTACAGATGACTGGTTAACTATTATCTGTTTATCTAGAAGTAAATTCATATTTCAGTCACACCTTGTTGTTCATTGTCTTTTTCTTACAAATATCTCCCTGGAAATGTCAGTAAGCTTTCATCAAGTCTGATAACATTACACAGATTTAACATAAACTTTTTAAAAAATTATTCTTTCTGTTCATCTAATGATTAAGTTTAGTGTGAGAGAAATTTAAAGTATACCAACTCGATATTTAATTTATGGCTTCATTTAAATTTTAATGTGTTTTGTCAATATCGAGCAGGACATATCCTAAAAACAGCCATTTTTTCTCAATAAGTTGGGACCAATGATGTAAAATTTGTTGAAAACCATTTTGCCACATTTTAGTTCATGTTTATTTCCCTTTACTGCTGGACACTGGGTTGCATCAATGGAAGTAACCAGTATTTTTCATAAAAACCTAATACGCTGGTGTGTAAGAAAGGCCACGGACATAATGACTGACTGCTTCCATCCCTCCATCTCTTTGCACTCTTTCTATCTGGAAGGAGGCTCCATAACATCCAGAGCATTCCTCCAAGCATCCAGAATATGAGATGATAGAAAAAAATGCATCACCACTTTAAGTAAATACATATTCACATCTCCTTCATCATCATCACCTGTCTTTTTAATAGACCAGTACATAAGCTATCCTACATTTCAAATGTAAATGCATCAGCTGATCGTTTTTATGTTTTTAAAAAGCTCTTAAACATGTCTTTTGTTTTCAAATATGTGCCTGTTTTTAAATGTGAACACACTCATTTGTCACACTATGCTGAATGTATATTATGGAAGTGACAATAAAAAAACAATACTGATTCTGATGATGACATTAGAATAATATGGTATGAAACTTAAGTTTGACACAGACCTGTTACCAGAAAAAAGAAGCAACCTTTTCCTGTAGCATGTGCATTTGGAGACACATGTCACTTTATTTGCTATATGTTACAAAGAAGTTGGTCATAAAGGTCAGGAACTATATTCTCACTGAACTCATAACTTCCTGTATTCACGTTTAAAAAAAAAAAAATTCACCTGTGCTCTGTTCCACTTGTGTAAACCACACTCAGGAAAGTTAATTATTGAACCACCTAATGCAAAGTGTGTCTGTACATTCCATAAGCTTATCAACACCAAATACCAACGTATCAGCTGACTGGGCACAACATAGTCTGCAGAGTGAAGGGAACACAAATGTTAGAAGTATTAACGAAATCGCAATTCACAGGCCTGATCTAACTCTGAAATAACGATGGATTGGTAGAAATGTGCAATAAAAACAAATGCATTGAATGACTTGCAGTAAGCCTGGCGGTTTCAAAGGCCAAACAACAAATAGTGAATTCAACATGAAACTCCAAATTAGTCTTATCAACCCTTATTTACCCAGCTGAAGTTCCTTTGAGCAAGGCCTGCTCAATGGCTGTTTTATGACTGAGCCTGACCTCAGTGAACATCACACGTTTTGAGAGCTTCCTCTTTCTCTGACAAAAGGCACAACAGAGCAACTACTTCAGTAATTGACCAATAACATACTCAAATTAATTCTTTATTATATGCCAGTAATATATCAGAGATTAAGTGTGTCTGAACACTCTTTCACAACGTACAATGGTGTGTGAGGATTTACAGATCATTATGAATCTTAGTGCTCCATGATAGACAGTGTCCAGCAAATTAAGAGAATGAGTAAATTCATGCTGTTACGGGACCAGCAGTTTAGGCCTGTTCTGTGTTTTTCATCTTTTTTTTGTCATTCCAGGTCTCACCACTCCTGCAATCACCTCATTCCCCTCACCTGTTGCCCCGCCCCTTCCCTCAGCTGTCCCTCATCATCATTACCACCTGCATATATACTGCCACTTTTCAGTCGCCCAGTGTCAGAATGTCTCTCCTCATGTGCCTCCGAAGCCCTGTTGTTCTGTCTAGTTTTGCCTGTGGCATGGAGGATTTTTTGTGCCTCCCTCTTTTTGTTTTTCGATACCTTTGTGGTTTTTTGGTTGAAGTTTTTGTTGCTTTTCCCTTTAATAAAGACCCTTGGTTTTTTGCCTGCTACACTGCGTCCGTATCGTTGATTCTGGGTCCCAGCCTTGTCAACCACTTGTCACATGCATTCAAATAACGTTTCCATAATCAAGAAGAGGAAAGAATGTGGCAGCAATGCAGTTTCATAACATTAAATGAAAAACAGGATTTGTTCCTAAAGAAAAAGCTACATTTTAATTCCAGTATCTTTAAAAGTCAGTAAGGGGTTTAGAATAAAGGCTTTCATCAATTGTGATGCCTAGGTATTTGTAAGCAGACACAAACTCAATGGGAAACCTTGTGCTGATGGCACCTTTTTATTGGAAAACAACATAGCCTTGGTTTTGTCACCATTTAGCATTAGTCTGAGGTCGCCAGCCTACGGCTTCTTCTGACAGGCCTATGTCTGACAGCCTCTAACATAAGATGTCATGGCCAATAGTTTCAAATGCCTCGGACAAGCCAATAAAAAGTGCAGCACTGGGGTCTCTTGGGGTCCGATGCCGTCACAACATCATTTAAAACTTTCAAGGAAGTGGTTTCTGTACTGTGTTACTGGACTAATGAGGAGATAAAATGTTATTTAAACATAAGTACTCCTTGATTTGATCATTTACAGCAAACCTAGCTAAAATACAAAGATTAGAGATGGGTCTGTGTGTAATGTTAGTATGTATTTGTGTTTGTAAGTTAACACCACTTTCATTTGGTTGTTGTAACAACACCATGAATTGAGTTTCCATACAAGGTAAACATCAAAGGTCCAAAGTTAAACTCTCTTCCTGAGTAATACATGCAAATTATTTTCTCAACCAAAAGAAGTTGTTCATTTAATAGCTGCAAGTTATCAGCAAAGGAAACAGAACAAGGAACACTTCTGCTCATAGGTTGCTCTGTGCCTAACAGTGACAGTCTGTCTACGAGTTAGACCGAGCTCAACAGACAGACTGTAGAGATGGCTGAGGAGATTAACTACGCTACAGTTGTATTTAAAAATAACTCCCGACGTGAAGGTAGGCTTCCATTTTCTTTTTGTTAAATACAGTAAATCAAAAAATAAATATTACATTATATGGATCAGACTGTGTATTTTTTTGGTGATCTTCCTGAAATATTGAAGTATGGCTATTTTGTTAAAAAGTTTCTGGAAAGAAAGTTAGTTGGAATCTTTATGGGTTAAAAGATCTTCGTTGTCCTGTAAGTGAAATCTGATTTTTCAACAAGAACTCAAAACAAATATAAATCAGCTCTTCATTGATCATGTGGACTCAGTACAGAGTAAGAAAGCAGCACAACACTGTGGAATTGTTGTTTTAAAACCTGGAGGACTACAGGTTAATGTGCAATATATTAAAAAAACTAGTTAGAAATTAGTTTTAATTCGTCTCATCCCAACATATCAGTTTAAACTGTTGGTATTTGGTTTAAAGTCCCTCTACACTTAAAAATGTGTTTTGCTTATTGTTGCTTCACTTGCATGTTTGAGCTTCACTGTGCAGAACGATGTGAGTTTTCATCTGCTGTAGAGAACGTTTCTCTCATCTTAAATGTGTATATTCATAGGTTGTTTTTTCTTAAATGAGGGAGAGAGAGTAATTTGTACTATAATTGTTTTAGATAACAGATAAGTTATTAGTCAAAGCTGATCATTTTATGTGTTAAACATGTATGGAAGCAAGATCAGTCATGAAAATGTGTAATGAAATCGATTTTTGTATTTAGTATTTTCTCATTGAGAGGCAGTTTCTTATTTTATATATGATCCAATTACTATCAAAGTCTTATTTCATCATCTTGGGTTTCAGCACATAGTTTTAAAGCTGTTTGAGGGTCAACAGCTGTTATTGCAGGGAAAATACTGACGGACTTTTAATTTTAAAAAGATATGATTTTGGGATAACATTAATCACAAACAAAAAAGGTAAAAATAGGAATGGAATAGAGTATGCAGTAATTAACCATGACTTTATGTCTTTCAATCTTTCAGCTCAAAAGGAGGAAGAAATTGTGTACGATGAGGTGAAGGTGGTGCAGAAAAAAGCAGAAGAAGCAGCTGATGGTAAGTTCAAAAGCAATGTAAGCATCATTTACATATTACTGCTACTGGGAACATTTCTAGTAGTGCCTTTAGTACTGCTGCAACTACTATCACTACTTTAACATCAGCAGTAACATCAGTAACCCTGAAAGCAGTGTAGGAAATTTAAGGAATATTTGACGTGGGAACGTTTGTCCCCTCACCCTTTCAAAATTATACTCAGGATGAACCTTTAGTATGAATCCATTAGATGGCAGTATAGGAATGACGCTGAGATCGTGATACTATTAAATTGGCTCATTTCTGGGGTAATAATGTCATATTCAGATCTCCTCTAAGTCAAACCCAGTGATTTCATTATTGTGGATCTGATGCATGTTTGCCACAGCCTTAGATGTTTCACAACACTCTTTTTTGGTGTCATTAGTCACAACCCAATTGCTTTCTTTGGTAACAGTTGAAGCTTTTTTGATGAGGTATCGGCCAGGTATCATAACAGCAGTGTAGTGTGAACAACAATGCTGTTTGTGTCAGTGTGTGTTAGAGACGGATATGGAAGTTAAATGAATTGAATGAAAAAAAAATGATTTATGGTAGGATTAGTATATTGGCCTTTTTTTCCTTTTTTTTCCTGCACAATCTTTGGGACTATTATTGCCTCTCAATCACAGTTTTGGGGCATTCTGAGATGTCTTGGGACTTTTTTTCCCCCTTGCCTCCCGTTAATTTCCAACACTGACTGAAGGTATTCTCAGTTTTTAACAAAGCCTGCCTTACAAGTTTTTGTTTAGGTACATCATATCTGGAGTTGGGTTAGTGGTTAAGGTCTTACATCTTAAATTGTGCAAAATATGTTTAACTGCACTTCCATGAGTTCACCTATCAAACATTATGGGTGGTTCAGTTTCTGCAGGTGCGATTCTTACCTTTCTTTGTTCAGCTAAGGTAAATAGCACATAGTTTTAAAACTGTGTGAGGGTCAACGGCTGTTATTCCAGGTAAAAAAAAAATACTGAAGGACTTCTAACTTTAAAAGATACGATTTTGGGATAACATTAATCACAAACAAAAAGGGTAAAAATATCAATGGAATAGGCTTTTAAAAGACCATGAACACTATGCAGTAATTAACCATGACATTATGTCTTTCAATCTTTCAGCTCAAAAGGAGGAAGAAATTCTGCATGATGAGGTAAAGGTGGCGCAGAAAAAAACAGAACGAGCAGCTGATGGTAAGTTCAAAAGCAATGTAAGCATCATTTACATATTACTGCTACTGGGAACATTTCTAGTAGTGCCTTTAGTACTGCTGCAACTACTATCACTACTTTAACATCAGCAGTAATATGAGTAACCCTGAAGGCAGTGTAGGAAATTTAAGGAATATTTGACTGACACTTTTCCTTTCACCCTTTCAACAATATACTTAGTAAGAACCTCTAGTATGAAACCACTAGATGGCAGTATAGGAATGACGCTGAGATCACGATACTATTAAATAGGCTCATTTCTGGGGTAACAATGTCATATTCAGATCTCCTCTAAATCAAACCCAGTGATTTCATTATTGTGGATCTGATACATGTTTGCCACAGACTCAGATGTTTCACAACACTCTTTTTTGGTGTCACTGGTTACAGCCCAATTGCTTTCTTAGGTAACAGTTGAAGCTTTTTTGATGAGGTATTGGCTTGTCACAGCATCCAACATCACTGCTTGGTCTCTGCCAGGTATCATAACAGCAGACAGTGTAGTGTGAACAACAGTGCTGTTTGTGTCAGTGTGTGGATATGGAAGTTAAATATGTTTAACTGCACTTCCATGAGTTCACCTATCAAACATTATGGGTGGTTCAGTTTCTGCAGGTGTGATTCTTATCTTTCTTTGTTCAGCTAAGGTAAATAGCACTGCTCATACTAACTACCTTGTTTTTTGTCTGGACATGTAAAACATTGCTTGATGAGCAACAAGTGTTCAATCGACTGTCATGACATTTTTTAAAGATATTCATGATGAACAGCAGATCAAACTGACGATGTTCTGACTTTTCCTGTTGCACCACTATAAGGTTGCTGTTTTTGACTTTTAGTAAAATCTCTCAATCTCAATCTCTCAAACTATTAGACAGATTCTTTGAAAGACTGTACAGACATCCACAGTCCCCAAAGAACCAATCCTAATGAAGTTGGTTTCCTCTAGCGCCACCAGCGGGTCAAATTATTCACGGATATTATTGATGAATTGATGAATCAACACAAAATTTAGTTTTGATGTTCATGGTTCTCAGAGGAAAAATTCTTAACAAATTTAACTTTAACCTTGTCCTTATCATCACCATGAGGCTAACATGTGACTTAGAGGGGAATATCTGTGATGGATTGTCATGAAATTTGGTCAAGACATTTGATTCTAGTGAGTTGGTGATCTTCTGACTTTTTTCTAGCAGCATCATCAGGTCAAAATGTTCATTTGTCCAACACTTTGGTTTACGACCAAATACCTCAAAACAATAACGTTCCCATCAGCCTCAGCTGTACTTTGTGCTAATGATCAAATGCTCACATGCTAAGAAGATGTATGGAAATGATGAACATGGGTAAGCCTTTTTGCTGAGTAAATGTGACAAATCTGAGCTATGGTGTGCATTGTTGTCTCTCACGCTGCAGAATCCATTCATTTTTGTGTTTTTATTTTCTCATGATTGTTGGCAGACCAGAAAGCCACCACCAAACATCGCCACTATCAGCTGATGGCTTGCTGTTTGGGGATTTTTTGTGTCATTTTGCTGTTCGGCATCATAGCAGTCAGTGTCTACCGTAAGTATACAAAACAGACAATTTAAAAAAAGCACCAGTTTTCTTCTGTAACAACTATTTGATGATATGATCAGTCATATTTGCCACAGTCAGAAGCTCAGATCATTTATTAGCAGTTTATTTAACCAACTCTAAGTGTATGCCTGTAATTGTTCTCAAAATCTGTAACAAACATTAATTTCTCCAGTTTCATTTTATTTTTGAAACCCTTTAAATGTTATTTGAATAAAAATGTTATATTTTTAATGTTTGTAGAGGATTTGCACATAAAGGACAGAGCAAGAGCCAGAGTTTTTCAAGAAAAACATGTATGCTTGGAAAAGATTTAAAGGCCAGGATAAGAAGCTATTATATAGGTTTTTCTTGTCAATAAACCCAATGAAAAGACAAAACAAACCCCAACAATGATCCAATTTACATTTATGTAATTAAAGCCTGATGGAGCACATTCTCTCTCTGCCAAATGTTTCTATTGTTCCAAAACCCATAAAAAACAGATAATTGAACCAGACAGTTATGGAGGTACCGAACAGACTAGGAGTTCAAACAAAAACAGAAAGACTATAAGTGAAAGGCTATCGACACTGCAATCAAAAATGTAAGTGAATTAAATTTGCAATTAAAAAGTGAATCAAAAGCTTTTGTTTGAGGATCCAAATGTCATGCTTGTCGTTGAGCTTCATTTCAAATCTCCCACAAGAATAAACTCAACAGCAAGCAAGTTTTTTTTTTTAATGCAGTGTTGATAGTTTTGCTCTCAAATCTGATTTTGATTGTACACCTATTCTGTTTGATTGTATAATAAAGACACAAAAGCAGTGGGTAATGTGCTTTCTCCTAACAATGAACATTGGACACAGTTTTTTAGCCACATATACCGTCCTGGTGTCATGAAGGTTACTAACACACCAAATCCATGGCTGAAAAAAGTCATCAACAAATACAACATGTACTTCTGTTTGAGTAATATTTAGTTAAACCTACAGTGCCCCCCGGTTTGAAGACGATAAGATTTACAGCTACAGATGGACAAACATGTTGGTGGATTTATTAACAATAAAAATACTGTGTCCTAATATCAAAATACATGTGACGATGCTCAATACGTGTATAGCTGCATGTCTGTCAACCTGAAGTTAAACAGACAGGAAGTAGCTTCCAACAGTGACAAAATGACTAATCCAAAATTACAATATTACTATCAATTAAGAGGCTAATTATCCTTTTGCAGTTTCTTTGTTTTATCATGAGAATAATGTAAAAGAGCTGGAGCAGTTAAAAGAAAACCAAACAACTCTTCTGGAGACCAATCACAACCTGACAGACCGCAACAACACACTCAGTTCAGAAAATGAAAGATTGAGGAGAGACAACGATAATCAGACAGTCATCATTGGAAACCTGATAAAGAAATATAATGTCTCAGAAATGAAGATCAATAATCTAACTGGAGAGATCCACCAGCTGAACACAACAAACCAGCAGCTGGAGAAAGAGAAAGACAAGTTAAAAGAACACATACAAAACATGGAGAACAACGTTACTGTAGCCCAGCAGATCATTGATGCCTACTGCCCAATAAAAGATGGAAGTAAGTTCAGATCTCATAACTCAAGTCCAAAAATAATCAATAATAATGTAACAATGCAGTAATGTTGTTTATTTGTTGGTTTCTGTTATTTCAGACAGACAGTGTAAACCTTGCCTGGATGGCTGGCTGCACTACCAGTCCAGCTGTTATGTAATCAAAAACCCTAAAACCAATACTGATCAGAAAACCTGGGAGGAAGCTCAAGAGAACTGCACAGCAAAGAATTCAGACTTGGTTGTAATAGTTAATGAAGATGAAAAGGTAATGAGAAAACTGTGGGAGTTTTATGACGGCCTATATGAAATGAAACTGCATTTTCTGAGTCTGTGAGCCACAGTGTGTTTATTTAAGTTCAGTGTTTAAATATCTCTCATAAGTGTCTTTCTGTTGTCCTCAGACATTCATCAGTGATAACAGTTGGAAGGAAGAAGGACTAACTGGCTACTGGATTGGACTGAGATATAAAGACAGGAAATGGAAGTGGATCGATGGAAGTGATCTGACTGAAAAGTAAAAGTCACATTCCTAAACAGTTTGAATTATAAAATCTATCAGCCTTGATCTAAACATTATGTTCTTCCCTCAGATCCTGGATGACACAACCTGCTACCAACAGATACTGTGTAATGTCTGTCCATAACGAAGGATGGAAATCAGTGAGCTGTGGAAACAAAAACGGTTGGATCTGCAAAAAGGCGGCTTTATCTGTTTAAACAGTGAGAAGCCTCACATGAGAAGGTTACTGGATACTCTGTAAAGATTAATAACATGTAAGATCATATCAACTGGATTGTAAATATCAATACAAAGAGTTTTTTATTAAGGATGTGAGTTTTTTTTCTTCAAGCTATTCATGTACGATGTTAAAAGGGAGTACTAAACAGATAAAAGCTGTTCTTCTGCTTTGTTAGAGATGCGATGTTGTTTCCTGTTTTATCTTTATGTAACAGTTTAATTGTTACTGCTGATTGGTCAACATGGGGAGCTGCATTACTTGTTCTCAACTAAATGTTCCCAGAGTTGTTTTCTTAAGTATTGTATTCTAATGAAAAGAATATTTCAATGTACAGATGACTGGTTAACTATTATCTGTTTATCTAGAAGTAAATTCATATTTCAGTCACACCTTGTTGTTCATTGTCTTTTTCTTACAAATATCTCCCTGAAAATGTCAGTAAGCTTTCATCAAGTCAGATAACATTTTAATGTTAAGGAGCAAAAACTTAACGGTGTACTCTTTAATGATTATGTCTTATGAATATGTGATAATTGGTGTAAAACTTGAAGCTGCTCAGTTTCTCTGACGTCACATTATTTATTTTCATCGTTACGTCACAAAATAAACACCACAAATCATGTTGTTGATCAAGTTTTGAATTAAAGGAAAATTAAGATGTTTGTATCAAAGGTAGAATTTCATTTTTATCAGATAGGTCTTCAGTGTCAGAAGAAATGGATTTGATCATGATAAAAGTTGAAAGAAGAACTGCATTAAGTGGCAGCAATGCAGTTTCATGACATTAAATGAAAAACAGGATTTGTCCCCAAAGAAAAAGCTCAATTTTATTCCAGTATCTTTAAAAGGTTGTCAGTGTGGGCTTTAAAAGAAAGGCTTTCATCAGTTGAGATGCCTAGGTATTTGTAAGCAGCCACAAACTCAATAGGGATACTTTGTGCTGATGTAAAACAACATATCACTTCCTCTGACTCAAAATAGCAACACGCCACCAATGCACCTGACCACACCTCATTTAGAGAGCAACACGCCCATGGGCACACGGACTGGTGTAAGTGCAGTTGCTATTTAGACAACGTGGGAGCAGGGTGAGAAAATGATAACTGCGCTGGGGGAAACTAACAAAGGCAAGGCAAGGCAGTTTTATTTATATAGTGCATTTCATACACAATGGCAACTCAATGTGCGTTATATAAAACAGAAAAACATGTAATTTGAGAAACATTAAAACATACAATTAACCCCCACCCCCACCCCCCATAATAAAAACAAAGTACAGAAAAATAGAAAGACATAAATAAAATGATCGCAGCATAAAATAATAAATTAGCTTTAAAATCATTAAAAGGACAGAGAGTGCAAATGAAAGATTAAAATGTAAAGTGCTTTAAAAGAGCTCAATCATAAGTACAGGAGAAGAGAAGCGTTTTTAACCTGGATTTAAAAATGTTCACAGTTGGGGCTGATTTCAGTTCTGCTGGTAGTTTGTTCCAGTTGTGTGCAGCATAACAGCTAAAAGCTGCTTCACCATGTTTAGTTTGAACTCTGGGCTCAACTATCTGACCTGAGTCAGTAGATCTCAGAGCTCTACTGGGTTTATATTCTACTAACATGTCATTCATGTATTCTGGACCTAAACCATTCAGTGATTTGTAGACCAGTAGCAGAACTTTAAAATCTATTCTATAGCTGACTGGGAGCCAGTGTAAAGACTTTAGAACTGACTGGGAGCCAGTGTAAAGACTTTAGAACTGACTGTGAGCCAGTGTAAAGATTTTAGAACTGACTGGGAGTCAGTGTAAAGACTTTAGAACTGGAGTAATGTGCTCTGATCTTTGTTCTGGTTAAAACTCGAGCTGCAGCGTTCTGAATGAGCTGCAGCTGTTTAATGCTTTTTTGTGGGAGTCCAGTCAGAAGACCGTTACAGTAGTCGAGTCTACTTGAGATGAAAGCATGAATCAACTTCTCCTGGTCTGTTTGAGACATAAAACCCTTCACTCTGGATATGTTCTTAAGCTGATAGAAGGCTGTTCAAAGACACACGCGCCATGCCCGCCATCCGCTGTGCGCCGACCACAAGATGGGCCCCAAGATTGTCATGGTCAATGGTGTCAAATGCCTGACAAGCCAATGAATGTGCAGCACAGTAATTCTTGGCACCTGAAGCCTTTACATCATCATTTAAAACTTTCAAGGAAGTGGTTTCTGTACTGTGTTACTTCCTAAAACCGGACTGATGATGAGATTAAATGTTAAACTTCATTACTCCTTCATTTGATCATTCACAAGAAGATTAGCTAAAATACAAAGTTTCCTGATGGGTCTGTAGTTGTTCAACACTGTGGGATCACCACCTTTCAATGATGGGAGTACAAAAGTAGTTTTCCTGACCAAAACGGAAACAAAATGTTCACACTGTTTCACACTCCATCATGCAAGCTATTTGACCAAATGCATATTACCAAGTTTGGACAAAGAGTTTTACAAATTTGACTTCCTCTTTTGAAGTAACCTAACTCAAAGTATTTAAAAGAGGATGTTGAGTTTATAGGACGGTGGCTATCATTTGCCAAGATATCTTACTCTTGACCAGGAAGGAGAGTCCATTTCTCTTTGTTTTTATTCATTTTGATTCAAGATTTAAGTAGAAAGTTCAATTAAATCTCACGTTAGAAATGTATAAATATTGCCTAAAAAACATTAATATGACAAACCATAAAAATGACACAAACATGACATAAATTGGCATAAGTGGGCAAAAATACAGTTAAAAAGTCAGAATTTGCTCTATAAGTAAAACAAAAGTAGCTGAACCAGGGACCAAATCTACTGAATATAAAACTTACCCAAACAGACTATTATTATTACTATTTCAGTGCAATCTTACAGTAAGAATAAAGGCTGTGTGTGTGTGTGTGTGTGTCTGTGTGTGTGTGTGTGTGTGTGTGTGTGTGTGTGTGTGTGTGTGTGTGTGTGTAATAGCTACAGAGGACCTCAAGGAGGAAATATGTCTTGGCCAACAGTGTATAGAAATTAATTTGGTTGTTGTAAGAACACCATGAATTGAGTTCCCATACTAAGTACACATCAAAGAAAGTTAAACCGTCTCCCTGAGTGCAGTACTAATAATTATTTCTTTAATTTGAAGATTATCTTTGCATATTACAAGAACAGTGTGTATGGTTTAAGGATCATATCCAGGCCAGTCATGCATGCAAATTATTGTCTCAATCAAAAGCAGAAGTGGTTTATGTTAAAGAAAGGAAACACACACTTCTGCTCTTTGGTTGCTCTGTGGCTTATTTACAGTGACAGTCGTCTATCTACGAGTTAGATCGAGCTCAACAGACAGACTGTAGAGATGGCTGAGGAGATTAACTACGCTTCAGTTGTATTTGAAACAAAGACAAACTCTCAACGTAAAGGTAGGCTTATTTTCTTTTTGTAAATCAAGTATAAATATTACATTATGTGGATCAGGTGCTTCCTCAAATGTTTTAAGTACAGGTATGTTGTTAAAATAATACTGGAAAGAAAGTTACTTAGGTTTCAGCACATAGTTTAGAACACTATACAGTAATTAACCATGACATTATGTCTTTCAATCTTTCAGCTCAAAAGGAGGAAGAAATTGTGTATGATGAGGTGAAGGTGCCGCAGAAAGAACCAGAACAAGAAGCTGATGGTAAGTTCAAAAGCAATGTAAGCATCATTTACATATTACTGCTACTGGGAACATTTCTAGTAGTGCCTTTAGTACTGCTGCAACTACTATCACTACTTTAACATCATCAGTAACATCAGTAACCCTGAAAGCAGTGTAGGAAATTTAAGGAATATTTAAGGGGGAAACCTTTTTCCCCACTGGCACTTTCCCCCTCACCCTTTCAACAAGATTTTATTTTGGAAGAACCTCTCATATGAAACCACTAGATGGCAGTATAGTAATGAGCCTGAGATCATGATACTATTTAATAGGCTCAATCTAATTAGATTTAGCAACATTTCTCGGGGATAATATCATGTTCAGATCTCCTATAGGTCGAAACCAGTGACTTCATCAATGTGGATCTGATGTACTGTTAGTCACAGCCTCAGATGTTTTACAAAATTACAGATAAGTAGCTGCAAGTAGTGTCAAGAGGCAAAATAAGTAATATTCCTTCTTTAATGATGCAGATCTAGATTTTTTTTGCATGCTTTCTGTCATTACCAAATTTAGCCCTGCTGACATTTTAAGCATTGATGAAATAATATTATACATTATACATAATATAAAATTGATTGCAAATCTCTTTAACTTCACTGTAATCATATCCTGTTTCCTTGTATTCATTCATTGTTTTAATTTTCTTTTATTTACCTGCCTAATTGTTTCACTTAATTGTTGTTTCTTGACACCATTGTAAATAAGGATTCCTCTTCAATGGTTTTTTGAGGTAAAATAGAGGTTAATAATAGACCTGACTATCCAGCACTGCATCACTGATTAGCAGACTGAAGAAATACAGATTTGGGACTAAAAAGCTTACTTGATTTGGTGCTGAGTATCCTTAGTCAGCAGCACTCCACCAATCAGCAAGACCCAAGTAGGTTGTAACATCTAGCCAATTTTCTAACAGTAATTTTAGCTAACATGCCAGACCAAATACATTTTGAAGTCTTAGCGTTGATGTTACTTACCATAAACAAATCAATGATGCTTGTCTGTTTGGTGATGATGAGCTGATACTTTTTAACCTGGTCACTTCCTTTAATAAAGTCATGATTAGCTTTTAGTTGCCCAATGCTGTGTTTGGGTGGTTGAGCTCTGCATGCTTTTCAATTGTAGAAGGGGCAACTTTCATTTTGGTGTCCATGGTGACACTCTGACCTTGGCTGCCATAGCAACACTGGTTTCCCCAAAAGAAACAGGCTCACTGTCAACTACTGTCTCAAGAGGAAATAGTGTTACACAATCAAAATTTAGCATGGCCTTATAATGACTTCAAGGCCTAGTTTGAGCCAGTGTACACCAATGTATGACGTAGGTTCTGGAAAATTCCCCAACAAATAAATAGTAAAAAATCCAAACTTGTATCAACATAATAATTTCATATTTGAATTAAATAGACCTTAATACTGCAATCAGAACGTAATGAGTAACAAGTTCACCTATCAAACTTTGCTGGTGGTTCAGTTTCTGCAGGTGTGATTCTTTTCTTTCTCTGTTCAGCTAAAGTAAGTATCACTGCTCATACTATCTTGTGTTTGGTCTGGGCATGTAAAACATATAGAGTAATAGAAATATCTCAACAAACATTAAATGGATTGTCATGACCTTCTGATTTTTCCATTTGCCCCATTATGAGGTTGATGTTTTTGACTTTTTGTAAAATGTCTCTAAAACTACTGAACAGTTCTTTTAAAGACTGTACAGACATCCACAGTCCCCAAAGAACGAATCCTTATGAAGTTGATTTCCTCTAGTGCCACCAGCAGGTCAAATGTTTCACTGATATGAAATATCCCAACATCTACTTGATGCATCAACCCAAAGTTTTATACAGAGGTTCATGGTTCCCAGAGGAAAAATCCTAACAAATTTCACTTGTTCTACTTGTAATTATCGTCACCATGAGGCTGACATGTGACTTTGAGGGATCTGCAATGGCTTGTCATGAAAATGGGTCCAGATATTTGATGCTAGTGAGTTGGTGATCTCCTGACTATTTTTCTGGCACCATCATCAGGTCAATGTGAATTTGTTTGGTTGTTTGGTTAACGGCCAGAGCTGTACTTTATGCTAATGATCAAATGCTTACGCTAAAAAGATGTATGGAAATGATGAACATGGTTAAATCTTTTCCCTGAGTAACTTTGACAAATCGGAGCTCATACCATTGTTGCCTCTCACCTTGCAGCATCCACATCACTCTCTGGTTTAAACTGGGATATAGTCAATCTGAACTATGAATGAAATTATTTTTTGCTTTGTTTATTTTCTTTTTTGTTTTCTCAGGATTGTTGGCAGACCAGAAAGCCACCACCAAACATCGCCACTATCAGCTGATGGCTTGTAGTTTGGGGATTTTATGTGTCATTTTGCTGTTCGGCATCATAGCAGTCAGTGTCTACTGTAAGTATACAAAACAGACAGTCCACACATGAACTCAGACTGAGACAGGAGACAGACATTTAAAAAAAGCACCAGTTTTCTTCTGTAACTACGATTTGATGATATGATCAGTCATATTTTTGCCACAGTCAGAAACTCAGATAATTTATAAGCAGTTTGCCCATAATTATTCTCAAAATCGGTAACAAACTTAAGTACTTTATGTTCTCTAGTTTAATTTTCATCTTTGAATGATAGTTGAGTGAAGATTTTAGTTTGTAGAGGATTTGCACATAAAAGACATAGAAGCGCAAAATTAAAACATATGCTTAGAAAGGATTTAAAGATAAGGACAAGAAGATTTTCTGTATTTTTCTTGTCAATAAATCCAATGAAAACAACAACAACAACAAATGATCGGCCATATTTTTCTATTGTTCCAAAACCCATTAAAAACAAATAATTGAACCACACAGTTATGGAGGTACAGAACAGAATAGGTATTCAATCAAAAGACAGACATAATATAAATGTAATTAAAATAAATGTGTGATTAAGGTATGAATCAAAAATTTTTGCTTGCCAATCCAAAAGTTTTGCTTGGTGTTGAGCTTAATCTTGAATTGCCCACAAAAATCAGTTCAAAAGCAAACAAAACAATTGACTTCACAAAAAAAGCTTTTGATTTGAATTTTAATCACAAATTTAAAAAAAAAAAATTAATGCATGATTGTTTTACTCTCAAATCAATTTTTATTGTACACTTATTCTGTTTGATTGTATAATAAAGACACAAAAGTAACTCCATACTCAGTTGCAGTGCTTTCTCCTCACAATGTGCATGGACACTTCAATTTTTGAGTCACATATACCGTCCTGGTGCCATGAAGGGTTGGTAACACACCAAATCAATGGCTGGAAATACTCATCAACAAATACATCATTTATTTAATATTAACTAAAAAAACCACAGTGTCCACTGGTTTAAAGACGATAAGATTTACAGCCTCAGATCGAGCCAGTGGGCTGGTTCGTCCTAACAGATGCACACGTTGTTGGATATCTTAACAATAAAAATACAGAATACCATCACTGTAAATACTGTGACACTGTATTGTTGTTAGGGTCAAGTGTCCCAATATCAAAACACATGAGATGCTGCTCAACACATCAAACAACTATCTGCATGTCTGTCAGCAGCTTTAACATTTTAGAAACACAACAGGAGCCTGTAACTTCCAAAAGTCTGGAAAACCTGAAGTTAAACAGACAAGAAGTAGCTTCCAACTGTGGCAAAATGACTAATCCAAAATTATATTATTACTATCAATTAAGAGGAAAATTTTCCTTTTGCAGTTTCTTTGTATTATCATGAGAATAATGTAAAAGAGCTGAAGCAGTTAAAAGAAAAACAAACAACTCTACTGGAGATCAATCACAAATTAAATGAATTAGTTATTAATTAATAATTTAGCTCTTATTTATGAGGTTTAATGGTCAGTATGAACAGGAGGAATATTTACAGCACGCAAAGCAAGTTTTAATGTTTGTATGGACAGCTGAGTATTGTTTTAAGACATTTTATTTTTTGTCATTTCAATGTTTTAAAATAAAGTAAAACATTTATATTTTAACATTTATTTAACACAATTCAGCATTATCTGTTAATTTAACACCACAGCTTCAAAGCAGAACCGAAAACCCTGTTTTTATATTTCCTCATAGCCTTCATATAATGTGATCATATCATAATGTGAACCTGTTATTATAATGTTTTTATGATAATATTGACCTTTTTTTAATAGTTTTTTTCATAAAATGTGTTTCATAAATAAAATAGCCTTAACAAATTCTCAAAGTTTGACCCTTTCCTCTGTCTGTTGCTGTAGTTACATCTGTCATCTCTGAAAACAACAACAAGCTGACTGCAGAAAACCAGCAGCTGGAAACCAACCTGACAAAAGAATATAATGTCTCAGAAATGAAGATCAAGGAACTAACTGAAGAGAACCAGCAGCTGAAGTCAAAAATACAAAACATAGAGAACACTGTCATCCAGCAGAACTTTGATGCCTACGACACAATAAAAGATGGAAGTAAGTTGAGATGTCATAACTCAAGTCCAAAAATAACCAATGATAATGCAGTAATATTGTTTATTTGTTGGTTTCTGTTATTTCAGTCAAACAGCGTGAACTTTGCCTGAAGGGCTGGATGCACCACCAGTCCAGCTGTTATTTAATCAATAACGCTGATACTGCTGGTCAGAAAACCTGGAAGGAAGCTCAAGAGATCTGCAGAGCAAAGAATTCAGACTTGGCTGTAATAGTTAATGAAGATGAAAAGGTAATGAGAAAACTGTGGGAGTTTTATGACGGCCTATATGAAATGAAACTGTATTTTCTGAGTCTGTGGGCCACAGTGTGTTTATTTAAGTTCAGTGTTTAAATATCTCTCATAAGTGTCTTTCTGTTGTCCTCAGACATTCATCAGAGATAAGAGTTGGAGAACTCCAGGACTAACTGGCTACTGGATTGGACTGAGAGTTGAAGACAGGAAATGGAAGTGGATCGATGGAAGTGATCTGACTAAAAAGTAAAAGTCACATTCCTAAACAGTTATAACAATCTATCAGCTTTGATCTAAATATTATGTTTTTCCCTCAGATACTGGATGACACAACCTGCTAACAAAGGCTACTGTGTAATTTCTGTCCATAATCAAGGATTGAAATCAGTGAGCTGTGCAAAAAAAAATGGTTGGATCTGCAAAAAGGCGGCTTTATCTGTTTAAACAGTGAGAAGCCTCACATGAGAAGGTTACTGGATACTCTGTAAAGATTAATAACATATAAGATCATATCAACTGGATTGTAAATATCAATACAAAGATTTTTTATTGAGAATTTGGGAGTTTTTCTTTAAGCCATTTGTGTATGTGCTGTGTGTGTGTGTGTGTGTGTGTGTGTGTGCGTGCTAAAGGGAGTACTAAATAGATAAAAGCTGTTCTTCTTCTGCTTTGTTAGAGATGAGATGTTGTTTCCTGTTTTATTGTCATGTAACAGTTTAATTATTACTGCTGATTGGCCATCGTATTCGAATGAAAAGAATATTTCAATGTACAGATGACTGGGTAACATCAGGAGCAATTTGGGTTCAATATCTTGCCCAAGAACACGTCAACATCTGGACTGAAGGATCGGGAATCGAACCAACAATCTTCAGATTAGTGGATGACCCGCTCTAATTCCTTAACCACAGCTGCACCGTTAGCAATCACTGCTGCAGCTACATAAAAACATGAGAAACATTTAGTTTTTTAAAAAGTAAAAGTCGGCCTTTGTGTATTTCTGTCCATTAAAGCTTAAAGTTTACCATTCTCTTTATAAAGGCTGTGGGGGAAATTTAAAAGTTTAACAATTTCATTTCATTTATAATTCTAGTTCTGCTTTGAAGTTGCAGCAGTTTCTTGTTTAGCGGCTAACGCTGAGTTCTTCTATCAGGAAATTGTTTTAATGATTTTAACCTGGTGTGTCTGCAGCATATTTGTCACACTCGTACAATTCTCCTTTCATAAACAGACAGTAACTTTTATCATAATTAAATACATTAGCCTATTTTTCTGTTATTGTCTTTTTCTTACAGAATTCACTGATATTGTGAAAATAACACAGACCTGTATTATCTTAGAAAGCAAGATCACACACATGACTGTGGAAAAAAATTAGAGCCTGACTGCAGCTGTTGTTCTGTCCAAAATAAAGGATGGATATGTCAGTGAAGTGTGTTGACAGTAAACACTGGATCTGCAAAAAGCTTTCATTTGTTTGGTTACTGGATTAATAACATGTACAATCATATCAACTGGATTGTAAATATCAATACAAAGATTTTTACTACAGAATTTTGAGCTATTTGACATCTTGCTCTCATGTTTAGGTGGAAGCAGGCTTATAGGAGCTCCGGTTCAGGGTCATTTTGATTATGCTGCCACATTGTGGTGAAAACGATTATTGCACTTTTCAAAGACAAATTTCAGAAGACACAAAAACAAACTAGTAATAACTTAGAAACTTCATTCCTTTAAACATGTTGAGTCTGAGCACTTCAAAAAACTAAACTGGCAAATTGTTGAAAAAATGGAAAAAGTTATTTCTTCCTCTTGTAATTAATTTTGATAACTGTGCCTGTATATTCATGTAATTATATTGCATTGCTGATTAAAGACATTCATTACTGTCTAGAAAGGGTCAGTTCAACTCATTTAATTTTGTTTTGCTTTGAGACTGATTAGTAAAAATACATTATTTTATTCGGCAGCTGTGCAATAAAACAACCTTCATTTAAGTCTAAACTCTTCACATCTGAGCAAATATTCAAAGTGGCACCATTGCATGTATGTTACAATTTTATATCAAATAATTTAAATCAGTCAATCGATCATCTCTAAAACAACATGAAGCTGACTGCAGAAAATCAAGCTCAATCACAAAGTGAAATGAGCTCATTGTCATTGTGAGCTCAGTGAAGCACCAACTGACTCAAAGAAAATAATAGTAAGTTCAGATATCATTAATGAGGTCCAGAAATAACCAATAATGCTCATAGTAATAATATTCGTGCTGATTGACCAGCAGGGGGAGCTGTATCACTAGTATTTGTATTCTCATGTAAAGTACATTTATACAGACATAGACACATTGATTAGTACCCATACATTGAAACAATGCTTCATTCCACCTGAGTGGACGTTAAATGCAATTGTCTCATGTATACCTGTATGTCTTTGGTATGTCATATAATAAAGCAAATAAAATATGAAAAGATATCAAGTTTTGCTTATTCTACAAATATATTCATGAAATAGCCTGGACAGTTTTGTTGGTAACCCCAGAAAATTAAATTAAATCTAAATTACTAGATATTTTATTCCATCTCCCCAAGTAGCTCTGTGTATATTTTGAAGTCCTTTGACTGTACCATTTTCTAATAATCTGATTACTGCCTAGAGTTGGAATGATGTGCCGTTGTGGGGCTTTAGCACCATGGACAGTGGCAGATCCAGACCTCAGAGCAACAGTGGATGTGACAACTCTGATAGAGTAGAAAGTCTGAATCCATCTCCCATTCTCTCACTATATTATTTTTTATTCTCTCAATCATTCTTTTACTCACACCTTGTATTATTTCTGCCATTCTCTCTGTGTTATTTGTGTTCTGTTTTTGAACCTACAAATACCACTGTTTGAATGTTCCAGGCTAGGATGTTTTGGCTGGCTGAGGGGTTAGTTCAGGGCTTAGGATATATTTTCTTTGGATTTTTATGTTCATAGTCCACATTACGAAAAGTGGATATGAGGGGCACACATGTCTGAGAGTTGTGTTGTAATGTATGTATGTATGATGTAGCTGAACTGTCTGTAACTTTGGGTACTCCACTAAACTGTTATGTTGTGGTCATGTGGTTTATATTTTTCAATATATTTCGTCAAAAAAGTGATATAGCATGTCAATATTTCTGAGCCTAAGTGCCATGTATTGCAAAAAGCCAAAGGTTTTGACAGAGAAGGCTCTGTATTTTTTTTTTTTTTTTACAACTTTATTTATCATTTTTCAATATTGAAAACATTCAAATAATTGTTTACATATTTCTTACAAAAGTTGTGACCCCGCCCCCCGCCCCATCCAGGTGATATCCCATCAAACACACACACATCAGACAGATGACCAAAAACATAGAGGGAGTACAATAATAATAATAATTGCAAAACAAAACAAACAACAACAAAAATAAACAGACAGAAAGGACTCGGACTAATCTGTGTCGGACATTGTGGTAGTTACACCAATAATCTGGACCTCCAGTATAAGAAACAGGAATCAACAGTCAGAGTATGAGCATTGGGGAGACTTGGATGAAAGCCAGAGAGAGAAAGGAAGATAAATTAATTAATGAATAAAAATAGCAGGTCAGGCAAAAGGCAGGCTCTTGATATGGGTTATGAACTGTGACCAGGTTCTGTCATACTTGTCCTCCAATCCACGTACTGCATACCTGGTTTTTTCTAAGGCCAGTCCCAACATTACCTCTCTGATCCAGTGAATATAGGCAGGAGGGTTCTTCCCCTTCCAGTTCAATAGTATCAAACGGCGGGCATGTAATGATGCAAAGGCAATTGCGTTCTTGTGGAGGTGGGACAACTTTAACTCTTCCTTTACTACACCGAAGATAGCTATTAAAGGGTCAGGCTGCAATGTTTTACCAGGTATAGCTGAAAGTGATTGGAAGATTGAAGACCAGAAGCCATACAAAGATGGACATGACCAAAACATGTGCCCCAAAGAAACGGAAGAGTGTTGACATCTAGGACAGTTTGGTTCAACGTTAGGGTATAATTTTGCCAGTCTGTCATTCGAATAATGCAACCTGTGAACAACCTTAAACTGAATCAAGCCATGTCTGATACAAAAAGAAGATGTGTGTATACGCTGTATAGCATTTTTCCAGGTGTCTTCTGGTATTATTTCTCCAACTTCTCCTTCCCATGCTGTCTTGATTTTGTCCCACGTATGGGGGCAACTATCCAGAATTAATGTGTATATTTTTGATATTGCTCTTTTGTTGAACGGATTTACATTAATGACAGAGTACAGTAAGTCTTTGGGGGGTGGAGATGGATACCCTGGGAAAAATTTAGAGGCAAAACTCCGGGCCTGAAGATATCGGAAATAATGAGACTTCGGTAAACTATGGTCTTCACATAGAAATTGAAATGAGGCAAAACCATCATCAGTAAAAAGATCTTGAAAGTAGACCAGGCCGCTTCTGCGCCAGATTGCAAAAGCCCAATCTATCCGAGATGGAGCAAAAAGATGATTAAACATTATTGGGGAGAAACTACATATATTTTTCAAATTAAAATGCTTTCTGAACTGACCCCAAATCTTAATTGAATTTTGTACCACCGCATTTGAGTTCAGTTCAGATGCTTTGATATTCAGCGGGAGAGGGGCCGTTAAAACTGAGATTGGGGAGATTGGCAATGTAGCTCTGAGTTCCATATCAGCCCAGATCGGACCTTCCTTATCTGCGAACGTGGTGATCCAATAAATCAGCTTGACAATATTAGCTGCCCAATAGTAAAATAAAAAATTAGGCAAACCCAGGCCACCGTCAGGCTTAGCTCTCTCCAGGCTTGCCTTCTTAGTACGTGCAGGTTTTTTATTCCATATGAACGAGGAAATGAAGCAATCTAGCTGGGCAAAATATGATTTAGGGAGAAAAACGGGAATCATTTGGAATAAATAGAGAAACCTGGGCATTACAGTCATCTTCACTGCATTTATCCGTCCTGCCAGTGAGAGTGGCAGTTTCGACCACCTGTCCAAGTCAGTCTTGGTATGGTCTAAAATTGATCTGTAGTTGTACTGGAAAATAGCCTTAATTGAGCCTGCTACTTTTATCCCCAGGTAAGTAAATTTATCATTTTCAATTTTTAAGGGAAAATTTTCATACGTCATCTGTTTTGCCAGATCATTCAATGGAAATAATAGAGATTTTGACAAATTGACTTTATATCCTGATATGCTGCTGAATTTTTACAACCAGTTGAGAAGGTGGGGCATGCTCTCCATTGGGTCTGATATTTGCAGAAGCAAATCATCAGCATAAAGCAAAGTTTTATGGTTCAATTCACCTTTGGATATACTCTTAATCCTGTCATCTGATCTAATAGCAATCGCCAGTGGTTCGATTGCGATGTCAAACAGGAAGGGCGACAGGCAGCAACCCTGCCTTGTACCTCTGTGGAGCAAAAAATAATCTGAAATCAGGCCATTTGTCTTGACTGCAGCCATAGGTGTTGAATATAGAAGTCTGATCCAATTACAAAAAGTAGGCCCCATTCCAAATTTTTCTAATGTTGCAAAGAGATAGGACCATTCAATCCTATCAAACGCCTTTTCAGCGTCAAGGCTTAGGATAGCTTCAGGCTGTACAGTTGAGTGGGGGGAAAATAGCACATTAAACAATCTTCTCATATTAAAAAATGACTGCCGTCCGGGGATAAAGCCTGTTTGGTCCTCATTAATAATTGTGGGAATTATTGGGTCTAAACGTTGTGCAAGAGTTTTTGTTAAAATTTTATAGTCGCAGCACAGGAGGCTTATTGGCCTGTATGAGCTACACTGTACAGGATCCTTATCTTTTTTTAGTAAGACCGAAATTGTAGCCTGAGTAAGCGTTTGTGGCAATTTTCCATTGGCCAGAGATTCATCATAGACTGATTTAAGAATGGGTGCAAGTTTTGAAGAAAATTCCTTGTAAAACTCTACGGGGAACCCGTCTGGTCCTGGCGCCCTTCCTGTTTGAGATGACCTAATGGCATTCACTATTTCCTCAACCGACAATGGCTGCTCTAGAAGTCACTGCGCATCTGGGGGAAATTTTTGGAATATCAAGCGAATCGAGAAACGAGTAAATCTCCGATGGGTTACCATCTACCTCCGATTGATATAGAGTAGAATAGTATTGTTTAAACCGGTCATTAATGTCTTGGGGGCTCCGAGATATCAGATCAGCACCCGTGTTAATTGCAGGGATCATTTGTTCGGCCGACTGCTGTTTAAGTTGGAGAGCTAAGAGCCTCCCCGCTCTATCTCCATGTTCATAGTATACCTGTTTGGATTTCAAAATATTTTTTTCAGCTTTCCATGACATAAGTGTATCAACTCTGTTTGCAACAGCAGTTTCTCCTTATAAAGATCTGGCGTAGGGGAAAGAGCATAGCGCCTGTCAATATCTGCAATTTTGTCAGCCAGCTCTTTAAGTTTTTTGGAACGCTCATTATTCCTGTGTGCCACATAAGAGATAACTTGGCCCCTAATGTAAGCTTTCATAGACTCCCACAAAACTCCCCTTGACACATCCTGAGTGTCATTAACTTCCAGGAAGAAGTCAATCTGGTTATTAAGAAATGTTCTAAAATGTTCACATAACAGTAGTTGGGGATCTAGCCGCCAAGTTCGTTGGGGAGCCACATTGGCTGGAAAGCTTAGATCCATCCGCACTGGGCTGTGATCTGAAAGCACTATGCTGTGATAGTTGGTGCTGGAAATTAAAGGGAGGAGCTGGTTATCAACAATAAAATAATCAATCCTGGAGTAACTGTGATGTACCGGAGAAAAGAAGGAGAACTGTTTCGTATTTGGATTTTTTGTTCGCCAGGGGTCTGATAAGCCATAAGAATGAAGAAAGGAATTAATAGCCACTGCAGCTGACGAGCGAGTGTTGGACCTTACACTTGATCTGTCTAGCTGGGCGTTAAGGACGCAGTTGAAGTCCCCTCCAAGAATTAATTTGTAGGAATTAAGGTCTGGGAGAATTGAAAAAAAATTACGAAAGAATTGTGCATTATCCCAATTTGGCCCATAAATGTTAGCTAATATTATAGGTGTATTAAAAAGCTTGCCCACTATGACAATGTATCTGCCGTTAGCATCTGATATTACTTTAGAGTGTTCAAATGGAATCCCTTTCCTAATTAGAACTGCTGTTCCCCTTGCTTTATAATTAGAACTTGAATGATATATTTGTCCAATCCATTTACAACTTAGTCTTTTATGGGAATTAATGTTTAAATGTGTCTCCTGTAGCAATATTACATCAGGATTTAATGATTTCAGGTGGCTAAATACCTTACTCCGTTTAACCACATTATTCAGCCCTTTGATTGTTATGTCTCGTCAAATTTGTTAATTATGGTTATGTCAGGTCATGTCTAGTTTAGTTCGTGTGTGGGTCTTGTATGTTTCAGTTTAGTCAAGTCACTGATGTCCAGTCCTGTCATGCACTTCCTGTTTTATTTTGTACTCACCTTTTCCCCTCTCGTTTCAGATCCTGACTTCCTCCCTTTGTGTGCTTTCCCTCCATTGTGATTGTTAACCCCGCCCCTAATTGGTTCCACCTGTGTTCCCCTACCTCATGTTTAAATAGTCCTTGTCTCCCTTTGCTTGCTGTCAGTTCGTTTTTGTCTGTCTCTAGTTCCAGTCATGCAGCATTAGATATCCAAGTTTTGAGTTCTGGTTTTTGAGTGTAGCAAGTCAAGTTTTGAGTTTTGTTCTTTGAGTGTTTTTCTCTCCTCCTAGTGAGTGTTTTTTGTTGTTTTTTTTATCCTCCTTTTGGAGCGTTTTTTGTTCTTATTAAATTCTTTGAGAAGTGCATTTGAGTCCTCTCTGTCTGGGTCAAGTTCATTACAGAACGAACTGACCAACTATGGACTCAGCCGACTCAAAGAACCTCCAAACTGCCCTCTCTGCACAGGGCACAAAGATCCATCATCACGAAACGCAGCTAAGCTCCGTCAGCCGTGGTGTGCTGGAACTCTCCAAGTGTCAGGAGGAGTTTCAAGCCTCTGTCACTTCCCAAGTGAACCACCTGGCTAGCCAACTCCACCAAGTCCTGTCTCACCTGGGGACGGCACCCCCAGTTACACCACCGACAGAGACTCCAGCTGCTGCACCAGTCCCGGGTCCGGTTGTTCCCATGTCCCTGTGTTTGGCCCCTCCTGAGAAGTTCTCTGGTGACTCAGGTGACTGTAGAACTTTTCTAGTCCAGTGTGACCTCCACTTTAAGCACAACCCGGCAGCTTTCGAGTCGGACCAGGCTAAAGTGGCCTTCATGGTGTCCCATTTAACGGGCAGGGCCGCCGCTTGGGCCACAGCGGAATGGTCCAGAGACTCAGAGATCTGTCAGTCACTCACAATTTTCAAAGACAATCTAAGCCGAATCTTTGATCATTCCTCACCTGCCAGAGAGGCTTCGCGGGTGCTCATGCAGATCAAACAGCGTCAGCACCAAGTAGTTGATTACGCCATTGAGTTCCGCACTGCAGCTGCAGATAGTGGGTGGAATTCGCCCGCTCTAATAGATGCTTTTATGAATGGACTTACTGAGCCCATAAAAGATCATCTAGCCCCCCTAGAGCTCCCCCAGGACCTGGAAGCCATCATCGCCATGGCTATTCGAGTGGACAACAGGCTCCGAGAACGGGAGAGAGAGCGGCGTCGGACTGCAGTTCGTCCTCCCGGTCACGGGGGTTACACGACAGGAGTCCAACCTTCAAGAGCCACTTTTTCTCCCATGCCGGCGGGTTCAGGGAGAATGCAGCCTCCCCAAGAATCGCAGGAGCCGATGCAGTTCGGGAGGACCAAGATTACTACAGAAGAGAGACAGCGTCGTCTGCAAGAGGGGTGCTGCTTCTACTGTGGACAGCTAGGCCATCAACTCGCTACCTGTCCAGGGAAAAGGTCGAGCTCACCAGCCATGAGGAGGGCGTTGGTGAGCAAGCTTACCTCAGCATTTCCTCCTCGTCAACTGACTCAGGTAAAACTCTCCATAAATAATCGGACAGTAACTCATGGGGTTTTAATTGACTCTGGAGCAGATGAAAGCCTCATGGACTGGAGTCTAGCTCGACAGAACCAGGTTAAGACTGTTCCTTTGACCCATCCAGTAACTGCCAGTGCCTTGGATGGTCGCCTACTCTTCAGAGTGACTCATTGCACTGAACCTATTCAGGTGACGTTAAAAGACGACCACACCGAGATTATGCAGTTTCATTTGTTTGACTCAGCGCAGCATCCACTGATTTTGGGGTTTCCATGGCTTAAAAAACACAACCCTCACATTGATTGGCGCTCAGGAGAAATTAAGGGGTGGGGAGGAGACTGTGCACATGCATGCAAAAAGAGTTGGGTGATGCAGACTGACATTCCAGGGAATGAACTCAGCAGGGGCATCGACTCCGACTATCCAGACCTATCGAATGTACCTTCATGTTATCATGACTTAAAAGAAGTCTTTAACAAGACAAAGGCCATGTCACTCCCTCCTCATCGACCTTTCGACTGTGCCATTGACTTGTTACCTGGCGCGCCCATTCCCAAGGGGCGTCTCTACTCCATCTCTGGACCGGAGAGAGCAGCCATGGATGAGTACCTTACCTCATCACTGAAGGCCGGAATAATCCGTCCGTCCTCCTCTCCCGCTGGTGCAGGCTTCTTTTTTGTGGGTAAGAAAGATGGCTCACTCAGGTCATGCATTGACTATAGCCCCCTAAATGACATTACTGTAAAGAACCGTTACCCACTCCCATTGATTACATCTGCTTTTGAACTGCTCCAAAGGGCCACTGTCTTCACCAAGCTAGACCTCAGGAATGCTTATCACCTCATCAGGATAAGGGAAGGAGATGAGTGGAAGACAGGCTTTAACACTCCTAATGGTCATTACGAGTACCTGGTCATGCCTTTTGGACTATGCAATGCGCCAGCTGTTTTCCAAACGTTTGTGAATGATGTTCTGAGAGAGTTTTTGAACATTTTTGTGTTTGTGTACCTCGACGATATTTTGATTTTCTCACCAGATAAGGAGTCGCATGTGGTTCATGTTCGTCAAGTCCTCCAGAAGCTGTTGGAGAACCACCTCTACGTCAAAGGAGAAAAATGTGACTTTCATGCAACTACTGTTAGTTTCCTGGGCTACATTGTCACAGCCAATAGGTTGCAGATGGATCCAGCTAAGGTCAGTGCTGTGACCAATTGGCCAATTCCAGACAGCAGGAAAAAGGTACAGCAGTTCCTGGGATTCGCCAACTTTTACAGAAAGTTTATTCGTAATTTCAGCTCTGTTGCCGCACCTCTGCATGCACTCACCTCTACCAAGATACCTTTTCAGTGGAACCCCTCTGCCGAGAGAGCATTTCGGTGCCTCAAAGAAAGGTTCACCACAGCGCCTGTGCTCACGGTTCCGGACTCCCAACGGCAGTTTGTGGTGGAGGTTGATGCGTCCAATGAGGGCATTGGGGCTGTCTTGTCCCAGAGATCCGCCAAGGACAACAGGATGCACCCCTGCGCCTATCTGTCACGTAAGTTGACACCTGCAGAAAGAAATTATGATGTGGGAAACAAGGAACTGTTGGCTGTCAAGGCAGCTCTAGATGAGTGGAGGCACTGGTTGGAAGGGGCCGAACAACCTTTTTTAGTATGGACAGACCATAAGAACCTGGAATATATCAGGAAAGCTAAAAGACTCAATTCACGTCAGGCTAGATGGACCTTGTTCTTTAGCAGGTTCAACTTCAAGTTATCTTTTCGCCCCGGCTCACAAAACGCTAAACCAGATGCTCTGTCCCGTCTTTATGACCCTGAGCCTGTTGCCAAAGAACCTGAACCTATCCTTCCACTGAACCGTGTGGTTGGAGCGGTGACTTGGCAGATAGAATCAGATGTGAAGCAGGCAAATAATGCGAGTCCAGCACCGAGTGAGTGTCCACAAAACCGGTTGTTTGTCCCTTTGTCATTACGCTCAAAGGTAATCCACTGGGCTCACACATCCCTGCTCACATGCCACCCAGGCGTCAAGCGGACCATGTATGTGATCAAGCAGCGGTTCTGGTGGCCCGCCATGGAAAAGGAAGTCTCGGAGTATGTGGCGGCCTGTCCAGTGTGTGCACGAAATAAAACCTCACCTCGGGCTCAAATGGGCCTGCTGCACCCGCTGCCAGTTCCTCAACGACCGTGGTCACACATCTCTGTGGATTTTGTGACAGGACTGCCGCCGTCCAAAGGTAATACGACCATCCTGACGGTGGTTGACCGCTTTTCCAAGATGGCACACTTCATTCCACTTGTCAAGTTACCCTCTGCCAAAGAGACTGCAGAGGCCATGATGATTAATGTGTTCCGAATCCATGGCTTTCCCAGGGATGTTGTTTCAGATAGAGGGCCACAGTTCGTCTCTAGCTTCTGGAAGGAGTTTTGCCAGCTCCTTGGGGCCACTGTGAGCATGTCCTCTGGTTATCACCCACAGTCAAATGGTCAGACTGAACGCCTCAACCAGGTGCTTGAGACGTGCTTACGATGTCTCGTCTCCCAGAACCAAACCACCTGGAGTGACCACCTCACATGGGTGGAATATGCCCACAACACCCTTCCCTCGTCGGCCACGGGTCTCTCGCCTTTCCAGTGTGTCAACGGCTACCAGCCTCCCCTGTTCCCCGCCAGTGAGAAGGAGATTGTGGTCCCCTCTGCTCACGCCATGGTCAGGCGCTGTCGGCGGATTTGGGCTGGTGCTCGGCGGGTTCTCCTCCGGAGCTCCGCCAAGATGAAAACAGCAGCTGATAAACGCAGGCAGCCGGCTCCTCCCTACAGGCCCGGCCATAGGGTGTGGCTGGCCACTAAGGACTTGCCCCTCCATGTCGACTCCAGAAAGTTGGCTCCCAGGTTTGTGGGCCCATTTCCCATATCAAAAGTCATTAACCCTGTAGCTGTACGTCTACGCCTTCCCAGGTCTTTAAGGATCCACTCCACTTTCCATGTCAGCAAGATCAAGCCGGTCAAAGAGAGTGCTCTGGTGCCGGCTGCCACCCCTCCTCCGCCCCCTCGGATTATAGGGGGCGGCCCTGTGTACACTGTCAGGAAGCTCTTGGCGGTTCGCAACCGTGGCCGTGGGAAACAGTTTTTGGTGGACTGGGAAGGTTATGGTCCAGAGGAGCGTTCGTGGATCCCTTCACGTTTCGTTGTGGACAAGGGTCTGATCAGGGACTTTTACGCCGGTCACTCGGGGGTTCCTGGGCCGTCAGGAGTCGGCCATAGAGGGAGGGGTACTGTTATGTCTCGTCAAATTTGTTAATTATGGTTATGTCAGGTCATGTCTAGTTTAGTTCGTGTGTGGGTCTTGTATGTTTCAGTTTAGTCAAGTCACTGATGTCCAGTCCTGTCATGCACTTCCTGTTTTATTTTGTACTCACCTTTTCCCCTCTCGTTTCAGATCCTGACTTCCTCCCTTTGTGTGCTTTCCCTCCATTGTGATTGTTAACCCCGCCCCTAATTGGTTCCACCTGTGTTCCCCTACCTCATGTTTAAATAGTCCTTGTCTCCCTTTGCTTGCTGTCAGTTCGTTTTTGTCTGTCTCTAGTTCCAGTCATGCAGCATTAGATATCCAAGTTTTGAGTTCTGGTTTTTGAGTGTAGCAAGTCAAGTTTTGAGTTTTGTTCTTTGAGTGTTTTTCTCTCCTCCTAGTGAGTGTTTTTTGTTGTTTTTTTTATCCTCCTTTTGGAGCGTTTTTTGTTCTTATTAAATTCTTTGAGAAGTGCATTTGAGTCCTCTCTGTCTGGGTCAAGTTCATTACATTGATGTTCCAACTAATGAACGAAACTGCTCCTTGTTGATTGTTTACGTTACTCTGGACCATTGTGCAACATCTTGAAATGAACTGGTCCTACATATTGGCTATATCTAAGTATTTCAATACATGTCTGAGTCGAAACATAAACCACTAATAAGCCCAAAGAAAAACTGACATGGACAAACAGATAGACATAGATAAACCCCTTACCATCCTGGACTCCTGGGCTGGTCTTGCTTAAACCTAAGACTGCCCTGAAAACTCCCCTCTCTCTCCTATGCATATAACACGTCTACTCGAACTCGAACTCCTAGAAGAACTCTGCAAAGGGCAGAACAAAATACATTGGGGCTTTCCTCTCGAAATTATCATTGCTGCATGTGTGCTGCTGGTTCTTACTTTGAAACGGGGTATTACGGTTCTTGATACTTACAGTTGGAAGATATCCCCACAGGGGAAGAGAAAAAATAAATAAATAAATTTTAAAAAAAAGTCAACTGAGATTATTGATTAATAACAGTGATGGGGGTATTCATTAAATAAAAAGCAGGGGGTAAAGCATTAGAGAATAAATAAAAGGGTTATGGTGTCAGATTGGGACTTATCAAATACTTGCATTCACGTGGCAGAAAGGAAAAACAAAAAAACAAAACAGCAAAGAATAAAACACTTTAAAGATATTTCCCACGGCAAGTGGTATCTACACAAACCCCATAGTGTAGTAAGCTATGCATATTTATTCATCATCACTGGTAATCAGTCTATATTCCCTTTTTCCTCCTTCTCTCCCCCTCCTTCATTCACACTCCTTAGTTTACTGTAAAATGTCACTTAGCCTTGTCCATAGTTCAAACATAAAGTGCATCCAACTGCAGTGTGGTGATGTTTACCAGTCAGACTATAAGTCAACATATGCAACCTAAAATGTTGACACGCAGCATGAGATACCTGTTAAGGCCCCGCGAATTAACTGTCACTCTCCCTCCGTCTCCCGTGGGTGCAGGTTGGTCTCGATGTAGTGCTTTGCCTTGGCTGTGTCTTCGAAAGATACCTGCTCGCCAGCTGGGGCCGTGATCTTCAATGTAGCTGGATACAGGAGACCGTATTTCACGCCCGTGCACCGGCGAAGCATTCCTCTCACCTCGTTGAAGGCTGCTCTCTTCTTTCTGACGGCGGCCGAGTAGTCCGGGTAGATGCTGAAACGCTTGCCTTTGTGTGTGATGGGACCCGCACTCGCAGCCTTCCGAAGAACGTCTACTTTCTCCTGAAAGTAGTGGAACTTGACGATTATTGGCCTTGGGGGACCCCCTTCCCCTGGTGCCGGCTGTAGGCTCCTGTGTGCGCGGTCAAGCGTCGGCGTATGGTCGAGGGCAAGCGCTTCCTTCAGCAATTCGGCCACGGCTTTCTCTGGTCGTACATTCCCAAATCCCTCTTCCACTCCAACTAGTCTGCAGTTATCTCGCCGCTGTCGGGACTCCAGATCTTCTGTCTTATCTGCCAACCGAATGACTTGTGCCGTCAGCGTACTGACTTTAGCTTCAAGTGCCACAATCCGGTTAGCTTGGCCATTAGCTTCCTCCTCGATATCATCAATGCGAGTTGAGAGTGTAGCATTTTGTGTCTGTACTTCTCCAATTACCTTCGTGAATTCTGCGCGCACACTCTGGGTGTCCTTTCTAAAATCACTCGCCAAGTTGTCTATTTTCTTGTGCAGTTCGCCTGTAGCCGCCAGCACAGACAACTCGATCCGAGACAGTACGCTTTGTTCCGTTTGCTTTATGGCAGTCATGATTGCGTCGAGATCTGACCCTGACCCCGCTTCAGCGGCCGGGTCTATGCCAGGCGAGGCTGGGGCTTCCGGCCCTGACTTCGGTTTCGGATTTTTGGGCATTTTGAGCAGCTTTTAAGACGGGTTTTAAAGAAAACACACCTAATTCGAGGAGGTTGGGTCCTTAGGGACACGTTTGCACCGGAAAAGACGGGAAGGAGAGGCGGGATATTACGTTAATGTTCAATCTAAGCAGAGCTCACAAAAACACGTCCTCACATGTCGCTGCTCAGCTGCGCCCCCAAGGCTCTGTATTTTTAAATAAAAAGTCAAGTGCAATAAGAAGCTGTGGATTTTTTTTCTCTCACATTGTAATTACATGATGACAAATAAGTGATTTAGCTCTGTTCTTGATTCACAGTTGTGATTATACTGTAGATTTTGTGAAGACTGACAATGTATTTTTAAACATGTAGGTTAACTAAAATATTTTGAAAGTAATTTTAAAAACAGGTTCATACTGTATTTTTCATTAACAGTACAAAACTGTCAACTTTAGCAACAGTAAAAACATGTACATTTTACACTAACATAATGGCAACCCCGCTGCCAGTTGTTTACTGTTTTTTTACAGGAACATTTCTAACAGTGAGTATATTTCAGTTTTATTGTAGTAATTTTCAGAGAACTTAGACAATTACTGTGAAATTAAACAACAGGCCATCTCAGAGAAACACACAGCTCATATCCTGCATGTGTCCATAGGATGCGCAGTAGGCCTTCGTCAAATAATTGACAAACCCTTTAGAGCGTCTCTCTTGATCTTCATTGGTTTTCACAACTTTATTGAAGAAAGAAATATAGACAGACAGAAAGACAAACAGACAGACAGACAGAAAGAAAGAAAGAAAGATTTAACGACAGAAAGAAAGAAAAAGGAGAAAAGACAATGCCTGTTTAGGACAAGTTTGGTTTTCCGTGACTGTGTCACTGTCAACATCAGAAGTTGAAGAAATGGCAGAGCAAAAGAAAAAGCATGGGTAGGCAAAGTTCGTTTTTGCAAAATACTAACATGACATTTTTAATCTTGCCTTTGATTCTTGTTCAGGCATTTTAAAAAAAATAAAGATTTGCCTACTACAGTTTTAAATTACTTACATCGAAAATGAACTTAATTGTGTTTTTTTTGTTATATATTTCCATCTAGAATTGTCTTCAATATATTTGGAAAGGTAAGAATTATATACATTTCCAAATTAAAATTTTCACTAATAAAATCTCTCTCTTGCTTGGAATTGATTTTCTTCAGATTATTTTTATACAAACACACCTGTTAAGCACTGGTACTAAAATGTGCATTTGCCTCAACAGGCCACAAAAAAATGTATACCTCATGAGGATATTTTAAAACACATCAAAATACTTCAGGATTCGTTATCTGAGCAGAAAAAATGTCCATCACAAGACCATAACTTCTGGGAAGGGCTGTGCACGGTTTTGGGTGTACCGAACAAATCCACAAACATATATCGACTGAAGAGGGCACACATTCAAAGTATGAAGGTATGTCAAATCTGACTGTCTGTCTGTCTGTTAGTATATTATTATTAAACTGTTTATAACAACTGTGTCATGATATAGTCTCTGTAATATGTTTTTAGTTTTTTAACTTAAATTACTTTGTTAAATAAGTAAAACTGTCATGTTTCTAATATCAGGCTTCAGTTGGAGATACAACACAGTCGGACACTGTTGTGGACAGCAATGATGTTCCAGAACTGCTACCAGAGGAGGAAGATGAACAGAAGATATACAAGATACACAATAATAAGGATATAACAGAAGAGGATGCACAGCCAAAAGTCTTAATAGAAGATTGTGAAGATGCACAGGATGTGAGAGTTGTTCACAATGAGGACATCAACAAAGAGGAAGATGTAAGGAATTACTAAGTTATTATAATTATTTACATTTAATACGTATGGTACACATGTAGAACTATGTAACCATTTTTACAAAACCATCGCAAATGTTTAATCTGAAATTATTACACAAGAAAATGTGGCTAAATACTTTACAAACAAAATACAGTCTCCTAAATTACTACTTTTGTCTTGCAGGTCCAAAAAGACGACAGTGACAGTTGGAGTGATAATGAAGACTATGTCACTCATGACAAAGAACAATTCTTTATACATAGTCTTCCTGCACCACCTTCTTCTTTTGTCATTCCTCGGACTGCTTGGACAAAACTAAGGAAAACTCAATACAAGGACCACTTCAAGGGACTGCAATGGACGAACATCATTTCAGCCGGTATTCGGGAAATCCATCCGCATTGCAGTTTTGCATTTTCAGGACACAGGGTCAAAGTTTATGGGTCAACAAGGAATGCACCTCTTTTTAAATGCTCTGGATATTGCTTGTTCACTGACTGCCCAGTAGGTGTTGATGTCGTTGTGCACAGTGAGACCACACGTAAAGCACGTGTCCTTCAGAGGCAACAACGTTGTGCATAGCAAAACAGAGCTGCAAAGGCGACCTGTCAGAGCAGACAATCAAAAAAAAAAATACACCAGCAACTTAAAAACACTCTTCCAAGGGCACTCTATCTCGAAAGCCTTAACAAACTTGAGGAATCAGTGGTTGAGTCAGGCTGTAGGGATGAAACACCATCACCAGGTGTTCTTAAATCCATTTCATCTAAACAACGAATGAAGGAAAGGAGACATAAGAATGAAAAAAAAAAAAAACATCAGTCCAGTCATGATTATATGCGATGGCTCCATGGTCCTCATGCAGGCCATATCAATGGCCTTCTGCCAAACCAACCTCAATGCCTTGCTCCAGAGTTATTTCAACATATTAACTGGGAAAGGCACAGCTCTAGACTTCAGCCATCCTATCCTCCACCACTGTCTGAGTGACATAATGAAGAATGCAAAAACCTTTTGCAAAAAGCAGTAAGTTTTAGAATATTTATACTACTGGCAATGAGGTGCTTAACTATGACAATGCAATAATTTGTATTTCTCCCATAGTGCGCCCAAAAACTACAAGATGGCCATGCATGTGTTTGGACTGTTGACATCCGCTAGGTCCATTGGTGAGTTAGATGAGATACTTCTCAGCTGCACTGTCATCTTCTCCAGCCCATGCAGCTCTGGAAATGCTGAGAAGCACTTCAACAAAATTCAAACAATGCTGACAACCATTGGGGACTCAGCTGATGATGACAGCAACATTGTTGCTGAGGACCTTGAAGTACCAAATACTCTAAGTAATGATTTGAAATAATGTCATCTGTTAAAGGCACAAACACACACACACACACACACACACACACACATGTATATATATATATATATATATATATATGGGTATGGTTTTTTAAATTATGTTTTTCATCTAATTTATTTGATTTATCTTTCTTTTTTTAGGACACCTTAGGTCAAACTCCTTTTCGACAACACTTCATGGATGTCATAAAAAGCGCACCCCTAGACAAAGAAGGGGACGCAAATGTGTATTACTCTGACACATTCATCTTGTCGTTGGCTGCATATTTCTTGCCTCAGGCCACTCTTTGGACAAGCATGATGCTGGGTCAGTTATGCTTTTAATTATTTTCATTTTTAATGAGACCAATTAATTACTTGAAAATATTTATATTTTTAAAACATCAATTTAACTGTGCACTTCCTGTGACCCAAAACTGTTTGTCGGCTGTCCCTAATATTTTTATCCCGCTGCCAGTGCAGGGACTAACACTGGCTTTGTTAAAAGGCAACATTTCTTACAATCTTGCTGAATGAAATTAAGTGAGTAAATTCAAGGGTCATGAACCTTGCCAGTTATAGTGACCTCATAACCTGTACTCTGGTGTAAACATCGAACCAAAATGGATGGATAGTGGATTGCTGTGGTGACTCCATTGTTTTTCGTCCAACCTACCTTCACATCACCCGTCCTCTCTCACCAACCTTTGGTCAATATCTACATGTCAATGTGTATTTGGTGTATTGTTGAGACATTTGGCAAGCACATTCACAATCCCCTGAGTATTAACCAAGTCTATCCTGATTTATTATGATGTATGCAGAGATGTGTCCTTTACCTATGTTCAAAAAATATCTAAAAGTAATGTTTAACATCTTCAGGTGACCTCCACAGGCATGGTGAAGGGCCCCTTATCAGCAATCCGCAAAGAAATTTGCCAAGATAGCGGAGAAAAAAAGCCAGGTGAAGTATAGATGGGATGAATATTAGAAATGTAATGGAGAGTTTAAACCTGTTACTGTACTGATAATAACTAATAAAGTATAATAAAGCCATTGATAAGACCCTATAATCATTGTTCTCTTGTAATCAGAATTTCACGCAAGACAACAAAACACAGGGAGTCATGGAGAAGAGTCAGTGGGAATCTTCACTGCAATTGAAGTTTGTTTTGTGCCTCGAAATATCCCAAAGAAATCCGGGGAAGTGTTTTTTAACATTGTTTGTTGTTAGCTTGTGGTTGTGTATGAATTTGAGACGCTATTATGTTTCCTGTAGTGCCACTGTTAGACAAAAAAAGTTGAATTTTAGCCCTCAAAATTTAATCGGGAGACACATTCATATTATAACATTCATATGATTCACTATATGATGAAATGTATCACTTTTTGTTACCCTATGACTTTTCCCCTTGCACCATCCTTTAATCATCCCTTAATGCTTGCACTCTCCTGACTTGGTCAATGGCAGCACTGAACAGTGTCAGAAGACCTAGGCTTTGTTGTAATCCTGTAGTTAATACCTTAAGTAAAAGTAGCTTCAACAGTTGGCCAGCTAAGTGGTATACATGTTATAGTCAAAATAAAAAACTATTAATAATAATAATAATAATAATAATAATTCATTTAAGTTAGTCTGGCATGTAGAATAACACCTTAAGACATACAGAATTTGTGATATGTTCTAACCCAAGTATTGAATGCATATTTAAAGACAGAATATCTTTTTTCTAATGAATTTATTACAAACCATAGGTGAAAACAGTTCATAAACATACCACTTTCACTACAAAATGAGTCATATTATTTATGAATTCTTATATTTTTTTCTTAAAAGGGGCACCGTATTCTGAAGGAGAAGTGGAAGCAGCGAAAGCAAAGTAGGAGAGGAGTCTATGTTACCTCCATTAAACAGCCATTCCACTTCAAAAAGGTAAGGTTCGGTTAGGTTCTTTATTTTCCACAAGGGGACATTTGTTTTCAAACATTCTCTGTCAAGTCAAGGTTTCAGGGCAGCATACATGTAAAAAGGCATGGACATCCTCTTCTACTTGTAACAGAACCACAGAAAAACATAGACAGCAGCAATCATGACATAACAACTCACGCTCTCACCTCAGAGATCAAGTGGACAGGAATAAACATTATATAGACAATACATAGGGGTGAAATAGTTGGACAGGACTGATGCAAAGTTGTTAGATGTGTGGAGATGGTAATGTGAAACAACTGAGGAAATTTTACTCATTATATAAAAATGTTTGTAAACTAAATGCAAGTTTCTAATGCTTCTCCTTACATGAATCAGGCAGGGCCAGAGACAACAACCAAACCTCCGGCTGATAACCCATCAGCCTCAGTGACAGCCAAGGACCACAGGGGCCAAAAACCAGTCACCCAGGACACACATGGTTTGAAGGTGCACTTTATTTCATTGCCCTTTTAGATGTGCAGGGATATTTTCATTGAAAAATATGAATTTGCGGTAGATTTAATTCAATGAATTGAATCGCGAACATTTTTAGATACATTTATCATCAAATAACACTGTTACTGTTATTCTAGTTCTGAATGCTTTTCCTTAAATGCAACAGGTGACTTCAGCACAGCAAGCAAAAACAATGCCCAGCTATTGCCATCATTTTACAACCACTACTACTACTCCATTATGCCTTTTTATATTAAACCTAATTAGTATATAAATTATAGTCAAGTGAAAATACTTATTTTTATGTTATTATTGATATAATTCATTATACCAATTCATTGTCCAATTAGCAGCCTGACTGCATGGGGGTACAGGCTGTTGGCCAGCCTGCTAGTTGTGCATGACATTGTATGTGCAAGAAGAATAATTAAGTATTCAGTTAATTTTATTTTTGTCATTGTGTCATTGTGAATTTGTTATTAGAGGGGTGTTGTATGGTGAGTGGGGGTGGGCATAATTCAGTTCAGTTCGGTAAAGTTTGATTATATATCTACTGCTGTACTGAGTACTATCTGTTCACTGCAACTATATCAACAACAACAAAGGGCAAACAAACTTGAGGAACACATACAGAGTAACAGACTAACACTAACTGACAGATAGTGACTGATAACATGCAGGTATACAAAAATTCAAACTTGTTGGGCGTTAGGCCTGGCGGGCAGGCAGATGATGCCGGTTGATTTGGGCAGCTGCAGAGAGGGCTGGATGTCAGGAATATGGTCACACACACACACACACACACATACACACACACAAGGTCATCGGGTGAAAAGCAAAAATTGTGTAATGAAAGCCCATTCTACAAAAGGAGAGGAGAGTGAAAGATAGAGATGAGGGGATGTCACAGGACAATGGCCCGAACTATATTTATTATTAGAAAATGGTACAGTCAAATGACTTCAAAATATACACAGAGCTACTTAGGGAGATGTAGAACAAGAATCCAGTGGATTTTGCAGAAAACAATTTGATAATTATTTTTAATGAATTTTTAAAAACTGCTCATGAAGCCATACAATGTGTATTGGGTATGATTTCATTTTATGATTATTAGAAAATGGTACAGTCAAAGTACTTCAAAATATACACAGATGTACCTGGGGACATGACTTTTTATAATGTGACTATGCAGACTATGACAGATGACTGTATTACAAAAAATGAAAGAATAAAAAGCAACATCTGCGTTTAGAATGTGCACTTGAATGCACCATTAAGCCTCAACGAGGTGCACATAAATGCACCATGAAGCCCCAAACGCTTTACCGTACAAGTGATGTAGACGGGCACTCGAGTTTTGAAGTGTAGATAGCGTGACCGCAGTGTAGTGTTTAACCATTACACCACGCAACTACACACCTATCAATTGTCACAAGGTGATATAACAACTGTTGAAGTAAAAATGACGTGTGCACAGCCACGATTTTCAAAACACCATGGCCAAATTAACTTGTGACCACTGTTATTGCAATGATAGCCACCTTACAGGTCCAGCTTGTTGCACCTCTGAAAAACATTTCACAATAATCAAAGATCACGTCTGGTGAAGGTGACCAAGGAAAAATACCGCATTTTATGTTTTGGACACGTTTACGTCCGTGTGTTGTAAATCGTGTGTAAAACACTGTGTAAAATAAAACAATAAAACCGCTAGGCCAAGTTCGTCTTAGCCCCGGCGGCTAAGCTAACATAAACAATGGCAGTCATACCCGGTGAGGATGATATACTACTAAGAAAAGCGAATAAGAAGATTTCTGACCTTAAGGAGGATATGCGAAGGTTCTCCAATTAACTCAATAAGAAGGACCCACTGCTGTCCAGCGTCATGGAGATGGCATAAGGGAAGTCCAAACAGTTGGCATCGTTCAACGGTAATCCTGGATCGACGTTTTGGTCCGTCGTCGCAAGCGGGACTCAGCAGACTCCGATAAAAACATTCACTAACATATTTAAGTACATTAAAAAATATATATTTCTAATTTTCAACTGTATTAATATAATAAAACAAGAAATACTGTAATCTTCCGTTAGCATATCCGTCTTCATTCATCCGTTGCTTTCAACCACCTGTATCACTCATTTATCATAAGCAATAACCGTTAATTAATTGATGGGTCGTTTGCGTTGTTAAGGCACCGTCTCCAAGACAACCGTTGCGTTCACTTCCTGTTTTGCTCATAAAGCCTTCAAAATAAAAGATCCAAAACAAGCGGGCACATGAAGTGGATAAGAGAACTAAAAGAAAAATAAGCCACACATAAAATGACACTAATTTTAAGACTTATCTTCACCAACCGCTACGCAGCCCTGTCGGGTGACAATCCTGTTTCCCTGGAGCCCCAGTCCCAGTTATTCTGGATAAACTCCCTGGTCTGCTGCTCACTCACATCCTGCATTAACCCGAGGCCTGTACTACGAAGCTGGATTTTGTCTTATCGAGGTAACTTCTGGGTTAACTCTGGGTTTTCCGTACTACGAAGCTGGTTCACTTCTTACCGGGGTAAATCACCATGGTAACTTATGCTGAACGGCTAACCTGCTCCGGAGCAGGTTATGTTCTGGATAAGAGATCAATGAGTACAAAAGCACCACCTCCTGACCAATCAGCTCTCTTAGAAAATGACCTGCCCATTCTTAAAAGATCCTGTCAACATTGGTGCGCGGATCGTGAGAGGAGCGCTTAGGAGAGAAAGAGTTTTTAGTGATAGATGCAATTTTTTAATTGGCCAAAAATATATATTTAAAAAATAATCATTGAGGCACGTGGGGGATATTATTCTGTAGGTTTGACATCCTGAGATCAAAGTGTCAGGGAGCATAATAACTGTATTTCTTTATTGTAATTGTATAAAATTGACGAAAAGATATATTTGTAAAATAATCCTTGAGGCACATGAGGGATATTAGTCTGTTATACAGTTGGTTTGACATCATTCACTCAAATGGTTGAAGCGCATAATAGGTTTGTATTTTGAATGTTGAATATTAAACTAACTTAATGTCTCTTATGAGAGGAAGGGCACTGAGGAAGCGCTCTGCCCCAAACGTCTGTACCGTAATAAAGTGACATTGTGTGATCAGAGTGCTGTCCGTTTATATTGTCTGATAAATTAATATTGTATGATCTCATGAATTTACACATTAACAGAGTCGGCAATTTTCTGCCAGCATGTTTTGCTTTTGGCCTGGATGATGTTTGAATTCTTCATATTTATGAAGGATAATTGTCTGCTCCTCCATGGTAAAGTAGCTCTGCAGGGTTTCTCCATGTTTGTGATTGGTCAGACGCTGCAAACACCTCCCCTTTATGTGAGCGCGCAGAGATCCAGATTGGAAAACCCTGGGTTTAATTACTGAGTTGATAACCAGCTTCGTAGTACCGTTTATCCTAGACTGCGAATGTCTGGGTAAGTCAACCCAGGTAATGGAGAGATATCCTGGGTATGTCAATCCAGCTTCGTAGTACAGGCCTCAGGTGTTAGTCCATGTTGGGTCCAGCAACACAGCTTGCCAGCAGTCTAAGGTGACTAAGAATGATTTTAATAACATTTTACCTAATCATGGCTAAACTCAAACACCAATGTAATATGTATAACACAACAGGAAAATCAGCACATTTTATAAAAAACTTTTTTTTTTGTTTTACTACTTTTTTGTGTGTGTGTGTGTGTGTGTGTGTGTGTGTGTGTGTGTGTGTGTGTGTGTGTTTATGTGTGCGTGTGTGTGTGTGTGTGAGAGAGAGAGAGAGAGAGAGATGGGCTACAGGCAGGTGAGGTAACATACTGTTCTGCCATTTATTTGAGTGCAAGTCAACTGTCGTGTACTGCAGTGCCCCCTCCTGGTCATTTAAACAGCAGTAAATAATCAAGCCTAAACTCAAACATCATTGCAATGTGTAGGCCTATGTGGAACCCAACTGAACAAAGCCAGAAAACTTACATCACGAGGTACATCGTGAAGGTACAGACTGAAAATCAATCTACAGTATATCAGTCATATGTAAATTTCTAGCATCATTGCTCCTACTAGAGGCAGAAGCAGCAGCACAAGGATTGGACTTATAGGTGTGAGAAAATAATGCATGGCAGTGGGGCGGGGCAATATGACCAAAAATAACTATCCCAATATTGGGGAGGGGTGGCTATCTGAGGGAATTATTGACGATTGCTGAAATAGGAGTACATTTAACCTTAGGCCCAATGCTGGACTCAAACCACAGGCCTGGCTACTGTAAAACATGCACATTAACTGCTTTACTATGAGGGCTCCTCACATTATGGCTCTTTAACAGTTAGCTAACAGAGACTGCTGACAGTATAGAGCAGGGGTGGGCAATTCATTTCCCCAAGGGGCCACATGAGGAAATGGGACTGTTGTGGAGGGCGGGACCAATAAGTGGAAACTTAATTGTGCTCAGTATTAATTTTATCTCTTTAAAAAAAAAAAGTGATAGTGCTATTTTGTTTGTAATCTAGTTACCTCATTGCTGTTTTTCAGTTCCTTTTGCTTGTTCAGTGAGAGAAATCTAGTCTGTGTTGGGCTTGAACAAGTAGATGTCTGAGGTGGATATGCAAAGGACAGCTGATATGTGATAATCAGTGAGAGAGGATTTGTTATGTAGGTTGATCCAAATAGAACCAACATCTTCTGAGCATGCCTCCTCTTTGAGAGCAGAATAAAATCCACCTGTGATACTGACTTGAAGTGCTCTGCCATGAGTGTTTCAGAATGCCTAGGTATTTGTAAGCTGCCACAAACTCAATAGGGATACCTTGTGCAGATGTAAAGCGAGGAACAATTCAGCATTAATCTGAGGTTGCCTACTTGTGATTGAATAATGCAATCTTCAAACCTTCAAATACCAGGGCAACAATACTTGCACAACAAGAGACAACAGTATAATCGGCATAAAGATGTACAGATTATTGATTTAGATGGTGAAAAGAGTGAAATCTAAAACTGAACATTGTGGTAAACCTTTTCTGGTGTAAAGAAAGCTGGAGAAGAGTCCACTGAACCACATTCCTCATCTGACAGGCCTACTGTATGTCTGAAACCTCTAACATAAGATGTTGTGGTTAATGGTGTCAAATGCCTCGGACAAACCAATGAAAAGTGCAGCACAGTAACTCTTGGCACCTGAAGCCTTCACAACATCATTTAAATCTTTCAAGGAAGTAGTTTCTGTACTGTGTTGCTTCCTAAAACCACACTGGATATAAAATGTTATTTAAACTTAAATACCACTATAATTGATTTGATCATTCACAAGAACTTTAGCTAAAATACAAAGTTTTCTGATGGGTCTGTAGTTGTTCAACACTGTGGAATCGCCCCCTTTCAATGATGGGAGTACAAAAGTAGTTTTCCTGACCAAAACTGAGTGTTCCTGTTCACACTCAACACAGTTCATCATGCAAACTATTTGAGCCAATGCAGATTACCAAGTTTGGACAAGATTTTACTTCCTATTTTAAAGCAACTTAACTCAAATTATCGGAAGAATACTATATACTTTATTTTAAGGTCACTGTGATGAGTTTGGCTGCTTTAAACAAGGATTTAACATTTATAGGATGGTGGCTATCATTTGCCAAGATCTCTTGCTCTGGACCAGGACGGAGAGTTAATCTACTGCACATAAAACTTGGCTGTGTTTGAAATTATTTCTTTAATTTGAAGATTATCTTTGCATATTACAAGAACGCAGTGTGTATGTTTTAAGGCTCATATCCAGTCATCCATGCAAATTATTTTATCAATCGAAAGCAGAAGTGGTTTATTCTAATGTGAGTGATCAGCAAAGGAAACAGACACTTCTGCTCTTAGGTGTTTCTGTGGCTTTATTACAGTAACAGTTGTGACCGAGCTCAACAGACAGACTGTAGAGATGGCTGAGGAGATTAACTACGCTACAGTTGTATTTAAAAATAAGACAGACTCCCGACGTGAAGGTAGGCTTCCATTTTCTTTTTGTTTACAGTAAATCAAGAATAAATATTACATTATATGGATCAGATCTTCGTGAAATGTGCGTGGGTATTTTATGAAAATAATACTGGAAAGATAGTTATTTGGAATCTTTATGGGTTAAAAGATTAAAATGAAGACCGTTTAAATCTTTGTTGTCCTGTAAGTGAAATCTGATTCACAACCAGAACTCAAAACAAATATAAATCAACTCTTCATTGATCATGTGGACTGAGTACAGAGTAAGAAAGCAGCACAACACTGTGGAATTGTTGTTTTAAAACCTGGAGGACTACAGGTTAATGTGCAATATCAATTAAAAACAAATAGATTCATATAAATGAAGGTACAATGGGTTACAATTTTGAGTGTGTGTCCTTTGCATTAGAAACATATTAAGAACTGTTAAATTTCATGTGTTCTTTCCTTCAACTGGTGTCTAAGAATAAAAGAAAACAGTTTTAATTAGTCTCATCCCAACATATCAGTTTAAACTGTTGGTCTTTGGTTTAAAGTCCCCCTACACTTTATCATAACTTCACTTGCATGTTTGAGCTTCACTGTGCAGAACGATGTATGTGCAGAGTTTTCATCTGCTGCAGCAAGAACGTTTCTCTCATCTTATATTTGTATATTCATAGATTCTGTTGTTTTTTAAATGAGGGAGAGAGAGTAATTTATACTTTAATTGTTTTAGATATCAGATAAATTATTAGTCAAAGCTGATCATTTTATGTGTTAAACAGTTGCATAAAACAGTCATGAAAATGTGTAATGAAATAGATTATTATAAAGTATTTTCTCATGAAAGATAGTTTCCTCTTTTACATATGATCCACTTACTGTGAAAGTCTGATTTCATCATCTTAGGTTTCAGCACATAATGTATGTAGTGTAATTCAAAAATATATTATTTTGGGATAACATTAATCACAAACAGAAAGGTATAAATAGGAATGGAATAGGCTTTTAAAAGACCATGAACACTATGCAATAATTAACCATGACTTTATGTCTTTCAATCTTTCAGCTCAAGAGGAGGAAGAAATTTTGTACGATGAAGTGAAAGTGGTGCAGAAAAAAGCAGAACCAGCAGCTGACACAAATGGTTAGTTAAAAATAAATGTAAGCAACATTTACATATTACTGCTACTGGGAACATTTCTAGTAGTGCCTTTAGTACTACTATCACTACTTTAACATCAGCAGTAACATCAGTAACCCTGAAAGCACTTTCAGTTGTTGTTTTGCAGACAGTAATCACCTTGTGTAACCAAAACCACTTCAGTAGTCTCAATTTGTAATAATTGTCTACATTTTACAATAATGAGCACATGAAAAGCTGAACAATGCAGGCCTATTCCCCTTCAACAAGATTTTATTTAGGATGAACTTCTCATATGAAACCACTAGATGGCAATATCGTGGTGATCCTGAGATCATGATACTATTTAATAGGCTCAATTTAATTATATTTAGCAACATTTCTGGGGGGATAATATCATGTTCAGATCACCTATAAGTCAAATCCAGTCCAACTTCAATGATTTCATCATTGTGGATCTGATGGACTGTTTGCCACAGCCTCAGATGTTTCACACAATCTCACTAAAACTATTAGACAGATTCTTTGAAAGACTGTACAGACATTCATGGTCCCCAAAGAATGAATCCTAATGAAGTTGGTTTCCTCTAGCGCCACCATCACGTAATTTTTTAACTTATCAAGTGAAATATCTCAACATCTACTTAATGAATCAGCACAAAATGTTGTACAGACCTGCTTATCATCAATCGATCTGTACTGTGTGTGCATAAAACCTGCATAAAGGCCCATTGTGACTAATCTGACCTCACACCTCTCATGTCTGGGGGATTAATGTCATATTCAGATCTCCTATAAATTAAATCCAGTCCTAATCTGACCTCATATTCTGCAGCTTCCACATCACTCTCTGCTGTAAACTGGAATATAATAAATCTGAACTATGAATGATATTATTTTAATTTCTTGTTTATTTTCTTGTTTGTTTTCTCATGATTGTTGGCAGACCAGAAAACCACCAACAAACATCATCTCTATCAGCTGTTGGCTTGCTGTTTGGGGATTGTTTGTGTAATTTTGCTGTTCGGCACCATAGCAGTCAGAGTCAACTGTAAGTATACATCTGTAAATACTGTAGTGCACTACTAATGTTACAGTAAAGTCTCCTAATATCAAAACACATGAGATGTTGCTCAATACGTCAAACAACTAGCTGCATGTCTGTCATTTTAGAAACACAACAGGAGCCTGTAACTTCTAAAAGTCTGGAAAATCTGAAGTTAAACAGACAAGAAGTAGCTTCCAATAGTGGCAAAATGACTAATCCAAAATTAAATTAATAATTAGAATTTAATGGTCAGTATGAACCGGAGGAATATTTACAACATGCAAAACAAGTTTTAATGTTTGTATGGACACCTGATTATTGTTTAAGACAGTTTGTCATTTCATTTTTCAAGAGAAAGTAAAACATTTACATTTTAACATTTATGTAACAGTTCAGCATTATCTGTTAATTTAAGCTGTCACAGCTTCAAAGCAGAACTGAACATCATGATGTTAACGTGATATTTTCATATTTTTATGACGTTTTTTTATTGTGTTTTTGAATGCGTTATATAAAAAAAATAGCCTTGCAACAAATTCTCCTCTGTCTTTTGCTGTAGTTACATCTGTCATCTCTGCAGAAAATGAAAAGCTGAAGATGATGAAACAGCTTCTGAATTCATTAGAAAACAACCAAACAACTCTTCTAGAGATCAATCACAACCTGAAAGACCTCAACAACAAACTCAGCTCAGAAAATGAAAGATTGAGGAGAGACAATGATAATCAGACAGTCATCATTGTAAACCTGACAAAGGAATATAATGTCTTAGAAATGAAGATCAAGAATCTAACTGAAGAGATCAAGCAGCTGAAGACACTGAACAACTTAACAGAACAAATACGAAAAATAGAGAACTGTGTTACCCAGCAGATCATTGATGCCTACTGCCCAATAAAAGATGGAAGTAAGTTCAGATCTCATAACTCAAGTCCAAAAATAACCAATAATAATGTAACAATGCAGTAATGTTGTTAATTTGTTGGTTTCTGTTATTTCAGACAGACAGTGTAAACCTTGCCTAGATGGCTGGACGCACCACCAGTCCAGCTGTTATGTAATCCATAACCCTGATACTGCTGGTCAGAAAACCTGGGAGGAAGCTCAAGAGAACTGCAGAGCAAAGAATTCAGACTTGGCTGTAATAGTTAATGAAGATGAAAAGGTAATGAGAAAACTGTGGGAGTTTTATGACGGCCTATATGAAATGAAACTGTATTTTCTGAGTCTGTGGGTCACAGTGTGTTTATTTAAGTTCAGTGTTTAAATATCTCTCATAAGTGTCTTTCTGTTGTCCTCAGACATTCATCAGTGATAACAGTTGGAAAACTCCAGGACTCACTGGCTACTGGATTGGACTGAGATATAAAGACAGGAAATGGAAGTGGATCGATGGAAGTGATCTGGATAAAAAGTAAAAGTCACATTCCTAAACAATTTGAATCATAAAATCTATCAGCCTTGATCTAAACATTATGTTCTTCCCTCAGATCCTGGATAACAGGATCTTACTACAACGGCTACTGTGCAATTTCTGTCCATAATGAAGGATGGAGATCAGTGTGGTATGGATACAAAAACGGTTGGATCTGCAAAAAGGCGGCTTTATCTGTTTAAACAGTGAGAAGCCTCACATGAGAAGGTTACTGGATACTCTGTAAAGATTAATAACATATAAGATCATATCAACTGGATCGTAAATATCAATACAAATTTATTTTTTTTCAGAATTTGGGATTTTTTTAAAAGCTGTTCTTCTGCTTTGTTAGAGATGAGATGTTGTTTCCTGTTTTATCTTCATGTAACAGTTTAATTATTACTGCTGATTGGTCAACATGGGGAGCTGCATTACTTGTTCTCAACTAAATGTTCCCAGAGTTGTTTTCTTAAGTATTGTATTCTAATGAAAAGAATATTTCAATGTACAGATGACTGGTTAACTATTATCTGTTTATCTAGAAGTAAATTCATATTTCAGTCACACCTTGTTGTTCATTGCCTTTTTCTTACAAATACCTCCCTGAAAATGTCAGTAAGCTTTCATCAAGTCTGATAACATTACAAAGATTTAAAGTTACACACATCGGGAGCAATTTGGGGTTCGGTATCTTGCCCATAGGTCACTTCAACATCTGGACTGAAGGATCAGGACTCGAGTGACTTGTGTTTTACTGTTTTAAATTTACTGAGTATAAACTGTCCATCGTCTGTAAGCATCTCTAACGTGTTTATCTCAGCTGCCATGATTCTTAAAATTTTCAGTCTAAATCAATTTTTCCTTGTTAATTTGTAACATAATGATTAAATAACTCAAAAATGAGTGTGGAGCTACTCTTTAATCATTATGTCTTATGAATATGTGATAATTGGGAGTGTAAAAATTTAAACTGCTCAGTTCCACTGATGATCATTTATTTTCATCATTCACCACAAATTATGTTGTTGATCAAGTTGTGAATTAATGGAAAATCAAGATCTGTGTATTAAAGGTAGAATTTCATTTTATCAGTGTAAGAAGAAATGCATTTGATATGATATCATATCATGATAAAAGTTGAAAGAAGAACTGCAGTAGGTGGCAGCAACGCAGTTTCATGACATTAAATGAAAAACAGGATTTGATCTTCAAGAATAATCAATCATCAATCAATCAATCTTTATTTGTATAGCACCAAATCACAACAAAGTTATCTCAAGGCACTTTACACATAGAGCAGGTCTAAACCGAACTCTTCAGGTTTTAATTTTAAAGAGACCCAACATTCCCACCTGAGCAAGTACTTGGTGACAGTGGCAAGAAAAAACTCCATTTTAACAGGAAGAAACCTCAGAACCAGACTCAGAGTGGGAGAACATCTGCCTCAACCGGTTTCGGTAGAGAAGAGAGAGGAAGGATAGGAGAGAGGAGTACACAGACCCAGTTTACCTGTGAGACCAGAAAGCACAGACAACTCCGGGGAAGAAGTTTAGGTTATTGAATGCATTAGTGGTACATGAATGTTAATGGATATTGATAGATGGATAAAGAGAGAGAGCATCTGTGCATCATGGGAGTCCCCCAGGAGTCTACGCCTATAGCAGGATAAACTAGGAGCTGGTCCAGAACAAGACTGGCCGGCCCTAATTATAAGAGGAAAATGTAATTACAGTATCATTAAAAGTTGTCAGTGAAGGTTTTTTTTTTTTTTTTTTAAAAAAGCCTTTCATCAGTTGTGATGCCTAGGTATTTGTAAGCAGTCACAAACTCAATAGAGATACCTTGTACTGATGCAAAGTGAGGAAGAACTTAATCTTTTCCTACGACACATCTCTAAAGATCTGAAGATCAGATCTGGGTGGATTTGCTGCACTTTTCTCCAGGTCATCCTTTCATCCTGACTTCCTGGAGCTTCAACAACACGGTTAACACCATTTATGAGCACAAGGATGACCTCTAAAGTCTTTTCAGACCATCAAAGAGAAAGGTGAATTTGATTCTACAACTGTGAGAGAGGCTGGGGGTTTTGAGAGAATGCTGGAAGATGAAGATTTCAGTTGTTTCCTGGCATGTTTTCATAAGATCATTGCACATGTAGACAAGCACTTCAACCAGCTGCAGAAGAGAAGCATCAATTCTGTCTACATCACAAGAGTCATTAAGAGGTTCACCAACAGCATACAAGCTATCAGGTAGGCTATTGATGTCGTGACATTACACTGTGCTGGAGTCATTTTATATCTCCATCTGGTTGGTTTCTGAAACAGTAATTGTGGACAGTGACTTATGTATCTTCTCTTTTGTATCATGGACTCCGTTCCTCCATCTGTGCTGCAGCCATCCACAAAGACAAGGAAGGCACTAGGCCAAGAGGAGCAGTGCCAGTTAGATGTTAGAATAGTTAGAATAGATGTAAGCTGTAACATTGTTCTATATACAGGACACAAGGTGTTTTACCTTATTATCTATGTTAGTCTTCAATTCCTGTATAATAATAACAGTGGGCCTATGCATTTTAATATTCTGAACTATTCACCACACAGCTACTGAACAAAGCAAACACACTGAAATGTTGAGATGTAGTTTTTTCATGTTTATGATATTTAAGATTAAACTGTCCTTGTTTTTCATACAATTATATAGTCAACAAGGAAATCATCAGTGCCACTATGCTGCAAGGAGACTTGTTGCTCGAAGACAGCGCAAAGTTCCTGGATTCACCACTGGAAACCACTGTGGAAGCCAACCCCACACTGGACAAGGCCAAACTGAAAACAGAATTGCCCCTGATTCATAAAAAGGTTGCACCAGCTCTCTTCCAGGTTTTCATTGTAAACAACCTCCAGGACACATTCAGTGAGATTGTAAGGGCCCTATCTTGTGCCCTGTGCACAGCGGATGGCGGGTGCGACGCAGATGTCCACTCACAAACACTCGCATACAACACAGTATTTGCACACAGTCCCCAGGTTTCAAGGGAGTGGAGACATAAATGCTAACTAGACTTTAATTTATCAGGAACGGATCAGGACACAATGAAGGAACCGATGGGCTCAGTCTCACTCAGAGTCGTTTATTGCAGGCGGGGGTCAAAACCAGGTAGGCAGTACAACAAGCAAAGGTACAAATAATCGGCAGGCTAAACTCAAGGGTCGGGGAATCAAAACTGGTCACTCACAGATAGATACTAAAGGAAATAATAAGCTGGAACTCAAAGAACAAGACGATCTGGAACAGAAGGGAAGGGAAACACTGCTTAAAGGAGTGGGGACAGTGCACAAGGAGGGGGAAGACAATTATTAGGGCGGGGAAAGCAATCACACAGGCAGGAAACTTGACAGGAAGACAGGGGTAAGACGAGGACTTCAAAATAAAACAGGAAGTGGCACAACAAGAACAGAAAATCAACTAAACCCTAACAGACACTAACAGACCCTGACACAATTGCTACATTTTATATTCGTATGACAGTTTTTCTTTGTGTATAGTTGACTTAAATCATCATCCAGCTGTAGGCTAAATGTCTCTCAAGAACTATAATTTTGTATTAAGAGTATTCCCTAATATAGGCTACTTAACCACTATATGTCTGTATCTTTTGTCTGAGCAGTGAGCACAAAGAGACTACAATTTGTTCATTGTCTGTCAATCTGCTGATTTCTAAAAGGCAATTAAATAATTATTGTTTATCCCTAAAACAATGGGATCTTTTGGAGTGGGTTCTTTTATAGGGATAGTTACTGAAACCTTTTGGCACAAACAGCCCCACTGAGAACATCTTTCACCAGCTGCCACTGCTTAAGCGTAAATACATACGAGGAATTTATTGATATTATTCTGTACTTTGTTTTTATTATTGGGGGGGGGGGGGGGGGGCGGTGTATGTTTTAATATTTCTCAAATTACATGTTTTTTTCTGTTTTATGTAAAGCACATAGAGTTGCCATTGTGTATGAAATGCGCTATATAAATAAAACTGCCTCGCCTTGCCTTGCCTAGGTGTGCCATGTGGTTGTGGATTAAGCACGTGTCACAGACAAAAACCAGACTATGTGGGGTCTTGAAACCACATGGTCTGCCAGAAGCAAGTGTGAAAAGTTGGGTTAAAACCTCTTCACTGTGTGAGTCTGTGTTTAAGGCCAATTGGTTTGGTGTGAAGTTATCAGGTTAAGAGGAGGTTAGCTGCATACAAGGCCTAGTTACTGTGAAGCATACTAACATTAACTTAACAGTGTGGTTGTACAATAGCTTACTATGAACAGACATCATAACAATAGCACTCAAAGAATAATCTTAAATCAAATCAACACTTGCACAGTGATTAAATTAAGCAGACCTGTGCTTTAGCCATGTGCTGTTCTATGCCACTGTATGCCCAGTATGTTATCAAGTCCATGGAAGGAGAAAGACACTTTGTGGAGTTCAAATTCAAATTCATAGTTGAACCAGGCTAAGAAGAGTTTGACTGAATTTGGCAGCTTTGTGAGGATGTTGGTGTTCAGTTGTGCAGATCAGAGGGTCCAGGTTTGTGAGGCGGCTGCTGATTGTTCCTTTGATATCAAAGTTAGCAGCTCGATGCTAACTTTCCTTCCTTGCTGAATCTTAAGTGGGGTTTTGCATCACTGCTTGTTCAGGAGAGTTCTGTGTGTGTCTGCTGTGAATTGGGTGAAAAGTAGATTTCACTAAAATACATTGATCAGCTGATGAGTCAAGCACAGTTTTGGCTGCACACTCAAACAATTGCTAAGTTCTGTGTTCTGAGTGAACTAATCATCCTCTTTGGTTTTGCAGGGTATAATACAAACAAATCACCCAAAATCACTTAAATTTTGTGAAATACTTTCATTGTCAAGTATGTCAATACAGGAAAACATTGGACACTTACATTGGACTATGTGGTCCGCACATCATGGCTGCAAGATCAGAGGCGATGGAAACACAGTGTAACAATCTCCCCGATCTTGAAGCCATGATGAAATCTCGTATGCTAGCTAGCAACACCTATATTTGCATAGGTTGTTCATGTTGATTTTAAATAATCTAGAGATACAATTGATGTAAGTTTAAATTCACAGTCATCTAAACTTAGATGGTAGAATAAAAATACTGTTGACCAAATAGGTAACTTTCATTTCTCAAAATCATTTTTTTCTTGAAAACTTCTGCTGAGTTAGAATGATTCTGCTCCTTCTCCACAGGTAGAGAGAAACCCCTACCCTATTGAGTGTGTTACAATTGTCTCCTCTACTAACAAAGCCATTACCTCTCTCAAACAAAAGTAGCTGAACCGGGGCCCAAACCCACTGCATATAAAATTTGGCCGAACAAAAGCAAATAAACGAAACAAAGCTGCAGTCACACAGTAAGAGTAAAGGCTGTGTGTGTCTGGATGTGTTACTGACAGCAGTTTAACACCACTTAAATAGAACAGAGGTGTCAAAACCACTAGTTCATTTGGTTGTTGTAAGAACACCATGAATTGAGTTTCCATACTAAGTAAACATCAAAGATCCAAAGTTAAACCTTCTTCCTAAGTGCAGTGTTCATAATTATTTCTTTAATTTGAAGATTATCTTTGCATATTACAAGAACACAGTGTGTATGGTTTAAGGCTCATATCCAGACCAGTCATGCATGCAAATTATTTTCTCCTCCAAAAGCGGAAGTGGTTTATTTGAAAGTTGCGAGTGATCAGCAAAGGAAACAGACACTTCTGCTCTTTGGTTGGTCTGTATCAGTCTGTCTACGAGTTAGACCGAGACTGTAAAGATGGCTGAGGAGATTAACTACACAGAATTAACTACAGTTGTATTTTACTACCGACGTGAAGGTAGGCTTCCATTTTCTTTTTGTTTAATACAAGAATAAATATTACATTATATGGATCACATCTTCCTGAAAAGTTGTTTTAAGTATGGGTATTTTGTTAAAATAATACTGGAAAGAAAGTTAGTTGGAATCTAAATGGATTAAAAGATCAAAATTAAGTCTTTGTTGTCCCGTAAGTGAAATCTGATTTTCAACCAGAACTCAGAACAAATATAAATCAGCTCTTCATTTATCATGTGGACTGAGTACAGAGTAAGAAAGCAGCATAACACTGTGGAATTGTTGTTTTAAAACCTGGAGGACTACAGGTTAATGTGCAATATCAATTAAAAACAGATTTATTTAAATGAAGGTACAGTAAGCTACATTTTGGAGTGTGTGTGTCCTTTGCATTAGAAGCATGTTAGGAAATGTTAAATGTCATGCTTATCCACAGCTACAGCTTCCTAAATACACACTGTGATGTCTACTGACACACGTTCTTCCCTTCAGCTGGTGTCAGAGAAAAAACAGAAAACAGTTTTAATTAGTCTCATCCCAACATATCAGTCTAAACTGTTGGTCTTTGGTCCCCCTACACTTAAAAATGTGTTTTGCTTATTGTTGCTTCACTTGCATGTTTGAGCTTCACTGAGCAGAACGATGTATGTGCAGAGTTTTCATCTGCTGCAGCAAGAACGTTTCTCTCATCTTATATTTGTATAGTCATAGATCTGTTGTTGTTTTTTAAATGAGGGAGAGAGAGTAATTTGTACTTTAATTGTTTTAGATATCAGATAAATTATTAGTCAAAGCTGATCATTTTATGTGTTAAACAGCTGCATAAAACAGTCATGAAAATGTGTAATGAAATAGATTGTTAAGTATTTTCTCATGAAAGGCAGTTTCCTCTTCAATATATGATATACTTATTTTGAAAGTCTGATTTTGGGTTTTAGCACATAGATTTATGCAGTAATTGAAGGTTGAATATGTAGAATATTTATTAAAAGCTATATTTAAAAAAAAATAATACACCCACAGGGCGTTTTGAGGGGTAAAGAATGAAAGTATTGCTTTTCCATAAAAAAAAAAAATTTAGTCTGAATTAATCATTTAAAATTTTTTTGACGGGTTCGACAATGACTTTCTGTCACGTTCTGTTTACATTGTACCAGCCAATTAGCGGCCGGAATTGCGGGTTGCCAGGGTTGTCTGTTGTTCCGGCGCAGCTACTGTAGGCTGGCACTGGGTGAAATGGAGTTGTAAACAAGCAGAGCCGTGTTGGACTCACTAAAACCAGCGTTTTTTGCTCTCAAGTACAACTTTTCATCACAAAACTTCGAAGGTAAGACAGAATATCTGTTAGTCGCTGTAAATAAGTGGTTGTTTACCTTTGTATTCTTTGGCTGCTGGTTCACTGAGTTTTTAGCGCAATAATAGTGGTACTGTTGAACTCGCCAGGGTCTTAGCTTTCATATGAGATGCTATTTGTTTGTGTACCATGAAGTATCAGAGCGGTAGCAATGGAAATGTGGAGAGTGGGTTGACTGACGCTATTCGGATTTTGATATTTGATCATTAATATGCTTGGTGTTTGAGTTGTGCTTGGTGTGTGTAAAAATGACGTGCTTGTAGCGGAGTTTCTCCTGTTTAATTTGATGTGCAGTATGACTGTATTGCGACATAATTAGGGCAGTGTTTTATGCCTTTTGGTGCGGAGAGTCTCAGGGTCTCCTAATTGGGGGAGTGTAACAGGTTTAACTGCTACTCCCACTGCCGTTACAATGTAATGTACCTCGGTGGTTTCGTTAGTTACAGCGAGGGTATGTTCGCTTCCTGTTTTCAAAATAAAAGCACCAACTCTATCGTTATGGTTTTCTTAATAATAAAAGGCAACGGGTGTTTTATTTTGTGAAAATGACTGGAAGTGCGTTACTCGCTACGGCTAATTTGAGTGGCTCTGAATTCGCAGGAACAAAACTTTAAGCAGGTGTTATTCGGACAAATTAGCATCACACTGTGGATCTAAAGGGATACTTTCTCGCCTAAAACGCTTAGAAATGTGGATACAGTGGTATATTTACAGAGTTAGAGCTAAAATAAAATCTGCTTCAGCCTGCTGATTTCAGCTTGGGTAGGAACGAAATGCATTATGGGTTATCGTGTAGTTTACTGACTGGTCTGCTCACGCTGATCAGGCTACAGAAACAAGCCATCATTTTGAGTTGGGAGCCAGCTAGCTAATCGATTACACACCACTCAAAGAAAGAATTCCAGTTGAAGACTGGCTAACGTTAAATACTGTTGTAAAATTAATTGGTCGAAATTAGTCGTTACCCTGTATGATTTATCACTTGACATGGCGCAGGTGGTCGATTGACATATGAACCTGGCAACCTGACTGCTGGAATAATTTTTGGTTGTTGCGACTACGATCTCGAGACACTAGATGGTGGTGTTCTGCTCATTCTCCATATTCAACCTTTAACCATGACATTATATCTTTCAACCTTTCAGCTCAAAAGAACGAAGAAATAGTTCTGTACGATGAAGTGAAGGTGCCGCAGAAGGAAGCAGCTGATGGTAAGTTAAAAATAAATGTAAGCAACATTTCCCTATTACTGCTACTGGGAACATTTCTAGTAGTGCCTTTAGTACTGTTGCAACTACTATCACTACTTTACCATCAGCAGTAACATCAGTAACCCTGAAAGCACTTTTTAAAAATAGTAAAATGTGCATTAAATAGTTTTTAATGTAAAATGAGGCCAGATTAAAATGCAGACAGTAATCACCTTGTGTAACCAAAACCACTTCAATAGTCTCAATTTGTAATAATTGTCTACATTTTACAATAATGAGCACATGAAAAGCTGAACAATGCAGGCCTATTCCTCTTCAACAAGATTTTATTTAGGATGAACCTCTCATATGAAACCACTAGATGGCAGTATCGTGATGATCCTGAGATTATGATACTATTTAATAGGCTCAATCTAATTATATTTAGCAACATTTCTGGGGGGATAATATCATGTTCAGATCACCTATAAGTCAAATCCAGTCCAACTTCTATGATTTCATCATTGTGGATCTGATGTTCTGTTTGCCACAGCCTCAGATGTTTCACAAAATTACAGATTTGTAGCTGCAAGAACAGTGATGAGCAGACTGAAAATAAATAGATTAGGGACTAAAAAGCTTCCTTCATTTGGTGCATTGAGCTGAGTATCGTTAGTCAGCAGTACTGATCTGATCACTCCACCAATCAGTAGGACCCAAATAGGCTGTAACATTAAAGTTATCTAGCCAACTTGCTAACAGTAATGTTAGCTGGTGATGATGAGCTGAATACTTTTTAACTTGGTCACTTCCTTAATAAAGTCATGATTACCTCTGCAAGCTTTACAGAAGAGGAGAGTCTTCTTATTCACCTCTTCAAGCCAGCATATTTTCTAGTTTTCAATTGTAGAAGTGGCAACTTCTTTTGCTCTTATTTGCCAGGGGGTGTCATTGGTGACAGCCCAGGATTTGGGTCACTTTCTTTGGTAACAGTTGAAGCTTTTTTAATGAGGTATCGGCCCGTCACAATAGCCAACATCGCTACATGGTCTCTGCCAGGTATCGTAACAGCAGTGTAGTATGAACAACAGTGCTGTTTGTGTTAGTCTGTTAAGAGACGGAAATAGAAGTTAAATGAACTGAATGAAAATAAAATGACTTAATGTAGGATTAGGATATTGGCCTATACTGGTGTATATTAATAAAATCAAGGCTGTTTCTGCCCCTCAATCACAGTTTTAGGGGTATTCTGGTATTCTGACTTATTGGGACATTTTTGCCATTGCCCCGTGTTGATTTTCAACATTGACTGAAGGTAATCTCAGTTCAAGTTTAAAAAAAAAATAAAAATCCTTACTTACTGGGGATGTTTCAAAGATATAGGTCATTTCTCATCACAAATGGAAGTGAAGAATCCAGTATTTTTGGAGATTTTGTTTAGGTACGTGATATCTGGAGTTGGATTTGAGGTTAGGGTCTTACAGTGTTTCCCCCATGATTCTCAGTGCCGCTGCAGAAATGACTGTGCTTGAAGTAACGTGGCATTAACTATATTGATCACTTGCTCGATTTCACTAGAAGTTGCTAGCAGCTAGTTAACCATATAACTTAGTTTTTGGCTTCGGCGTAGGCTTCATAACACAACCTGCCCCCTCCCTTCATAAGCTACTGAAGTAGGGGGAGAATAAAAGCAGACAACCCGACTCTCCTGGATGTCCTGTGAGTCTCCAGCATATTGATAGCGGCTCCTTGACGCCAGCAATGAGACACAATCTCCCGGAATCTGGAGCGAGCAAGCAACAGTGTGCACTAGAGAGTGGCTGCGCATGTGCACAAAAAACGATGGGTTTTCTATCGCTTTTGCACATCATATCAATGATATAATGTCACTGTGTGGATCATTAACCTTGTTGCAGTGTGCTCCCTGGTTATAGTTAGTGAACTATCAGCTTCTACCTGCTCAGATCTCACAGTCAGCAGCAGGAGAGGAGGAGAGCAGCAGCTACAGCTAGTAGCTATGTATGAAAGCCTAATGATGGCAAAACTGGTTTCTACAAAAATAAACCATTATTATTAATCTTTTATTTACAGAAAAAAAACTTTTTGTGTAGCATACATGTGTATGTTATTTTGATAAAGCTATCAGACATTAACATTTAGTTTTGTTTAAATTATTATTTATAATTTAATATTACTTTAACAACTCAACGTCCATGTTGTTTGAGCACTTTTTTGCATTGTCAATTTGAAATGTTTTTGTTTTTGAATGAAGGGGTTTCTCCTGGTTACCGACACATAGCACCGCTACTACAAACATTTCTAGGGAAACGCTGGGTCTTACATTGTCTGACACTGTGCTTTTCAAGCCAACTGCTCCATGCTACTGTTATTACCATCAGTACTTGTACTATTACCACTTTTACTGCTACTAGTAATTATTATGATAAGAAAAAGGTAATGTTCCTGTTTTCTTCAACAGTAAACAGAGACTTAATTTTGAGGTGGTGGAAGATGGTTTGTAGTTGAGAAAATCATCACAACCTTTCCAGCCTTGATTCTTTGTCAGTGCAGTAGTTTCAGTAAATCAATCTAACTGGTCAAGAAAAGAAAAAAAGAACTTAAAAGAAAAAGTTATTTGGTCATGTTTTATCAGAAATACTAGTGTGGCAGGATTGATATAAGTAACTAATATTCAAGCATGCTGATAAGGTTTGTGCTTTGGCACTAGATGCTGTATAAAACTCAATAAATAGTGCAAACCTTATGTGTGTGTACTATTCTGTCTAATTATATTTGGATTAAAGCTCATATTGTTCTCCTGATGATAATGAAAATAATCAAACAGAAAAATATAAGTCACTCATGTTGTATCTGAGGCATTCATAGCAGTGAGTTCACCTATCAAACATTATGGGTGGTTCAGTTTCTGCAGGTGTGATTCTTTTCTTTCTCTGTTCAGATAAGGTAAATATCACTGCTCATAACTAACTACCTTGTTTTTTGTCTGGACATGTAAAACATTGCTTGATGAGCAACAGAAACATTTCAACAACTGTTAAATGGATTGTCATGACATTTATTTATTTTTTTACGTTCATGATGACCAACAGATAATGACTTTTCCTGTTGCACCACTATGAGGTTGATGTTTTTGACTTTTAATAAAAACTCTCTAAAACTATTAGACAGATTCTTTGAAAGACTGTACAGACATCCATGGTCTCCAAAGAATGACTCCTAATGAAGTTGGTTTCCTCTAGTCCTCATTCTCTGTGAACCATCATCAATCGATCTGTACTGTGTGTGCATAAAACCTGCAGAAAGGCCCATTGTGACAAATCCGAGCTCACACCTTTGTTGTTTCTCTGCAGCTTCCCCATCACTCTCTGTTGTAAGCTGGGATATAGTCAATCTGAACTATGAATTAAATTATTTTAATTTCTTGTTTATTTTCTTGTTTGTTGGCAGACCAGAAAGCAACCAACAAACATCGCCACTATCAGCTGATGGCTTGCTGTTTGGGGATTGTTTGTGTCATTTTGCTGTTCAGCATCATAGCAGTCAGTGTCTACTGTAAGTATACAAAACAGATAGTCCACACATCAACTCAGACTCAGACATGAGACAGAGGGTTGAGGTTAGGGTTTATTTATATAGCACTTTTCATACTAATAAAATGTAGCACAAAGTGCTTTACACAATAACAACAAAAGCCACACACAAACACATCTACACACTTTCTCACACATAACACATGCATAAACACTAAGGCAACTGAAGCGCCATCTTACTCTCAGCAATTTGCAGCGAGGAAAGACCAGAAACTGGATGTTACAACCCAGCTCGTTGAAGGAAATGTAACATAAAAACCAGATGTTAAAGGTTTAAACAAAATGATTTATTAACCAAGGATTTACAAGAATAAACAAAGGCCGGGTGATGCTGCTCAAATAAACAAAGAAATAGAACCAAAAGAAGACTCTAAAAACAGAGCTGACAACAAAACAGAAAGAAAACCTACAAAACCTCTATTATCAGTTCCTATAAAAATACAAAAGGTGAGCAGCACCCCTACTACTAGTGAGCTAGTACAAAATATAGAGCTAATGATGGTGTGTGTCAGTACAAACTACGCTTGGCCAACAGGTAACAATTCACGGTATCAAAACCTAACAGACTGCAGCAGCAAAGCGAGGTGGACTGGCCACAATGATCCAGCCGCCCCGAGTGTCGTGGCTAGGCTGGAGAGGAGGGACCCAAACAAAAAGAACACACAGAGAACCCACACACACACCATACACACTTCTACACTGGATACAACCAAATAAATAAAAGGAACTAAAAAATAAATACTTCAATAAATAAATAAAATACAATGTTTATTTGAACTAATGACAATAATAATAACAACAACAATTAAAAGATGACAGCTTAATAAAAAAAAATAAAACTAGAATTAAACAATGAATAGACTAAATAAATTAAATTAAATCAAAAGCCAGGCTACAAAGGTATGTCTTCAGTTTGCTTTTAAAAATGTCCACATCCTCAGCTGCTCTGCGTTTTTCTATTAAATGTGTTACATGAATAAAATTGTCGACCCTTTCCTCTGTCTGTTGCTGTAGTTACGTCTGTCATCTCTGAAAACAACAACAAGCTGACCGCAGAGAACCAACAGCTGGAAACCAACCTGACAAAGAAATATAATGACTCAAAAATAAAGATCAAGGAACTAACTGCAGAGAACCAGCAGCTGAAGACACAAAACCAGGAGCTGAAGACACAAAACCAGGAGCTGAAGACACTGAACATCTTAAGAGAACAAATACGAAAAATAGAGAACTGTGTTACCCAGCAGATCTTTGATGCCTACTGCCCAATAAAAGATGGAAGTAAGTTCAAATATCATAACTCCAGTGCAAAAATAACCAATAATAATGTAACAATGCAGTAATGTTGTTTGTTTGTTGGTTTCTGTTATTTCAGACAGACAGTGTAAACATTGCCTGAAGGGCTGGATGCACCACCAGTCCAGCTGTTATGTAATCTATAACCCTGATACTTATGCTGATCAGAAAACCTGGGAGGAAGCTCTAAAGGACTGCAGAGCAAAGAATTCAGACTTGGCTGTAATAGTTAATGAAGATGAAAAGGTAATGAGAAAACTGTGGGAGTCTTATGACGGCCTATATGAAATGAAACTGTATTTTCTGAGTCTGTGGGCCACAGTGTGTTTATTTAAGTTCAGTGTTTAAATATCTCTCATAAGTGTCTTTCTGTTGTCCTCAGACATTCATCAGTGATAACAGTTGGAAGAAAAAAGGACTCGCTGGCTACTGGATTGGACTGAAAGCTGAAGCAGAGAAATGGAAGTGGTTCAATGGAAGTGATCTGGCTGAAAAGTAAAAGTCACATTCCTAAACAGTTTGAATCATAAAATCTATCAGCCTTGATCTAAACATTATGTTCTTCCCTCAGATCCTGGATAACACAACCTGCTAACAACAGCTACTGTGCAATGTCTGTCCATAACGCAGGATGGAAATCAGTGTGGTGTGGATACAAAAATGGTTGGATCTGCAAAAAGGCGGCTTTATCTGTTTAAACAGTGAGAAGCCTCACATGAGAAGGTTACTGGATACTCTGTAAAGATTAATAACATGTAAGATCATATCAACTGGATTGTAAATATCAATACAAAGATTTTTATTCAGAATTTGGAATTTTTTTCTCAAAGCTATTTATTTGCAGATTTCAGATTTTGGGATTGCTTGGGGCATGCTAAAGGGAGTATTAAACAGATAAAAGCTGTTCTTCTTCTGCTTTGTTAGAGATGAGATGTTGTTTCCTGTTTTATCTTCATGTAACAGTTTAATTATTACTGCTGATTGGTCAACATGGGGAGCTGCATTACTTGTTCTCAACTAAATGTTCCCAGAGTTGTTTTCTTAAGTATTGTATTCTAATGAAAAGAATATTTCAATGTACAGATGACTGGTTAACTATTATCTGTTTATCTAGAAGTAAATTCATATTTCAGTCACACCTTGTTGTTCATTGTCTTTTTCTTACAAATATCTCCCTGAAAATGTCAGTAAGCTTTCATCAAGTCTGATAACATTACACAGATTTAAAGTTACACAATCGGGAGCAATTTGGGTTCAGTGTCTTGCCCAAGGACACTTCAACATCTGGACTGGAGGATCGGGAATTGAACCTACGATGATCGACCTATGATGGTAAAAATAAATAAATATCTGCATTCAGACAGACTGAGCGGCATTGATGGATAGACAAATGCGTTGATGAGCTCTCATTAAGAAATGATTATTAATGAACAAACCAAAAACAAATATTTTTACTGTGAGAGAAATTTTGAAGTGTACCAACTTGATATTTCATTTGTAGTTTTAGTTCTGCTTTGAAGTTGCAGCAGTTGTTTGTTTATTTCTCATATCATGAAATCTCCTTTCATGGTTTTAACCTAAAATACAAAGTTTCTTGATGGGTCTGTAGTTGTTCAACACCTTTCAATGATGGGAGTACAAAACAGAAATTAAATGTTGACACTTATCACATTTTCACACTTCATCATGCAAGCTATTTGAGTCAATATAGATTACCAAGTTTGGACAAAAAGTTTTACACATTTCCCTGCCTCTTCTAAAGCAGCCAAACTCAGATTCAGATTCAGCTTTATTTATCCCTGAGGGGCAATTTAGTTTCTATGAGCCCAACCTCACATAAACAGACAGTAAACAACAACATTTGCTCCCACACAACAACATCAGAGCAGGTGACAAATGGCCAGAGGGGAAATACAATAATACACAATACAATATTAAATACAGCTGAAATAAGAAACAGCTGAATAAAGTGCTTGAGAATATTGCACAAGAATGTTGCTCTGAGTAGAGTAAAGTGCAAGTGCAAAGTGAAGTTCCAGGGTTGTTAGCACATAAAAAATATACAAAGGACTGTGCCAGGCCCCAGGAGAAGAAAAAGAAATCTTATTCTGCATTAAGCAGCTGAATGGCAGAGGGAATCAATGAACTGGAGTAGCGGTTTGTCTTTCTGTGTGGGGGCAGGTAATGCCGCCCTGACGTCATTAATGTGAATTCTTTAGAAAGGGTGTGCTCGCTGTTGATGATACTTACTGCTTTCTGGAGGACTTGACGCTCCCAGAGAGAGTTTAGATCAATCTACTTCACTCCAATAATTTTTGAGCAGACTTTGACCACACTGCCAAGAAAATTTTGTCTTTTACAGACAAACCGCCAAACCAGCAATCAAAAGAAAAAGTTAACAGGCTCTTGATGTATGACAGGTATTCAATACACAAGATGACACATTAAAAGAGTTCAACTTCCGCAATAAGTGGGTTCTTTGCTGACCCTTTTTAACAATTGCCTCAGCCACGGGAGTCAAATATAGTGCCCAGATATTTGTAAGTAGGGATGTATACCGAGGACCGGTATTTTTTGGTTCCGGTTCCTAATTGGGTCGGTACCAGAGTACCATTAAGATTCTGGACAAACGATACTGTTATGGGTACTTTTTGAACGTCTACCTAACCGTCACGTAATTATGACACCGTCATCGACAGGTGATGATGAGAAGTTGCGTCCAAGGTAAGGTAAGGTGCTGGTAACACCAGCAACATCTTCAAACACTTGCAGCGCACTCATAGTATAAAGCTGAAGGAGTGCGGCGTGTTTGACTGCTTAAACAACAACAAGCGACTAAAGTTAGCAGCCCGGCTAACGCTAACGAGTACAGCGCCATCACAGCCCCCAGTTTCGTTCCTGCTTCAACATGGTCACTGGTGGTGGGGTAAGACCAGGCGGGGAGTTCCTGTCCTCTGAAAAGAAGCCAATGCGGAAGTAACTTAGAGCTGCATTCTATCAAAAGGCCACCAGGGGGCGATCGTTTTGTGTTCAAAAAGACTTCCGGCTCTATACAAGTCAATGGAGAATTCACCAACTTCTCACTTGATTTCAAAATGTGTTTATGGTCTCAATCGCTAGTTTAAGGCCTTCTTCAATGCAGTATGATGCTCATTTGTGAAATTTTGGCCTCCCTGATTTTATATTTGACGATAAAGCAGGCTACGTGGCTACGTTGTGATTGACAGGTTGATTGACCAATGTCCTTGAGATCCAGCCCTCGCAACCAATCGCAGCCTCAACGCTCCGCCGTTGGTCCCGCCCATACGTCCGTTCATGACTCCGCCTCATGCCCATATAAGTAGAATCCGTGTTCATTTTTTCCCAGAATGCACCTGAAATTTTCAAGATGGCGCTGCCTAGATTCGATACTATTGGCTTCCGAGCAGCAGTCCACAAACCAATGGGTGACGTCACGGATGTTACGTCCATTTCTTATATACAGTCTATGGGTAAGACAGACACACTTCCCTTACTCTCACAGCTGTCCTTCACCTATCCCCCACAACCACTGGAGACACACTCTGTCCAGAGACGTCTCGGCTGCTGCCAGAGAAAGTAAATCTGTTGCTTTTCCTTAACAAAAACTGTTAGGGCCAAATGCGGCAGGAGAAGAGCCTCCTCTACACTGTTCTGTTTGATGTATGTGTCTGTCTGTACTTACAGTCTGTTGGGTTGAACATGAAGGCAAGGGCTTTGGTCATCTCCCTAGTTTTCTCTTTTTCTTTTTTATCTATGATCTTCTGGGAAGCATTTGTAATTGTAAGCATAGCTTCTGTTGTGTTGAAGCTGCATTACATGGACAGTTGCCTTTAAGGCTGTATGGATGGTGTGCTGCCTGCTAATTTGTTTGACATACGTCGCAAGGCACATGTTAACTGTTGACTTTTAAAAGGGTTTAAAGACCGTGTAAAGTGAAATCAGACATTTTCTTCTAAACACATTAAATAGGTCATAAATGTATTTCTAAAAAAGGTGTAAAAAGCATTTCAACCATTTAGATTTGAATTGTAGAGCTAGGCTTCACAAACTGTGTTTCCAGATTTCTGTGTCAGGATTTAGTAGGCGGGTCTGAAATCTTGGCCGCGTTACGTAACGCGGCCAAGATTAGCATAAACCCGCCCCTGTTGCTGTTGCAGTATAAATACATTCAGCGCATTAGCCTCAGTCGTTTTCCAGCTCGCTCTCACGTTTTGGATAGCATCAATTAAGGTAATTTTCAGCTAGCTAACTAACTAGTCATGACTCCTCCTCGTGTGTGCATCTTCACTGGAAGTCTGGATTTTTGAGCAGTCCGTTGTGTCTGGTTAGAGGGGCCGTACCGACCGCCTCCCTCCCCGGCTTACGTCCTCTCGTCCCGCCCGTGCTACTGGCATTACGTGCCCGCCACCGACCGTCTCCCTCCCCGGCTTACGTCCTCTCGTCCCGCCGGTGCTACTGGCATTACGTGCCCGCCACCGACCGTCTCCCTCCCCGGCTTACGTCCTCTCGTCCCGCCGACAGCAGGTGCATATATCACCGCCACCAGCCCGCCACCGACCGTCTCCCTCACCGGCTTACATCCTCCCATCCCGCCGACAGCAGGTGCCATCATCACCGCCACCAGCATTATGTGCCCGTCAGAGAGTGTAAGTAACGTTATGTGCTTATAAGTTATAATACTGTACATTTAGGCAATTAAATGCATTTTGCTGAATGTGCAAATCCTGAAAGTGATTTTACATCATGCACCCTGTCATGCCCGTGTAATGTTAGCATGCATGTAATCGTGACATAATTTGGCCGTATTCCCTGAGCGTCATCCATCTGACAACACAATGATAATCGACAGGTAATATTTTATGTGCACCAATATAGCTATGACAAAGAATTATATGTAGACTGAGGTTTTACGTTTGTGTGTAATGTAAAACATGGACCGAGGGACACCTAAAATGAGCGTCAAAGTGGCTTCCGAGGTACCCACGAGGTATGTTGTGTGTATGTATGCAGTGTTCATGATGACAGCCTAATGTCTCTTTTCCTTATTCCTGTTTTCTTTTCCCATGTACAGGTCTCAGTGTCTTCCTCCAGCATATCTGGCAGCCACTGTTCCTGTGACTTACCTTGTGCCTAGACTTGGGCGGTATATATTTTTTTCAAGCCTTCATAGCTTCCAGACATTTACCTTGGTGTATGGTATTTATTACACATTTCTGGAGACTAATTTCCGTGGTGACTAAAACATTTGAAATTAAACCACTATAACAGTATGAAGCACTCAGAAAGCACCTTGGTATACTGCAACACCTTTATACCGCCCAAGCCTACTCCTGCCTCAGCCAATCTCAGGACCAGAGCTCCACCAGCCTCCATTGTAAAAGAAGTAAGTTGTGACACACACAAATATATCATTACTCAATAATACATTTATTTTATATTGGACACATTTTATAAACAAATAACAATATAAGCAAGCAATAAACTATAAATAATAAAACAATCTAAAGGGGAGGTTTAAAACCTGTGTATTCCCCATCTTCATCAGGGTACTCCTGATGAATGCGGAGGACAACAAAGGGTGGGATGACAACCCGGTTGTCCTTTCCCAGGTATCCCCAGCACCAGGACACAAAACTCCTGTAGGCCAGGTAGCGAGCACGCCTGTAATAAAAAATGTAGAAAAATACTTTGATTTATATTTTTATGTATGTTTGTTGTATGTATGTTGACACTGGAGCTGTCTTTCACAAAACATTATTGACATGTGTTGTCTTTTAGAAGAACCTATCTGAAACCAAACTGAACTTATTTGTTTGATTGATGTAATAAACAAAAAGCCTTTCCCTCCACATTTTTGTCATGTCTTACACATTGGGACCTCGGAAGATGAGTTTGATTCATCAACCTGCAGTCTACCTCCTCATATTGGCTAAATGGATGGACAAGAAAATGGACAGCAGTTTTTTTATTCCAAGGAATTTCCACGACCACACAGCTACATTTTCAGAAATAATAATAATAATAATAATAATAATAATCTAGTGATTGCTTGTATAAATGTCCAATCATGTGCATTCAGTTTATACATCTATATATCAAGGTGATGTACATGCTGGTTGATTTACTATGTAGTGAAAAACAGCTAAAGAATGAACCAGTATTTATTGTTTGCAATCTGTCCAACATGAGAGTTTATATATAGCTCAGGAAGATGAAGGATTAAAATGGATACAGTCAAGCATCACTCATGTGCTTTAAGTGTAAATGAAATACACTGTATACATTAGTCAACTATAATATGATTGTATAAATGATGTAAGTTTATTCCCGGGTACTAAACCTTACCTCTCTTTGAAAGGCATGTCATTTGATCAACACAAGTGTAACTTATAAATATCCGAAATCAGTAAAACAAATATTATATTGTCTACGTTACCCAGATCTTTCCTTTTCCGCCAGTGGTCCATGGTCTGCCTGATAAATGTTTAGGGCATTCTGCAGGGAGTAGGGGTTCAGGCAGACTGGCTCCAAACCTGGATGAAGAGTCATGCAGCGTGGCTCTTCAGGCAGCTCTCCACATCTACTCTGAACCTATAGGAATATGTGTAATAGGTGTTTTAGTGCTAGACATCTAGTATGCTGCTGCTTATGTATTCATTATTTGAATTATTATTGTGAAAAACAGTTTGTATTTACATACAGCATTCAGCTCCTTGCAGCAGACATTTTCAACCTCTGTGCGCAGTGTTCTGCATTCTCCACATGTGCACCTGCACAAGTACATTTTTAATCACAGTGTGACGAATGTTAACCATTTCAGTTGCCAGTTCAGTATGAAGCCTGGTAAAGCAAAATGACCTAATCAGTTGAAGCATATTGTCTTATTCAGCCTGTGTGATGTAATGATGACATTCAGCAATCCACAAATTAATCAGAAGACAGGTAAGTAACTGACTAAGTGAAACTGGCTAGTGTTATATTTTACTTTTTTGTAGTCTAATTAGTTACCTAATGCGTTTCCCCACATTTGTTGAATAATGTGATCTGAAAAAACGAGTAAACTGCCTCCTTTCAAAGCTGGACAAACTGAATTTACTTGGGTTTACCACCCACTACACTCTAAAACAAATACTAGTACTACCTTTATTAGGTATAAACAAAAGGAGTAATTAAAGTGTTGTTTAATCTGTGAACAGACAAAACAATCACAATTCTTCATTACATGAAACCCTAACGTTTTTGCTAGGCTATAATAGTCAGTGGGAGCGTAACTCGGTTGCTAGCTTGGCGGCTAACTCGGCTAACTGTAGACTCCCATAGTCAGTAATACATATTGCTAACTTGCATAAATAGGAGAAATACATTACCATTCTGTTGCAGACTGTGAGGCACGAGATTGTGCAGGTTCATTGTCTGAGTCAGTGTCTGGCTCTGATGGCTCAAACATGTAGGGCTGGGTCACTGCAATGCTGTTAGCGCGAGCGTCCATTGCTACTGTTGCTATGTTACACGGAGGCAGCCCCCTTCCGCGCGTGGGTGTGTTTCCAGCGCCTTCAGCAGACACGCCCCCAGCGTTTGGCAGCACAGAGAAGTGCTTGATTTTTCATGATTTTAAAAGATAATTTTACATACTTAGACAATTTTTCTAGCATTCAAATTTGGAAGGATGGTTAATAACACATCTGTCTGTGATGTGACTAACTCAGAACACAAATATATTTTCACTTTACACGGTCTTTAAATTGGCTCATTTCTGGGGTAATAATGTCATATTCAGATCTCCTCTAAGTCAAACCCAGTGATTTCATTATTGTGGATCTGATCCATTTTTGCCACAGCCTTAGATTTTTCACAAAACTCTTTTTTGGTGACATTGGTGACAGCCCAGGATTTGGGTTGCTTTCTTAGGTAACAGTTGAAGCTTTTTTAATGAGGTATCGGCTTGTCACAGCATCCAACATCACTGCATGGTCTCTGCCAGGTATCATAACAGCAGTGTAGTGTGAACAACAATGCTGTTTGTGTCAGTGTGTGTTATAGACGGATATGGAAGTTAAATGAAAATAAAATGATTTATGGTAGGATTAGTATATTGGCCTTTTTTTCCTGCACAATCTTTGGGACTATTATTGCCTCTCAATCACATTCTGAGATGTCTTTTTTCCCCCTTGCCTCCCGTTAATTTCCAACACTGACTGAAGGTATTCTCAGTTTTTAACAAAGCCTGCCTTACAAGTTTTTGTTTAAGTACATCATATCTGGAGTTGGGTTAGTGGTTAAGGTCTTACATCTTAAATTGTGCAAAATAAGTTTAACTGCACTTCCATGAGTTCACCTATCAAACATTATGGGTGGTTCAGTTTCTGCAGGTGTGATTCTTACAGGGGTCGACAATATAAATGGCCCGGTGGCCCGACGTACTTTTAAAACCGTCAGGGCCACCAGAACGCTCCAACCACTGGCCCGATGGGGCCAGTAAAAATAATGCCCTTGATTAAAAAAAACAAACAAAAGAAAAACAAGTAAAAAAAATCTAACTTCACATTAATTCCCCGTGGTTCCAATGTTTTGCGATGATTTCTGTTAAATCGTCTCGGTTTATACGGCTAATACTTTACGTGATCCCGATCAAAGACAGCCGTCAATGCAACCAGACTGTGCTCTCCGTGGGACGTAAACACACCTTGCTCGCTCCCGCAGAACGCGCGCGGCCGCTCAGTGCAGCTGCTGATACCGTGTATTTCGTGGATCATTAAGCTTGTTACAGCTTCTACCTGTTGAGAAGATCTCAGTCAGAAGTATGAGATGAGGAGAGCAGCAGGTTAACCTCAGGTCTCTACACTGAGAGTCTGAGGTAGGAGCAGCGGAGGAATCTAGCGCAGCTATGGAAGCCTAATGATGCCAAAAGTAAAATTAGTCACACTACCAAATTATAACACTATTTATATTTTGTTCTACTTGTATATTTATGTGATACAGGATTTGTGCAATTTACTTTTATTTCTGTGTTGTTTTATTTATTTTATATTTATTTTATTTTATGTTATAATTTGTGAGAATTAGATTCTTTATTTAATTTATATTTATATATTAGAATTGTTTCTACTCTTTATAATTTACTTTTTAGTATTTGTGATTTATCTAACTTAGGTATTTATGGTTGTTATTTCCATTAATATCAAAATTATCAATATATAAAATATCTATATGGGGAAACCTTTTACAGTGCTGCATGCTGCATAGGATAATTATATATTTAGAAAGTAGAACTGAAGTGATTCATTATAAGATGATTAGTTAAAACATTTCAATTCCATTTTGTGAATTTCAAATAAAAGAACAGTCATTTATACTAGCCACTTGGCTAATAGATCAAAAAGTTAATTTAAAGCCCTGGATGCAATTATTTTAACAGGCAATTAACGATAGACACTTGCTTTATAGAAATGTAGAGTGGCTAGTTTCATATATTTACAAAGGATGAGCAGTAAAAATAATTTTTTTATTTCTTGCTTGTTAATTTGAGGAGTTCTCCACTCTACAAGGGCCATGTAGCAGAGCGGGCTACTGGCTTTGACCCTCATGAAAAGAGCATCGCACACCAAAACTGCTTTAAAAAGAAGTAGGCAGAGAATGTAACATCTCCTGTGTTAGCTTGTGTGCATGTCTATAGTGAAATGGCAGCAGGGTTCAAAAAACAAATGGAAAACATGTTCCACACAGCCTATTATGTGCTGAAGAAAGAAAAGCCATTTACTGAATTGTTCTTTTTCATGATTATTGGGATCTATACCTGACGTTGACCTGGGCCAGTGGTTACAATAGTCGGGCCAGTGATCTTCAAAAGCCACTGGCCCAGAGGGCCAGTGGCAAATTTTCCTTATTGTCTACCCCTGTCTTATCTTTCCTTGTTCAGCTAAGGTAAATAGCACATAGTTTTAAAGCTGTTTGAGGGTCAACAGCTGTTATTCCAGGGAAACTACTGAAGGACTTCTAATTTTAAAAGATATGATTTTGGGATAACATTAATCACAAACAAAAAAGGTAAAAATAGGAATGGAATATGCTTTTAAAAGACCATGAACACTATGCAGTAATTAACCATGACTTTATGTCTTTCAATCTTTCAGCTCAAAAGGAGGAAGAAATTCTGCACGATGAGGTGAAGGTGGTGCAGAAAAAACCAGAACGAACAGCTGACACAAATGGTAAGTTCAAAAGCAATGTAAGCAACATTTACATATTTCTGCTACTGGGAACATTTCTAGTAGTGCCTTTAGTACTGCTGCAACTACTATCACTACTTTAACATCAGCAGTAACATCAGTAACCCTGAAAGCAGTGTAGGAAATTTAAGCAATATTTGACTGACACTTTTCCTTTCACCCTTTCAACATTATACTAAGAAGGAAGAACCTTTAGTATGAAACCACTAGATGGCAGTATAGGAACGACCCTGAGATCATGATACTATTAAATTGGCTCATTTCTGGGGTAATAATGTCATATTCAGATCTCCTCTAAGTCAAACCCAGTGATATCATTATTGTGGATCTGATGCATGTTTGCCACAGCCTCAGATGTTTCACAACATCGGCTTGTCACAGCATCCAACATCACTGCATGGTCTCTGCCAGGTATCATAACAGCAGTGTAATGTGAACAACAGTGCTGTTTGTGTCTGTGTGTGGATATGGAAGTTGAATAGGTTTAACTGCACTTCCATGAGTTCACCTATCAAACATTATGGGTGGTTCAGTTTCTGCAGGTGTGATTCTTATCTTTCTTTGTTCAGCTAAGGTAAATAGCACTGCTCATACTAACTCCCTTGTTTTTTTCTGGACATGTAAAACATTGCTTGATGAGCAACAGAAATATCTAAACAAGTGTTAAATAGATTGTCATGACATTTTTTAAAGATATTCATGATGAACAGCAGATCAAACTGACTGGTGATCTTTTGACCTTTCCTGTTGCACCACTAATTCTTTGAAAGACTGTACAGACATCCACAGTCCCCAAAGAATGAATCCTAATGAAGTTGGTTTCCTCTAGCGCCACCAGCAGGTCAAATTGTTCACTGATATGAAATATCTCAACATCTACTTGATGAATCAACACAAAGTTGATGGTTCATGGTCCTCAGAAGGAAAATTCTTAACAAATTTAACTTTTTCTCCTTGTCTTTATCATCATGTGACTTAGAGGGAAATATCTGTGATGGATTGTCATGAAATTTGGTCAAGACATTTGATTCTAGTGAGTTGGTGATCTTTTGACTTTTTTTCTAGCAGCATCATCAGGTCAAAATGTTAATTTGTCCAACACTTTGGTTTGCGACCAAATACCTCAACACAGTAATGTTCCCATCACCCACAGCTGTACTTTGTGCTAATGATCAAATGCTCACATGCTAAAAAGATGTATGGAAATAATGATCATGGGTAAGCCTTCTTGCTGAGTAAATAAGACAAATCTGAGCTCACACCATTGTTGCCTCTAACCCTGCAGCATCCATTAATGTTTGTGTTTTTATTTTCTCAGGATTGTTGGCAGACCAGAAAGCCACCACCAAACATCGCCACTATCAGCTGATGGTGTCTACCGTAAGTATTCAAAACAGACAATTTAAAAATAGCACCAGTATTCTTCTGTAACAACTATTTGATGCTATGATCAGTCATATTTGCCACAGTCAGAAGCTCAGTTAATTTATTAGCAGTTTATTTAAACAACTCTAAGTGTATGCCTGCAGGGTATCTGCACATTTTTTATCAACAAATTTAAGACCTTTTTAAGACCTCTAAGAATAAAAATTAAGACCATTACCACGGCAAAATATATATATAAAAACTACACTTTAGGCTGTTCGGTTTAACAAAGCACATTTGTATTTTAGCAACAGTGCAAACAGTCAGTGCATATTACTTCAGTGTAGTAATTAGGGCAAATGTACCGAAGGTAGTACTTGTACTGGGCCCCGAAGACACCAACGCGGGTGCAATGTTAGCATTGGCATTTGGAGTAGATAGGCCGACCGATGCTGCAAACATGCGAATGGGGACAGTTGTTGCCTGACTGTCAGCATATCGCTTGTGTTTCTCCCCTTTCATGTGTGCGTCGAGGGCTTTACAGCCCATTGTTCCCAATTTTTAGACTTTTTTTACAAAGTCTGAACTGCGCTTTATATTCGGTAGACTTTTATAACCAGCCGCTATATTTCTTGTCATCGAGCCAATTCTCGTCAACTTGCACTTGCCTATCTTGGCTTGCGTCTGCCAGTGTGAAACACTTCTTCGTCTGTTACTATCTATGACAAGCCTACGGGGGAAACCAAACACTGTCCCCTAAATCAGTGTTTTTCAACCTTTTTTCAGCCATGGTACATTTTTTTCATTGTAAAAATCACAAGGCACACCACTAACCGAAAATGTTAAAACAATGAACCTCTGTAGCCTATATTAACAATATAAAGTCATTCATGTCAAAGTGTCTTGAATAGGAATAAAATAAACACAAAGAAAAAGGTATTTTATGATCTTATATATTTCTTCTTTCAAATAAAAAGTGCAATTAACAATATAGTATGGCTGGACGATTATGGCAAAAATAATAATCATGATTATTTTTGATTGATATTGAAATCTCGATTATCAAAACATGATTATTCATTGTTACAGCCATTTATTTATTTGTCATTTTTTGTTGTTTCACACTGTTGGTACTGGGGGTGGCACTGTGCTAACTTCCTGCAGGAGTGCATACAGCCTGGCTAATGTGTGTGTACTGAGGCAAAACGTTTTTGACCGTAGCTGAGGTTGGCTGAGGTTTAGGAGCAAGGAGCAATATTAAGATAATAGACTACATGATCACAAAGCCGAGGTGCTGTACATTTGCTGCTTATGTTAAGCAATAAATGAAGAAAAGCAATGAGAAGTGTTTGGACAATTGTTTTCTGAGAGCCAGCCTGACGCACGTCAATTAATTGCACCTACGCACACACACCTGCAGGAAGTGTCAATGTAGCTACACTTACATTCATAGATTTGAAAACATAAGCATTGAGCATAAACACGCCAATTAAACACACTGGGAAACTGCTACAATGTCAGACGGGACCCAAACTGAAATATTCAAAAAGGATGGGCCGTGCAGTGTAAGAGATGTCATGTTAAACTAGCATGTCAAAAGCTTAACCACGTGCGCTAACGTTACCGGGCAACCTCACATCTCAATAACACTAATGAAATATGTAACGCCACTAAAATGTGTTGCAGGCGCAGCCTCGGTTTAATTAAGGGTCAAAACTTCACAGTACAGACCTACAAATCTTTGGCAGCGCTCACCTTTTAACTTCTCTGTCAGCTATGCTAGGTTCAAGTTAGGTTTCGTTTTTTTCTCTTCTCTCTCTCTCTCTCTCTCTCTCTGTTTGTGTGTATCTTGCTGGAAAAGAGGGGAGCGTTGGATTTATTCATAGGTGCACCATGCCGGGTGGGACAATAATCGTTTTAACTTGATTATTACGTTTTTCTCACTCTCTTGTTAGACAGGGACGTGCGCTGATGAAATAAGGTTAGCATAGAAAATCGTCTCTCCAGACATATCTTTCTTTCATTCCGCCCAGATGAAATTTAATGTCGTCCAGATGAAATTTAATGCCACTCTTCGAAAATTTAAGACATTTTAAGACCTTAAAAAACGTATTTTTTATTTAAGAGGATCCGCGGAGACCCTGGCCTGTAATTGTTCTCAAAATCTGTAACAAACATTAATTTCTCCAGTTTAATTTTATTTTTGAAACCTTTTAAATGTTATTTGAATAAAAATGTTATATTTTAATGTTTGTAGAGGATTTGCACATAAAGGACAGAGCAAGAGCCAGAGTTTTTCAACAAAAACATGTATGCTTAGAAAGGATTTAAAGGCCAGGATAAGAAGCTATTATATAGGTTTTTCTTGTCAATAATCCCAATGAAAAGACAAAACAAACCCCGACAATGATCCAATTTACAATTATGTATTTAAAGCCTGATGTAGCACATTCTCTCTCTGCCAAATGTTTCTATTGTTCCAAAACCCATAAAAAACAGATAATTGAACCAGACAGTTAAGGAGGTACAGAGCAGACTAGGTGTTCAAACAAAAACAGAAAGACTATGAGAGAAAGGCTATCGTGAATTAAATTTGGGATTAAAAAAGTGAATCTAAAGCTTTTGTTTGAAGATCCAAATGTTATGCTTGTTGTTAAGCTTCATTTCAAATCTCCCACAAGAATAAACTCAACAGCAAGCAAGTTTTTTTTTTTTTTGATGCAGTGTCGACAGTTTTGCTTTCAAATCTGATTTTGATTGTACATCTATTCTGTTTGATTGTATAATATAGAAACAAAAGTAACTCCATACAAAGGTGCAGTGGGTAATGTGCTTTCTCCAACAATGAACATTAGACACAGTTTTTTAGCCACATATACCGTCCTGGTGTCATGAAGGGTTGCTAACACACCATAATTGGGCTGAAAAAAGTCATCAACTAATACACCATCTACTTGTTACTGTTTGAGTAATATTTAGTTAAACCTACAGTGCCCCCTGGTTTAAAGACGATAAGATTTACAGCTACAGATGGACAAACATGTTGGTGGATTTATTAACAATAAAAATACTGTGTCCTAATATCAAAATACATGTGACGATGCTCAATACGTGTATAGCTGCATGTCTGTCAACCTGAAGTTAAACAGACAGGAAGTAGCTTCCAACAGTGACAAAATGACTAATCCAAAATTACAATATTACTATCAATTAAGAGGCTAATTATCCTTTTGCAGTTTCTTTGTTTTATCATGAGAATAATGTAAAAGAGCTGGAGCAGTTAAAAGAAAACCAAACAACTCTACTGGTGATCAATCGAAACCTGACAGACCTCAACAACACACTCAGCTCAGAAAATGAAAGATTGAGGAGAGACAACGATAATCAGACAGTCACCATTGTAAACCTGACAAAGGAATATAAAGTCTCAGAAATGAGGATCAAGAATCTAACTGGAGAGATCCAGCAGCTGAAGACAACAAACCAGAAGCTGGAGACAGAGAAAGACAAGTTAAAAGAACACATACAAAACATGGAGAACGTTACTGTCCTCCAGCAGATCATTGATGTCTACTGTCCAATAAAAGATGGAAGTAAGTTCAGATCTCATAACTCAAGTCCAAAAATAACCAATAATAATGTAACAATGCAGTAATGTTGTTTATTTGTTGGTTTCTGTTATTTCAGACAGACAGTGTAAACCTTGCCTAGATGGCTGGACGCACCACCAGTCCAGCTGTTATGTAATCCATAACCCTGATACTGCTGATCAGAAAACCTGGGAGGAAGCTCAAGAGAACTGCAGAGGAAAGAATTCAGACTTGGCTGTAATAGTTAATGAAGATGAAAAGGTAATGAGAAAACTGTGGGAATTTTATGACGGCCTATATGAAATGAAACTGTATTTTCTGAGTCTGTGAGCCACAGTGTGTTTATTTAAGTTCAGTGTTTAAATATCTCTCATAAGTGTCTTTCTGTTGTCCTCAGACATTCATCAGAGATAAGAGTTGGAAGAAAAAAGGACTAACTGGCTACTGGATTGGACTGAGAGCTGAAGACAGGAAATGGAAGTGGATCGATGGAAGTGACCTGACTGAAAAGTAAAAGTCACATTCCTAAACAGTTTGAATCATAAAATCTATCAGCCTTGATCTAAACATTATGTTCTTCCCTCAGATCCTGGATAACAGGACCTGCTAACAACAGCTACTGTGTAATTTCTGTCCATAATGAAGGATGGAAATCAGTGAACTGTAGAAACAAAAACGGTTGGATCTGCAAAAAGGCGGTTTTATCTGTTTAAACAGTGAGAAGCCTCACATGAGAAGGTTACTGGATACTCTGTAAAGATTAATAACATATAAGATCATATCAACTGGATTGTAAATATCAATACAAAGATTTTTATTCAGAATTTGGGATCTTGTGTGTGTGTGTGTGTGTGTGTGTGTGTGCTAAAGGGAGTACTAAACAGATAAAAGCTGTTCTTCTTCTGCTTTTGTCTTAAGTATTGTATTCTAATGAAAAGAATATTTCAATGTACAGATGACTGGTTAACTATTATCTGTTTAAAGTGAAGTTGTAACAGTTGTTTGTTTAGCGGCTAATGCTAATGAGTTCTTATATCAGGAAATCTCCTTTAATGGTTTTAACCTGATGTGTCTGCAGCATATTTTCATACAGGCAGTGAGATAGCCAACACTACTAGGCCTGTACTATTTATTAATTCTGGTTTATAACTTATTTTAATGTGAAGACATTCATGTTTAACATTTATGTTGAAAAATGAAATTAAAGTGTCCACTTTAACAGTTCTTTCTTTAGTGTCACAATCAGTTTCCTTCATACTCGTTTATTTACTCTTTAGGTAATTCTCTTTCTTTCTTGCAAATCCGGTTTCTATTAAATCAGGTTAGTATGTCTCCTCTTTTTTTAGTCTAGTCAGATTAATTTAACTAAATAACTTAACTAGTCAGATTCAGTTTAGTTAGGGGCCCTTTTATTATCTTTTATTCTTTTTGCTCGAGGTTATCTGATTCTTTAAGTGGAACCTCCGCCTGACTTTCTCTCCACATGCGATGGCAGGAATCCTAGATGAACTTCCCGCTCGCTGGAAAGGTTCTCTTCTTCAGAAAGCGACAAACAAAAAACCCCAACCTGCATTTTTTTCTATACTTACTGCTGTCTTACTTGTTCACAAACTAAATATACAAACATAAATAAAAAACATAATTCATGAAGCAATAATGTCTGCCAGCAATAGTAACTCACATTTCCTGTCATTCACATCATACAACGCTTTAAAACTCACTGGAGAATTAAACTGTTTTAAATATTCATCCTCCTCTCATCCCTCGGCAACCAAAACATCCCAGAAAAAGGATAAGTATTAAAAATTACTTTTCCTCTTTTTTTCTCTCGCTAGCTCAATGCACATGCCGGACTTAGTCTTTTTCCTCTGCTTCATACCCGCCTCCTGCCTTCTCTGTCTTCCGCTTGGCTACTGATAAAGAGGCTTATTATGGGCATTTAGCGCCACCCTCTGGTCTTTTAATGTAACTGCAACAACAACAACATTAATAATTTAACACTCCTGAGGCCTGTACTACGAAGCTGGATTAACCTATCCAGGATATCTCTCCGTTACCTGGGTTGACTTAGCCAGACATTCACAGTCTAGGATAAGCGGTACTACGAAGCTGGTTATCAACTCGGTAAATCAACCCAGGGTTTTCCAATCTGGATCTCTGCGCGCTCACATAAAGGGGAGGAGTCTGCAGCGTCTGACCAATCACAAACATGGAGAAACCCTGCAGAGCAGACTACTTTACCATGGAGGAGCAGACAATTATTCTTCATAAATATGAAGAATTCAATCACATCATCCAGGCCAAAAGCAAAACATGCTGGCAGAAAATTGCCGACTCTGTTAATGTGTAAATTCATGAGATCATACAATATTAATTTATCAGACAATATAAACGGACACTCTGATCACACAATGCCACTTTATTACGGCACAGACGTTTGGGGCAGAGCGCTTCCTCAGTGCCCTTCCTTTCATAAGAGACATTAAGTTAGTTTAATATTCAACATTCAAAATACAAACCTATTATACTTCAACCATTTGAGTGAATGATTTCAAACCAACTGTATAACATACAGAATAATATCCCTCATGTGCCTCAAGGCTTATTTTACAAATATATATTTTCGTCAATTTTTTACAATTAGAATAAATAAATACAGTTATTATGCTCCCTGACACTTTGATCTCAGGATGTCAAACCTACAGAATAATATCCCCCACGTGCCTCAAGGATTATTTTTTAAATATATATTTCGGTCAATTAAAAAATTGCATCTATCACTAAAAACTCTTTCTCTCCTAAGCGCTCCTCTCGCGATCCACGCACCAATGTTGACAGGATCTTTTAAGAATGGGCAGGTCATTTTCTAAGAGAGCTGATTGGTCAGGAGGTGGTGCTTTTGTACTCATTGATCTCTTATCCAGAACATAACCTGCTCCGGAGCAGGTTAGCCGTTCAGCATAAGTTACCATGGTGATTTACCCCGGTAAGAAGTGAACCAGCTTTGTAGTACGGAAAACCCAGGGTTAACCCTGAAGTCACCTCGATAAGAGAAAATCCAGCTTCGTAGTACAGGCCTCTGTTGTCTTCCTGTCAACTGTACAACTTTTGTCCTCCTGGGTCAAAATTGGCTCAGTCTGGTTTGTCTGCTTATACATTTTTATCATTTTTGTAAATAAATAATCTGTGTTAAATTTATGGAAGTTAAAATACACAAGAAGCTAAAGTACAAGGTTTTCAGATGGGTCTGTAGTTGTTCAACACTGTGGGATCACCACAAAAGTACAAAACTAAACGAAAATGAAATGTTTATACTCGTCACAGTTCATGGTGCAAGTTATTTGACTTAAGTTAGGACAAACAGTTTTACACATTTTACTTCCTCTTAACTCAAGAAGTATCAGAAGAACACGATATACTACATTTTAAGATCACTGTGATGAGTTGTTCTTGACCAGGAATGAGTTAATGTCTGTTTGGGGTTTTTTTTCCCATTTTGATTCAAGATTTAAGTAGAAAAGTTTGACTGAATTTAGAAACTTAGACGTATTGCCTAGAAAACAACAATATGACAAATCATAGGAATTGCAGATACAGGACATGAATTGGCTTAAGTGGGCAAAAATACAGTTAAAAATGAATGAAAAAAGAAAATATCAGAGTTATAATTTGCTATATAAGTTCTAACAAAGACATTACCTCTCTAAAACAAAGCAGCTGAACCAGGGACCAAATCTACTGAATATAGAACTTGTTCAAACAAAGCAGACAAACACGTACAAAACTATTTTGGTGCAGATAGATAGTAAGAGCAAAGGCTGTGTGTGTGTGTGTGTGTGTGTGTGTGTGTGTGTGTCTGTGTCTGTGTGTGTGTGTGTGTGTGTGTGTGTGTGTGTGTGTGTGTGTCTGTGTCTGTGTCTGTGTGTGTATTATATAAGTTACAGACCGCAGTTTAACACCAATTTCATAGAACAGAGGTGTCAAAACCACCATGAACACCATGTATTAAGTTCCCATGCTAAGTAAACATCACAGGTCCAAAGTTAAACCTTCTTCCTGAGTCCAGTGTTCATAATTATTTCTTTAATTTGAAGATTATCTTATATTTCAAGAACACAGTGTTTATGGTTTGAGGTTCATGTCCAGGCCAGTCATGCATGCAAAATGTTTTCTCAACCAGAGCAGAAGTTAAAACTGCAAGGAAACAGACACTTCTGCTCTTAGGTTGTTCTGTGGCTTATTTACAGTGACAGTCGTCTGTCACTCTAGACTGAGTTCAACAGACAGACTGTAGAGATGGCTGAGGAGATTAACTACGCTTCAGTTGTATTTAAAAATAAGACAAACTCCCGACCTGAAGGTAGGCTTCCATTTTCTTTTTGTTTAATACAGAAAACTAAGATTGAATATTACATTAGATCAATTGTGTGTGGGTACTCTGTTCAAATAATACTGGAAAGAAAGTTATTTGGAATCTTTATGGATTAAAAGATTAAAATGAAGACAGTTTAAATCTTTGTTGTCCTGTAAGTAAAATCTGATTTTCAACCAGAACTCAAAACAAATATAAATCAGCTCTTCATTGATCACGTGAACTGAGTACAGAGTAAGAAAGCAGCACAACACTGTGGAATAGACTCATATTAATGAAGGTACAGTAAGCTACATATTGGAGTGTGTGTGTCCTTTGCATTAATAAAAAAAATAGTTTTAATTAGTCTCATCCCAACATATCAGTTTAAACTGTTGGCCTTTGGGTTAAAGACCCCCTAAACTTAAAATGTGTTTTGCCTATCGTTGCTTCACTTGCATGTTTGAGCTTCACTGTGCAGAACGATGTATGTGCAGAGTTTTCATCTGCTGCAGCAAGAACGTTTCTCTCATCTTAAATGTGTATATTCATAGATTCTGTTGTTGTTTTTTAAATGAGGGAGAGGATATCAAATAAATTATAAGTCAAAGCTGATCATTTTTATGTGTTAAACAGCTGCATAAAACATCATGAACATGTGTAATAAACATAGACTGTATATAAGAAATGGACGTAACATCCGTGACGTCACCCATTGGTTTTTGGACTGCTGCTCGGAAGCCAATAGTATCAAATCTGGGCAGCGCCATCTTGAAAATTCCAGGTGCATGCTGGGGAAAAAAGAACACGGATTCTACTTATATGGGCATGAGGCGGGGCCATGGCAAGAAGTGTGGGCGGGACAATAGGCGGGACGGGGAGGTTTACGAGCCTATGGCTGTGAGGGCTGGATCTCTATACAGTTCACTGATGGAGATCCATTCGACTCAGCACGCACATATCTATGATGTCTATGCTGCCTACCCGACCCACCGCAACCCACACACCGAAAATGGAGGAAAAAGAACAATTCGAGGTAAACTCGTAAACTTTACAGCCAAGTGTTAAAGTAGCTTAGTAATGTGACATACCTAATTGCATGCATGTATATAATCATCAAATATTAAGAGAGGAGTAACGTTAGTTACGTGTGTAATGCTAATGTTAACTGTTGCCTGTATTGATGTGCTGGCTGTTAGAGCTAACGTAAGCACCATGGTTAGCACACGTAGAAAATAGCTTATTGAACTAACGTTATCATTCGGTGTTTTTAACTGTTATCATATACTGTTAAGGGCAGTTGGTACACACCAAGTAACATTACTACAGTAAGGATATTTTTTGCAAGTGTTGTTCATTTCATTGTCAAAAACAACAGATCTATTGGAATTATTTCTTTATCTTTCAGGAAAAAAATATCACTGCTACCACTATGGCATGTGGACCTGATAAAGGAAGGCGAAGTGAGTATTATTTACTTGTTAGTTAATTACTTAGTTAGTTACTTGTTATATAACTAACTAACTAACAATAACTTAACTTAACTACTTATATATAATTCAAGGGAATAATGTATTTATAGATAAATTAACTGTGTGGAGCTAATGTATTAAAAGTGTTATTTCCTCTTTGTCTTTATAGCTTATAATCTGATACATTTCTCTTTATAATGTTTTTTCTCCATCCAGTCAATGTTTGGATCATCGGTGACAGCTACGTCCGGCGTGGGGCTGAGAGAGCTGCAGAGACCATGGGGGGCAATCTTGGTCATGACAACCTGCTCGTCCAGTGGTTCGGCTGGGGTGGCCTGAGGTGGAAAAGCCTTGTCCCTTTTTTCCACAGGTCCCTACAAGGAAGAGCAGTGCCGGACGTCCTCCTCATCCACTGCGGCGGGAATGACCTGGGGAGTGTGAAGAGTGTCGGCCTCGTCGCAGCCATGAAGGAGGACCGCCTCCACCTGCAGTACCCGGATATGAGGATCATCTTCTCCGAACTCACCCAGAGGTGCAGGTGGAGGGCTGGTGACAAACCTGCGAAACTTGACAAGGCTCGCAGGTTTGTGAACAGTGTTATGGCTACATTTGTTCCTTGTTTAAATGGTGTTTTTGTTCATCACCCTCACATCAGGTTTGACACTCCTGGGTTATTTGTGCGTGATGGAGTTCATTTAACCCCTAGGGGAAATGATATTTTTTTAAACGGCTTTGCTGAGTCCATTAAAGACCAACTTCAGCAACAGTGAAATGTTGTACAGTTTCTTTGCTGTTGAAGTTGAGCCTTAATGGATTTTTTTTTTCAGCCCTGACCAATATCCCACAGTGTCATGCCTCATGTGATGAGTGTTATTTTTGATAAAGTATTATTTTTCCTTATTTTAACAATTGTGGCCATAACACTGTTCAGTTTTACCGGCTCTGCTCTTCCTTGTCCCCTACATACTCCTATTCTCACTCTTTTTTTCTCCCCTAACCACCCCAGTCGAATCACCCCATGGTCTCTGACACTCTCTCTCCCCATGCCAGACGTAGCTGTCACAAAATGTAAATAGTTCAAAATGTTACAGTTCACAGTTCACCATAACCTTGATGCAATATTGTGCAATAAAGAATTTATGACGATCATGCCCTTAGTTTGTGGATGTTTTTTTAATGGCGTATATCTGGTATGAATTGTTACAATAGCTACATGTACAGTATTGTAATTATGCAAATACATTGAGGTTTGTTGAATATGTAATTACAAGAGCTTTATTCAACACATTATAGCAACATTTATTAAATGTGCCAATCATATCATTGCCTGTCTAACAACTGCAGAAATTAATTCAGATTCAAGAAATTGAACCTCAGAATATTAAGGACAGAATACACTGCTACAATAGTTGGTCTATGGTTTCATCTGATTAAGCTGAACTGGAATTGGTTTTCTGGAATCATCATCACAACCCATTTGAGAACCAAGGATGTTGTCCATGCAGTCTCCGTTCTCCACAACCAGATGAATGGCACCAAATAACACTGCTCCATGCATGAGGTCTTCCTTCTCTGTCATTTCAATGTGGATACCTTTCGAATTAAAGACAAAGACAAACACTTTAGTTGGGAAATGGTGGATTACAATGAATTATATACATATAACAGCTTGTCAGGATAGGTGTACATCAACAAATATGCTTAATGTCAAGGTAACTTAAAGATTTCCTGTCTTGTGTTTTCCATGTATTTCAAGAAAGGACTGTAGTCATGTTAAGTGAAAGAATTTAAAAGCTGAGGTCATTTGTACACGTTTCCAAACAGTTATTCAAGGCCTGTCTTAGTTTAAAGCCCACTCACCACGCCAAGGTATACCTTATATATATCTTATATACAGTCTATGGTGGGAACACAAAACAGGACAGAACTTGAGATGACACACACACACACATATATACAATATATATATATACACACACAATATATACAACATATACATATATACAATATATACACACAATATATATCTCTTTGTTACCCGGACATAGAGATGATCCCGCAGGTTAACACATGGTGACTCGTAACTTAAACTTTACTCTTCGTCAGTAATGCACGTTAATGTTAACTATGATATTAATACTAATTTTGGCATAAATAAAATGCAAGTAATTTTGAATGGGAAATGCAATGTTACTTACCGAAACAGCTGAATATCAGAATCCTTTGTGTATCTGTTAGTACATCCAAAAGCCGAACAAGCCATTTTTAGGCGACTGAAATGTAAAACAAAACTCTGAACTCAGAAAAACTGTCGATGTGAGACAAGTTCACGGCAGGTTCAAGGCCTGTCTGTCTGCCCTCCTGAGCCTGTCAATCACGACGTAGCCACACCCCCAATGCATACCCTGCTTTATCGTCAAATATAAAATCAGGGAGGCCAAAATTTCACAAATGAACACCAGACTGCATTGAAGAAGGCTTTAAACTAGCGATTGAGACCATAAACATATTTTGAAAACGTTTACTGAGGTTAGAAATCAAGTGAGAAATTGGTGAATTCTCCATTGACTTGTATAGAGCCGGAAGTCTTTTTGAACACAAAACGATCGCCCCCTGGTGGCTTTTTGATAGAACGCAGCTCTAAGTTACTTCCGCATTGGCTTCATTTCAGAGGACAGGAACTCCCCGCCTGGTAATAAACATAGACTGTATATAAGAAATGGACGTAACATCCGTGACGTCACCCATTGGTTTTTGGACTGCTGCTCGGAAGCCAATAGTATCAAATCTGGGCAGCGCCATCTTGAAAATTCCAGGTGCATGCTGGGGAAAAAAGAACACGGATTCTACTTATATGGGCATGAGGCGGGGCCATGGCAAGAAGTGTGGGCGGGACAATAGGCGGGACGGGGAGGTTTACGAGCCTATGGCTGTGAGGGCTGGATCTCTATACAGTTCACTGATGGAGATCCATTCGACTCAGCACGCACATATCTATGATGTCTATGCTGCCTACCCGACCCACCGCAATAAAATAGATTGTTGTTAAGTATTTTCTCATGAAAGGCAGTTTCCTTGTTTATGATCCACTGACTGTGAAAGTCTGATTTTTATCATCTAGGGTTTTAGCACATAGTTTTGACCGTGACCATGACATTATGTCTTTCAACCCTTCAGCTCAAAAGGAGGAAGAAATTGTGTACAATGAGGTGAAGGTGCCACAGACAAAACCAGAACAGATCACTTTTTGCAATTCTGTCTTGTTCACCATATTTAAATATGAATCCAATACATTATATCAACACCTAATATCATTATGAAATGCCTGAGATGTTTTCTTGTTTAATCAGAAGACAGTTTTTAGATATTGTACTGAAAAGGAAAATGGCACATAGCCTATATTAACGTTCCTTATGTCAAATCTTGTCAGCATTTGTATCTTTTTTAGGCTTAGAAATACTTTATGCAAAGCAGCCTTATCTGCCAAAACTTTGATTCTGAACTTCCTGTCTGTATGTTGTTGTTTTTTTTGCTTTCTCATCAGTAAGGTTAAAAAACTAGTAGCCTGTATGTTCACATGCTTGATGTTGCACAATATAACTTACACACTTTGCATATACTAGTTAAAACAACTGAATAGAAATAGTGATACATGCACTGGAGTCTAGTTGTCCCACATTAGTCACCATTACCATAATCCATCATAGGGAGCTAATAGCATCGATGCAAAATGAAAACATCGATCAGACGTCTATCATTTAAGACGCGCTTTTATTTTGAAATTCCCAGCAAAATGCCAGCGGTGCCAATGGAAACGGCCTTAACAATGAAGTCCGTGAAGTTGTCCTGAGCAGCTTTTTTTCCCAGAGCAACGTTTCACTGCTGCTGCTGTAACATCACGTGTCAGTAAACTCAGACTCACAGAAACACTGCTGCTGCTGCTGCTCGTCTGTCGTGTTGGTTTCCCTCCGCAGCTCGGTAGACACCACAGTTTAAAAAGAGAAGCAACTATTCTGCTGTAATGCATAAAAATAGTGACTTGATGTTCTTTCAGTTTTCTTTTATAAGATGTGAAAACATTGTGTGGTAGACGCGCACATCCGCAGCTCCCAATGCAGGTAGATTCCAGTCTACCTGCATTGGGAGCTGCAGCGTACAGACTTCTTCTTTTTTTTTTTTTTTTTTTTTTTTTTTTTACAGATTTTGTTATTTTGGTCCAGCTCCTGCTTTCTTACTCTGGATGTGTGTGTCTACCACTCAAGTTTTTCTTTCATAGGATGCAAACATTTTTAAAGATTTATATCAAAATGTGGCACTTTATAGTGAACAGGAAGTACATTTTTTATTTAAAAGAATAGGTTGGGGTTTTTTTTTTCATTTTATTGTCTGGGTGAGCTCAGAAATAAGAATGTCAAATGAGACTTTTTTGACATGATCAGAAGCTCAGATCATTTATTAGCAGTTTTTTTAACCAACTCTAAGTGTATGCCTGTAATTACTCTCAAAATCTGTAACAGAGATTAATTTCTGGACACAGTAAGTACTGTATGTTATTTTTTTAAACCCTTGAATGGTCATTGAATGAAACAACAGAGCAGAGGCTGGCAATAAATTAAGTCAGAAAACAAAATATACTTACAAATGACTTAAAGACCGTGTAAAGTGAAAATATATTTGTGTTCTGAGTTAGTCACATCACAGACAGATGTGTTATTAACCATCCTTCCAAATTTGAATGCTAGAAAAATTGTCTAAGTATGTAAAATTATCTTTTAAAATCATGAAAAATCAAGCACTTCTCTGTGCTGCCAAACGCTGGGGGCGTGTCTGCTGAAGGCGCTGGAAACACACCAACGCGCGGAAGGGGGCCGCCTCCGTGTAACATAGCAACAGTAGCAATGGACGCTAGCGCTAACAACAGCATTGCAGTGACCCAGCCCTACATGTTTGAGCCATCAGAGTCAGACACTGACTCGGAGTCAGACAATGAACATGCACAATCTCGTGCCTCACAGTCTGCAACAGAATGGTAATGTATTTCTCCTATTTATGCAAGTTAGCAATATGTATTACTGACTATAGGGATGATCCCGTCTACAGTTAGCCGAGTTAGCCGCCGAGCTACGCTCCCAGACTATTATAGCCTAGCTAAAAACGTTAGGGTTTCATGTAATGAAGAATTGTGATTGTTTTGTCTGTTCACAGATTAAACAACATTTGATTTTTATTAGTTTCGTTAATTTAATTACTCCTTTTGTTTATACCTAATAAAGGTAGTACTAGTATTTGTTTTTAAGATTGTAGGGGGTGGTAAACCCAAGTAAATTCAGTTTGTCCAGCTTTGAAAGGAGGCAGTTTACTCGTTTTTTCAGATCACACTATTCAACAAATGTGGGAAAACACATTAGGTAACTAATTAGACTACAAAAAAGTAAAATATAACACTAACCAGTTTCACTTAGTCAGTTACTTACTTGTGTCTTCTGATTAATTTGTGGATTGCTGAATGTCATCATTACAACACACAGGCTGAATAAGACAATATGCTTCAACTGATTAGGTCATTTTGCTGAACCAGGCTTCATACTGAACTGACAACTGAAATGGTTAACATTCGTCACACTGTGATTAAAAATGTACTTGTGCAGGTGCACATGTGGAGAATGCAGAACACTGCGCACAGAGGTTGAAAATGTCTGCTGCAAGGAGCTGAATGCTGTATGTAAATACAAACTGTTTTTCACAATAATAATTCAAATAATGAATACATAGGCAGCAGCATACTAGATGTCTAGCACTAAAACACCTATTACACATATTCCTATAGGTTCAGAGTAGATGTGGAGAGCTGCCTGAAGAGCCACGCTGCATGACTCTTCATCCAGGCTTGGAGCCAGTCTGCCTGAACCCCTACTCCCTGCAGAATGCCCTAAACATTTATCAGGCAGACCATGGACCACTGGCGGAAAAGCAAAGATCTGGGTAACGTAGACAATATAATAATTGTTTTACTGATTTCAATATTTATAAATTACACTTGTGTTGATCAAATGACATGCATTTCAAAGAGAGGTAAGGTTTAGTACCCGGGAATAAACTTACATCATTTATACAATCATATTATAGTTGACTAATGTATACAGTGTATTTCATTTACACTCAAAGCACATGAGTGATGCTTGACTGTATCCATTTTAATCCTTCATCTTCCTGAGCTATATATAAACTCTCATGTTGGACAGATTGCAAACAATAAATACTGGTTCATTCTTTAGCTGTTTTTCACTACATAGTAAATCAACCAACATGTACATCACCTTGATATATAGATGTATAAACTGAATGCACATGATTGGACATTTATACAAGCAATCACTAGATTATTATTATTATTATTATTATTATTATTATTATTATTATTATTATTATTTCTGAAAATGTAGATGTGTGGTCGTGGAAATTCCTTGGAATAAAAAAAACTGCTGTCCATTTTCTTGTCCATCCATTTAGCCAATATGATGAGGTAGACTGCAGGTTGATGAATCAAACTCATCTTCCGAGGTTCCAATCTGTAAGACATGACAAAAAATGTGGAGGGAAAGGCTTTTTGTTTATTACATCAATCAAACAAATAAGTTCAGTTTGGTTTCAGATAGGTTCTTCTAAAAGACAACACATGTCAATAATGTTTTGTGAAAGACAGCTCCAGTGTTAAATTTCATTACACAGAGGACAACATACCAAAAGTAAACATACATAAAAATATAAATCAAAGTATTTTTCTACATTTTTTATTACAGGCGTGCTCGCTACCTGGCCTACAGGAGTTTTGTGTCCTGGTGCTGGGGATACCTGGGAAAGGACAACCGGGTTGTCATCCCCTCCTGTGTTGTCCTCCGCATTCATCAGGAGTACCCTGATGAAGATGGGGAATACACAGGTTTTAAACCTCCCCTTTAGATTGATTTATTATTTATAGTTTATTGCTTACATATATTGTTATTTGTTTATAAAAATGTGTCCAATATAAAATAAATGTATTATTGAGTAATGATGTATTTGTGTGTGTCACAACTTACTTCTTTTACAATGGAGGCTGGTGGAGCTCTGGTCCTGAGATTGGCTGAGGCAGGAGTAGGCTTGGGCGGTATAAAGGTGTTGCAGTATACCAAGGTGCTTTCTGAGTGCTTCATACTGTTATAGTGGTTTAATTTCAAATGTTTTAGTTACCACGGAAATTAGTCTCCAGAAATGTGTAATAAATACCATACACCAAGGTAAATGTCTGGAAGCTATGAAGGCTTGAAAAAAATATATACCGCCCAAGTCTAGACACAAGGTAAGTCACAGGAACAGTGGCTGCCAGATATGCTGGAGGAAGACACTGAGACCTGTACATGGGAAAAGAAAACAGGAATAAGGAAAAGAGACATTAGGCTGTCATCATGACCACTGCATACACACAACATACCTCGTGGGTACCTCGGAAGCCACTTTGACGCTCATTTTAGGTGTCCCTCGGTCCATGTTTTACATTACACACAAACGTAAAACTTCAGTCTACATATAATTCCTTGTCATAGCTGTCGTGTTTTGGAAGAAGTTTCAAGCACGTCAGACTTACTGTGTAGTATGCAACTCTGTTTTTTTATATTTTCTCTTGCTCGGCATTCACATAAGACAATAACCTACGGCCTGGCGCCACAGCGCCCTCACCTGGAAACATGACCATAGCAATAAACCATTCTATGCATCAACATACAATAATACCACACCTCCCCTTTCTAGGGAACAAAGGGTAGACTACCTTTGTCTCATCAGACCTTAGAGGATTATTCTGCCTCCTTGGATGAAAGATCTGTTCCTAACTAAATCCTGAACAGAACAACACTGTAAACATAAACTCTTTAGTGGTTGATCAAACAAATGTAATTAAACAATTACTGTTATTTTAAATTCTCAAGTATTAACTTAAAAGTGCTTAAATCTACACCCCAAAGCATTAACATAAAATGTCCATAACATAAAATAAAATGGAGATTTCTTTATTTTTCTCAATATCCTCATTTCAGGCGTCAGATTGTCTGTTTGGTGTGCATGTCAGTTTATAAGTTAAGCCTACTAGGTTTAACGATGGCTCTCCCAGACCTGGTTCTGGGAGCAGGAGTCTCTGTAGGTGAAACTTGGGGTACCACAGCAGGTGACATGGGCACCTGTGTTGGAGATGGTTCTGGCGTCTGCTGCTGTGGTGGTGAACCTCTGTTTTGTGCAGGTGTGTGTAGAGGTATTAGGTGATGGCGGTTTCGTCTCACCACCCCCTGAGGTAAACCCACCAAGTATGACCTTGGAGTGGTATGGTGTTGGAGTACAGTTCCAGATACCTTCGCGTTTGTTACCCATACCCGCTGTCCTGGTGACAAGTCACTGAGAGCTTGGGCACGGTGACGCCTGTTGTAATTTCCAGTATCTGCCAACTCCTTCACCTTTTCCTTCCTGGCGAATGCAACACTGTCGGGTAGTGCAGGGTCCAGCTGAGAGGGAAGAGTCGGCACCGTAGTGCGAAGACGTCGGCCCATGAGGAGCTGAGCTGGACTGTATCCACTCTGGAGAGGTGTGGCTCTATAGGAGAGTAGAGCCAGGTAGGGGTCTGCTGCCTTTTTGAGGAGGTTTTTCACAGTTTGGACAGCTCGTTCTGCTTCACCATTACTCTGCGGAAATCCCGGGCTGCTGGTGATGTGCTTAAACCCATATGACGTCGCAAATGAAGTGAAGACTTGTCCAGAAAACTGTGGCCCATTATCCGACATCAGGACCTCCGGGATGCCATGGCGAGCAAAGATTGACTTCAAATGAACAATGATGTCAGTGGACCTGGTGTGAGATAAGTGTGCAATCTCAACATATCTGGAGAAGTAATCGACTACAAGCAAGTATGTTTTACTACCCAGGACAAACAGGTCTGCCCCCAACTTTTGCCATGGTCTTTCAGGGCACTCTGATGGCATAAGTGGCTCTTTAGGATTGTGTCGCTCCTGTATGCATGTCCTGCAGTTAAGCACCATTTCGTTCACTTGCTGGCTGAGTCCCGGCCACCACACAGACTGACGTGCACGTGCTTTACACTTCACCACACCTAAGTGTCCTTCATGTAGTTTGGCTAGCACGTCGTTCCTCATTGCAGAAGGTATTACGAGCCGTGTGTCTTTCAGCAGTAAGCCGTCTTTCACTGTGAGTGTAGCTCGCTCTGGCCAGTAGTTTTTCAGCACTGGTTCCTGTTTTGCATGTGCTGGCCAGCCTTCTGTGCACAGTGTCATGATGCGTGAGCAGACACTGTCGGCTTTCAGCTGCTCTTTCAGGTTTTCAGTGTATGATGAGCTGACAGGTAGACTTTCAATAACACAGTCAATGTAAATGTTGGTGCTCTCCATCAGCTCCTGTTCATCTGTGGACATGCGTGATTTCACAGGTGAGCGTGACAGTGTGTCTGCTGTCCAAAGTGACTTTCCTGGTACATGCTCGATGGAGTATGAGTAGCGCATCAGCCTCATCCTGAAGCGCTGGATTCTCGGTGGCAAAAGATCCAATGCTTGAGCTCTATGCAGGCTGAGAAGTGGTTTATGGTCGGTCTCCAGGCAAAAATGCTTTCCTATGAGGAAATCCCGGAACCGTTCACAGGCCCATGTGAGGGCCAGGGCCTCCTTCTCTACCTGTGCGTATTGTTGCTCAGTTGGAGTGAGTGACCGAGATGCATAAGCCACAGGCTTCCATTCTTCCTCCCATCTCTGGAGAAGAACGCCCCCCAAGCCATACGATGATGCGTCAGCAGATACTTTGGTGTCTCTGCCTGGGTCATACATGGACAGCACAGGAGGAGAGGATAGAGCTTTCTTTAACGTTGCAAACGCTGCTGCCTGGTCCACATCCCAGACCCAGCAGTTTTTCTTCGAGAGGAGGTCACGGAGCGGTTTATCTTTTTCCGCTAGCTGGGGAATAAACTTTCCCAGCTGGTTGACCATGCCAAGAAAACTCCTTAACTCACTCACATTTGTGGGCTCTGGCATGTCTGTGATGGCTTCTGTCTTTCTTGGGTCAGGGCGGATGCCTGCAGTTGTGATGATATGGCCCAGGAAGACTACCTCGCTCTTGGAAAGTTCACACTTGTCCACGTTCAGTGTGATGCCTGCTTTTTCCAGTCTTTGTAGCACAGCATGAAGTCGAGTGTCATGCTCTTCCTGATCCCGCCCCCACACCAACAGATCATCGATGTGGCAGACCACACCTACAAGTCCCTCTGTGATCTCAGCCATCCTGCACTGAAAATGTTCGGGCGCAGAGGCGATGCCAAATGGAAGACGGTTAAAGTGGAACCGCCCAAAGGGTGTTATGAACGTAGTGTACTTGGCTGATTCTTTTGTTAGTGGAATCTGCCAGAACCCCATGTTGGCATCCAACTTGCTGAACAGTTTCGCTCCTGTAAGCGTTCCCAGGCTCTGTTCCACTGATGGCAGAATGTACTTTTCACGGCACACATATTCATTCAAGCCAGTCAGATCCACACACAGCCGCACCTTTTTTCTGTCCTTTTTGGGCACGACCACCATGCCGGCATACCAGTCTGTCGGCTCCTCCACCCGACTGATGACGCCCAGAGCTTCCATGCGCTGGAGCTCTTCTTTGACTGCACCCACCAGAGGTAGTGGAATCCTCCTGGGGGTTTTTACAGAATACGGCACAGCACCTGACTTGAGCTTGATGGTGTAAGGTTGTTGTAGCCTGCCTAGCCCGCTGCACAGCTTGGGGTAACTTGTCGTGAGGGTCTCCATGTCTATGCTGTCGACACGGATGAGCAAGCCAAGGGCTTTAATGGCTGGTAACCCAAGCATAGGTGTGCTCAGGTTTTTGACCACATAGACCTTCTCCCTGGTCTGCTTGGCTCCTTTCCTCAGCTTCAGGCTGGCGAACCCTGACACATCCAGAGGAATCCGTCCTGGACCAAACAAAGGTTTTTCTGGCTTTTTGAGAACAGGCTGCTGTGTGTTAAAAAAGATGTTATTAAACTCAGTCTGTGACACAGCGGTGACATCTGCTCCAGTGTCAAGTTTGAAGGTGATATTTTTGTCCATTATGACTATGTCAGCAGTCCATGTATTGACATCTGATGTCACAGAGCCCAGAAAGAAACTTCCCTCATCTTCCTCTATTCCGTGCACAGCTTTTCCTGCCCGGCACACACGCTGGTAGTGACCTTTTTTTCCACAAGTATGGCACTTGGCATCATTGGCAGGGCACTCATGCTTAGGGTGAGGTGTGCCACCACATTTGTAGCACTGGGAGCCTTTCTGGTTTTTGTTCTGACTGCTGCTTAACTTTGCTCCATTACTTTTGAATTTATTAAACTTTGGCTTGTCCTTTTGCTGTTTGCCTTTAAATACTCTGTCCACAGAGCACACATCCGTCAGCTTTACACCATTGGCTTCACTCCTCAGTGTGTTTTGCTGCTTTTTAATTTCCTCTGATTGCCTTGCAATGTTAATGGCTTTTTCCAGGTCTAAGTCTTTTTCCATCTGCATGCGTTCTGAGAGTCGTGTGTCAGCCAGTCCGACCACTATCCTGTCCCTGATTAGTTCATCATGCAATGTCCCATAATTGCAGTGCTCTGCTAATGCATACAGAGCAGTGACGAATGCATCGACAGTCTCGTTTGCTTCCTGTTTGCGCATATTAAAGCGCGCACGTTCATAAACAATGTTCTTTCTCACTATAAAGAACGACTGGAAGCCATCTCTTACTTTAGTGTATTGGCGCTGGTCTGCATCACTGAGCTTCAAGCCTCTCAAAACATCGTCCGCTTCGTCTCCCATACAGTATATCAGATTATTCACCTGATTTTCTTCGGAGCTTGCAGATAAGTTGCTTGCCTGACGAAACCTTTCAAATCTTCTTATCCATTTTGTCCACTCGTGCGGCTTGGAAAAGTCGAAGGGCTCCGGTGGCTGGATGCTAAACGTAGCGCTGGGTGTGTTAGCCATCCTGCTAACTCCCCCCCCCCCCCCCCGCCCTGTTCGTCATCTCCGTCACTCATTTGACTTGCTCACCAATCTCCACTTTTCCTTTTCAGGTGGACCTTTTCCCGTTCAGGTTACTGTTTCACAGCACTTCTGACACCATGTCGTGTTTTGGAAGAAGTTTCAAGCACGTCAGACTTACTGTGTAGTATGCAACTCTGTTTTTTTATATTTTCTCTTGCTCGGCATTCACATAAGACAATAACCTACGGCCTGGCGCCACAGCGCCCTCACCTGGAAACATGACCATAGCAATAAACCATTCTATGCATCAACATACAATAATACCACAATAGCTATATTGGTGCACATAAAATATTACCTGTCGGTTATCATTGTGTTGTCAGATGGATGACGCTCAGGGAATACGGCCAAATTATGTCACGTTTACATGCATGCTAACATTACACGGGCATGACAGGGTGCATGATGTAAAATCACTTTCAGGATTTGCACATTCAGTAAAATGCATTTAATTGCCTAAATGTACAGTATTATAACTTATAAGCACATAACGTTACTTACACTCTCCGACGGGCACATAATGCCGGTGGCGGTGATGATGGCACCTGCTGTCGGCGGGATGGGAGGATGTAAGCCGGTGAGGGAGACGGTCGGTGGCGGTGATATAGGCACCTGCAGTCGGCGGGATGGGAGGACGTAAGCCGGGGAGGGAGACGGTCGGTGGCGGGCACGTAATGTCAGTAGCACCTGCTGCCGGCGGGACGAGAGGACGTAAGCCGGGGAGGGAGACGGTCGGTGGCGGGCACGTAATGCCAGTAGCACCGGCGGGACGAGAGGACGTAAGCCGGGGAGGGAGGCGGTCGGTACGGCACCTCTAAACAGACACAACGGACTGCTCAAAAATCCCGACTTCCAGTGAAGATGCACACACGAGGAGGAGTCATGACTAGTTAGCTAGCTGAGAGCGAGCTGGAAAACGACTGGGCTAATGCGCTGAATGTATTTATACTGCAGCAGCAGCAGGGGCGGGTTTATGATAATTACCGCCGCGTTACATAACGCGGCGGAGATTTCAGACCCGCCTACTAAATCCTGACACAGAAATCTGGAAACACAGTGTGTGAAGCCTAGCTCCACAATTCAAATCTAAATGGTTGAAATGCTTTTTACACCTTTTTTAGAAATACATTTATGACCTATTTAATGTGTTTAGAAGAAAATGTCTGATTTCACTTTACACGGTCTTTAAGGAATATTTAAGGGGGAAACCATTTTCCCCACTGGCACTTTCCCCCTCACCCTTTCAACAAGATTTTATTTTGGAAGAACTTCTCATATGAAACCACTAGATGGCAGTATAGTAATGAGCCTGAGAGCATGATACTATTTAATAGGCTCAATCTAATTAGATTTAGCAACATTTTTCGGGGATAATATCACGTTCAGATCTCCTATAAGTCGAAACCAGTGATTTCATCATTGTGGATCTGATGTACTGTTAGTCACAGCCTCAGATGTTTTACAGAATTACAGATTAGTAGCTGCAAGTAGTGTCAAGAGGCAAAATAAGTAATATTCCTTTCTGTCATTACCAAATTTAGCCCTGCTGACATTTTAAGCATTGATGAAATAATATTATACATTATACATAATATAAAATTGATTGCAAATCTCTCTAACTTCACTGTAATCATATCTGTTTACTTGTATTCATTCATTGTTTTAATTTTCTTTTATTTACCTGCCTAATTGTTTCACTTAATTGTTGTTTCTTGACACCATTGTAAATAAGGATTCCTCTTCAATGGTTTTTTGAGGTAAAATAAAGGTTAATAATAGACCTGAGTATCCAGCACTGCATCACTGATTAGCAGACTGAAGAAATACAGATTTGGCAATAAAAAGCTTACTTGATTTGGTGCTGAGTATCCTTAGTCAGCAGCACTCCACCAATCAGCAAGACCCAAGTAGGTTGTAACATTAACTTTATCTAGCCAATTTTCTAACAGTAATTTTAGCTAACATGCCAGACCAAAGACATTTTGAAGTCTTAGCGTTGATGTTACTTACTGTAAACAAATCAATGATGCTTGTCTGTTTGGTGATGATGAGCTGATACTTTTTAACCTGGTCACTTCCTTTAATAAAGTCATGATTAGCTTTTAGCTGCCCAATGCTATGTTAGGGTGGTGGAACTCTGCATGCTTTTCAATTGTAGAAGGGGCAACTTTCTTTTTGGTGTCATTGGTGACACTCTGACCTTGGCTGCCATAGCAACACTGGTTTCCCCAAAAGAAACAGACTCACTGTCAACTACTGTCTCAAGAGGAAATAGTGTTACACAATCAAAATTTAGCATGGCCTTACAATGACTTCAAGGCCTAGTTTGAGCCAGTGTACACCAATGTATGACGTAGGTTCTGGAAAATTCCCTAACAAATAAATAGAAAAAAATCCAAATTTGTATCAACATAATAATTTCATATTTGAATTAAATAGACCTTAATACTGCAATCAGATCATAATAAGTAAGGAGCTCACCTATCAAACTTTGCTGGTGGTTCAATTTCTGCAGGTGTGATTATTTTCTTTCTCTGTTCAGCTCACTGCTCATACTATCTTGTGTTTAGTCTGGGCATGTAAAACATGAAGAGTAATAGAAAAACATTAAATGGATTGTCATCCCACTATGAGTTTGATGTTTTTGACCTTTTGTAAAAGTTAGTTTCCTTGAGTGCCACCAGCAGGTCAAATGTTTCACTGATATGAAATATCCCAACATCTACTTGATGCATCAACACAAAGTTTTATACAGAGGTTCATGGTTCCCAGAGGAAAAATCCTAACAAATTTCACTTGTTCTCCTTTCGTCACCATGAGGCTGGCATGTGACTTTGAGGGATCTGCAATGGCTTGTCATGAAAATGGGTCGATATTTGATTCTAGTGAGTTGGTGATCTCTATTTTTCTGGCACCATCATCAGGTCAATGTGAATTTGTTTGGTTGTTTGGTTAACGGCCAGAGCTGTACGTTCTGCTAATGATTAAATGCTGTGACAAATCGGAGCTCATACCATTGTTGCCTCTAACCCTGCAGCATCCACATCACTCTCTGGTTTAAACTGGGATATAGTCAATCTGAACTATGAATGAAATTATTTGTTTGCCTTGTTTATTTTCTTGATTGTTTTCTCATGATTGTTGGCAGACCAGAAAGCCACCACCAAACATTGCCACTATCGGCTGATGGCTTGTAGTTTGGGGATTTTGTGTGTCATTTTGCTGTTCGGCATCATAGCAGTCAGTATCTACCGTAAGTATACAAAATAGACAGTCCACACATGAACTCAGACTTAGACATGAGACAGACATTTTAAAATAGCACCAGTTTTCTTCTCTAACAACTATTTGATGATATGATCAGTCATATTTGCCACAGTCAGAAACAGATAATTTATAAGCAGTTTGCCCATAGTTATTCTTAAAATCTGCAACAAACATTAATTTCTGGACACAATAAGTACTTCATGTTCTCTACTTTGAATGGTAGTTTAATGAAAATTTTAGTTTGTGGAGGATTTGCTCATACAAGACATAAGCCACAAAATAACAGAGGTTGGCTAGTTGTGGTTGAAGTGCAAAATAAAAACGTATTCTTAGAGAGGATTTAAAGATAAGGACAAGAAGATATTCTATATTTTTCTTGTCAATAAATCCAATGAAAAGAAAAACAACAACAACAACAAATGATCCGCCATACTGTATGTTTCTATTGTTTTCCAAAACCCATTAAAAAGAAATAATTGAACCACATAGTTATGGAGGTACAGAACAGAATAGGTATTCAATCAAAAGACAGACATAATATAAATGTAATTAAAATAAATTTGTGATTAAGGTATGAATCAAAAACTTTTGTTTGAGGATCCAAAAGTTTTGCTTGATGTTGAGCTTAATCTCGAATCGCCCCCAAAAATCTGCTCAAAAGCAAACAAAACTATTGACTTCACAAACTTAATTGTGCATGATAGTTTTGCTCTCAAATCTATTTTTTATTGTACACCTATTCTGTTTGATTGTATAATAAAGACACAAAAGTAACTCCATACACAGTTGCAGTGCTTTCTCCTAAAAATGTGTATTGGACCCTTCAATTTTTGAGTCACATATACCGTCCTGGTGCCATGAAGGGTTGCTAACACACCAAATCAATGGCTGGAAAAACTCATCAACAAATGCATCATTTATTTAATCTGAGTAATATTAACTTAAAAACTACATTGTCCACTGGTTTAAAGACGATAAGATTTACAGCCTCAGATCGAGCCAGTGGGCTGGTTCGTCCTAACAGATGTACACGTTGTTGGATTTCTTAACAATAAAAATACAGAATACCATCACTGTAAATACTGTGACACTGTATTGTTGTTAGGGTCAAGTGTCCCAATATCAAAATACATGAGATGCTGCTCAATACGTCAAACAACTAGCTGCATGTCTGTCAGCAGCTTTAACATTTTAGAAACACAACAGGAGCCTGTAACTTCCAAAAGTCTGGAAAACCTGAAGTTAAACAGACAAGAAGTAGCTTCCAACAGTGGCAAAATGACTAATCCAAAACTCCATTATTACATTATTACTATCAATTAATGTAAGAGAGCAGTTACAGTACTAGAGATCAATCACAAACTCAGCTCAGAAAATGAAAGATTGAGGAGAGGTAACAATGATCAGACAGTCATCATTGGAAACCTGACACAGGAATATAATGTCTCAGAAATGAAGATCAAGGAACTAACTGCAGAGAACCAGCAGCTGAAGGCAACAAACCAGCAGCTGAAGACAGAGAAGAACAACTTAACAGAACAAATTCGAAACATAGAGAACAACGTTACTGTCATCCAGCAGATCATTGATGCCTACTACTCAGTAAGAGATGGAAGTAAGTTCAGATCTCATAATTCAAGTCCAAAAATAACCAATAATAATGTAACAATGCAGAAATGTTGTTTATTTGTTGATTTCTGTTATTTCAAACAGACAGTGTAAACCTTGCCTAGATGGCTGGGAATACTACGAGTCCAGCTGTTATGTAATCCATAACCCTGATACTGATGATCAGAAAACCTGGGAGGAAGCTCGACAGAACTGCAGAGGAAAGAATTCAGACTTGGCTGTAATAGTTAATGAAGATGAAAAGGTAATGAGAAAACTGTGGGAGTTTTATGACGGCCTATATGAAATGAAACTGTATTTTCTGAGTCTGTGAGCCACAGTGTGTTTATTTAAGTTCAGTGTTTAAATATCTCTCATAAGTGTCTTTCTGTTGTCCTCAGACATTCATCAGAGATAAGAGTTGGGGAAGTTCAGGATTCAATGGCTACTGGATTGGACTGAGATATAAAGACAGGAAATGGAAGTGGATCAATGGAAGTGATCTGACTAAAAAGTAAAAGTCACATTCCTAAACAGTTTGAATCATAAAATCTATCAGCCTTGATCTAAACATTATGTTCTTCCCTCAGATCCTGGATAACAGAACCTGCTAACAACGGCTACTGTGCAATTTCTGTGCAAAACCAAGGATGGAAATCAGTGAACTGTAGAAATAAAAACCGTTGGATCTGCAAAAAGGCGGCTTTATCAGTTTAAACAGTGAGAAGCCTCACATGAGAAGGTTACTGGATACTCTGTAAAGATTAATAACATGTAAGATCATATCAGCTGGATCGTAAATATCAATACAAAGATTTTTACTCAGAATATGGAATTTTTCCCCCAAAGCTATTTATGTATGCTGTGTGGTGTGTGTGTGTGTGTGTGTGTGTGTGTGTGTGTGTGTGTGTGTGTGTATGTGTGTGTGTGTTTGTGTGTTAAAGGGAGTACTAAACAGATAAAAGCTGTTCTTCTTCTGCTTTGTTAGAGATGAGATGTTGTTTCCTGTTTTATCTTCATGTAACAGTTTAATTATTACTGCTGATTGGCCAACATGGGGAGCTGCATTACTTGTTCTCAACTAAATGTTCCAAGAGTTGTTTTCCGTAGGAAATAAAAATGTGAACAATATTGAAATAATAGTCACCATTCATACACAGACAACACACGAACAACCTGTGTAAGGGAAGCTTCCCAGGCTGGAGGAACAGCTCCCATCCAAGCATCTTTTGTAACACATATTGTTCCAAACAGGATTTTTTAAGAGGGAGCTGACAGGCTCCATTCATTACTCCTTCATTTGATCATTCACAAGAAGCTTAGCTAAAATACAAAGTTTCCTGATGGGTCTGTAGTTGTTCAACACTGTGGGATCACCACCTTTCAATGATGGGAGTACAAAAGTAGTTTTCCTGACCATAACTGAAATGAAATGTTCACACTCGTCACATTTTCACACTTCATTCAATGCAGATTACCAAATTTGGACAAAACAGTTTTACTTCCTCTTTTGAAGCAGCCAAACTCAAAGTGTATATATATGATATACTACCTCTTAAGGTCACTGTGATGAGTCTGGCTGCTTGAAAAGAGGATGTAGAATTTATAGGACGGTGACTATCTCTTCCTCTTGACCAGGAAGGACAGTTAATTTCTCTTCATTTTTATTCAAGATTTAAGTAGAAAAGTTTAACTAAAACTGTACTTAGAAATTTAGAAATATTGCAGATAAAACATCAATATGACAAACAAATTACAGATCAAATCTACTGAATAACACTTGCATGAACAAAGCAGGCAAACGCGTACAAAATGAGTTCATACTGGGTAAGTCTCACAGTAAGAGACTGTGTTTGGGTGTGTACGTTACTGACTTCAGTTTAACACCACTTTCATAGAACAGAGGTGTCAAAACCACCAGTTCATTTGGTTGTTGTAAGAACACCATGAATTGAGTTCCCATACTAAGTAAACATCAAAGGTCCAAAGTTAAACCCTCTTCCTCAGTGCAGTGTTTGTAATTCTTTCTTTAATTTGAAGATTATCCTTGCTTATTTCAAGAACACAGTGTTTATGGTTTAAGGCTCATATCCAGTGCAGTCATGCATGCAAATTATTTTGTCAACCAAAAGCAGAAGAGTTTATTTTAAAGATTCGAGAGGTCAGCAAAGGAAACAGACACTTCTGCTCTTAGGTTGCTCTGTGGCTTATTTACAGTGACAGTCGCCTGTCTATGAGTTAGACCGAGCTCAACAGACAGACTGTAGAGATGGCTGAGGAGATTAACTACGCTTCAGTTGTATATAAAAATAAGACAAACTCCCGACATAAAGGTAGGCTTCCATTTTCATTTCTTCTTATTGTTTTAGTAATCTTCCTCAAATGTAGATTTAAGTGCAGGCATGTTGTTAAAATAATACTGGAAAGAAAGTTATTTGGAATCTTTATGGAATAAAAGATTAAAATGACAAATAAAGACAGTTTAAATCTTTGTTGTCCTGTAAGTGAAATCTGATTTTTAACCACAACTGAAAACAAATGTAAATCTGCTCTTCATTGATCATGTGGACTGAGTACACAGTAAGAAAGCAGCACAACACTGTGGAATTGTTGTTTTAAAACCTGGAGGACTACAAGTTAATGTGCAATATATTTAAAAACAAATAGATGAATTTAAATGAAGGTACAGTAGTCTACATTTTGGAGTGTTATTTTGTAACCATGACATTATGTCTTTCAATCTTTCAGCTAAAAAGGAGGAAGAAATTGTGTACGATGAGGTGAAGGTGGTGCAGACAAAAGCAGAACAAGCAGCTGATGGTAAGTTCAAAAGCAATGTAAGCATCATTTACATATTACTGCTACTGGGAACATTTCTAGTAGTGCCTTTAGTACTGCTGCAACTACTATCACTACTTTAACATCTATAATTAAACATCAGTAACCCTGAAAGCACTTCTTAAAAATAGTAAATGTGCATAAGGTTGAAAGCACTTTCAGTTGTTTTTTTGCATACAGTAATCACCTTGTGTAACCAAAATCACTTCAATAGTCTCAATTTGTAATAATTGTCTACATTTTACAATAATGAGCACATGAAAAGCTGAACAATGCAGGCCTATTCCCCTTCAACAAGATTTTATTTAGGATGAACCTCTCATATGAAACCACTAGATGGCAGTATCGTGGTGATCCTGAGATCATGATACTATTTAATAGGCTCAATCTAATTATATTTAGCAACATTTCTGGAGGGATAATATCATATTCAGATCACCTGTAAGTCAAATCCAGTCCAACTTCTATGATTTCATCATTGTGGATCTGATGGACTGTTTGTCACAACCTCAGGTGTTTCACACAATTACAGATTAGTAACTGCAAGAACAGTCAAACGATATCTGCTCTTCTGACTTTTCCTGTTGCACTACTGTGAGATTGATGGTTTTGACTTTTAGTAAAATCTCTATTAGACAGATTCTTTGAAATACTGTACAGACATCCATGGTCTCCAAAGAATGAATCCTAATTGGTTGTTGGTTTCCTCTAGCGCCACCAGCAGGTCATTGTTTTACTGATTAAGTGAAATATCTCAACAATATCTCAACATCTACTTAATGAATCAGCACACAATTTTGAACACACCTGTCTCTGTGGACCATCATCAATCGATCTGTACTGTGTGTGCATAAAACCTGCAGAAAGGCCCATTGTGATCAATCTGAGCTCACACCTTTGTTGTTTCTCCCATCACTCTCTGTTGTAAGCCAGGATATAGTCAATCTGAACTATGAATTTATATTGTTTTAATTTCTTGTTTATTTTCTTGTTTGTTGGCAGACCAGAAAGCCACCACCAAACATCGCCACTATCAGCTGATGGCTTGTTGTTTGGGGATTTTTTGTGTCATTTTGCTGTTCAGCATCATAGCAGTCAGTGTCTACTGTAAGTATACAAAACAGACAGTCCACACATGAACTCGGACTCAGACATGAGACAGACATTAAAAAAGCACCAGTCATATATTTGCCACAGTCAGAAGCTCAGATCATTATTAGCAGTTTAATTAACCAACTCTAAGTGTATGCCTGAAATTATTCTCAAAAACTGTAAAAATTAATAAATAACAATAATAATAATAATAATAATAATTAATTTCTGGGCACAATAAGTTATGTATGTTCTCTAGTTTTTAAAAAAACAAACACATTTGAATGAAAGGGCATAAGATACAACAGAGCAGAGGTTGGCAATAAATTGAATGTAAAACAAAAACATGTATGGTTAGAAAAGATTTAAAGGATAAGAAGATATTCTGTATGTTTCTTGTCAATATATCCAATGAAAAGACAAAACCCAACAAATGATCCTACTAACAAGTATTACCTAGATATGTATTTAAAAACTGATATAGCTTTTGTAAATATACTGATATAGCGATTGTAAATATCAATACAAAGATTTTTTTTGAGAATTTGGGAATTTTTCTTTAAGCCATTTGTGTGCGCGCGCGTGTGTGTGTGCTAAAGGGAGTACTAAACAGATAAAAGCTGTTTTTCTTCTGCTTTGTTAGAGATGAGATGTTGTTTCCTGTTTTATTGTCATGTAAGAGTTTAATTACTACTGCTGATTGGCCATCGTATTCTAATGAAAAGAATATTTCAATGTACATGTAGCGTCCTCAGTGTCAATCAAAGGTAGTAATAAGACACTAACATCTATCAAGGTCCGATGAGCGGCTATCTTGAATGATTCATGGAGTGAATTAAGGTATGGTTGAACAGTGACAATTTATTGCCTCAAACCGTATACACAATACACAGTACTGCAATTTTTTTGAAAAGAATGGAAAATAACAAATAAAATGAATAAATCAATTAAGAAAAATCAACAGAAATAGTCCATTATGGAAGCCGAAAAACCTCCAATGAAATGTCCTTAGTTCACTAATAGTTTCTTTAATCCACAGCTCCTTGTGATTAAAGAGCTCAAGAGTTCAGTTCCAAGTACTTGTGTTGTATCTGTTCCAAGTGTTCACTACTATTGCTACTACTACCCGGGTAGGATAATTAGTGTCTGTGTCTTATCTGTAACCCACTGGAAATGGGTATCACTTTAAATCAGATGTCCTCTGTGGGCAGTTCCTACGGTTGGCCAACACCGTTTCTCCAACCATCCACAGGGTCATGGGCTGGGCTCACCATCTTTGATTCTATCTGGTCACAAAAAACCAACCTACACAGATAGTGCAGGATAATAAGTTATCTGGTTCCCTTTGTGTCTTTAATGAGATCTCATTAAATTATTTTCTCTCAAAATATCATACGTCATATAACCAATCAATTAAGGATATACTTGTACTATAATTACCTTATTTTAATAACGAGTAATTTTAACATGAACCATTTCCCATGAATTGTCGTTTTTAACTTTAACAATACATTATTTACAATGAATTTTCCCTCTATCATATCAACATTTGTATTCTTACAGTAACAGATTTCTTATTATGCATTACTTATGTCAAAACAATTTCTATTTTAACATTCACATAAATTATTTACTGTATTGTTACATTTTTATGCACCACTTCAATGTACTATTAACTTAATCATGAAAATGAACTAAATTATCCTTTATAGCAAAATAACTTAAATGACCATTTAATGGCATTACAAAGCATCAAAGTGCACAAATCCAATTAAAACATAATGACTGTAATGTGAGAAAACAGCGCAATTGTCCTTCAAAGTTTTGACACAGTGTCAGTCGGTTCATTAGCCAGAGCTAGCGATTAGCTTATCCATTAACGATTAGCTGTTAGCAGCTAGCTAGCACTTAGCCGTTAGCGATCTTTTCAGACTATAATTTCAATGATACAGTTGCACCAAAGCATTTAATAAACATTAAAACCTTTCACAATCGCCGGTTGGTTTTTATGAGAAATATCTTGTCTCAATTGCAAGTTTAATGCAGCTTCACACACTATGGCTAACAATAGACTAGCATACACTGTGGCAACTCACCGGAGTTTCTCAACATTAATAGCTTGACAGAAGCGGTTTCCCTCGCTCGCAGTTGGACCTCTATTAAAAGAGCAACTTATTAGAGTTGTTACATGGACAATAATCTGATTTTATGACTATTTTGGGGTGTTTCATACCAGGAAATGCTCATGTGCTGTTTGCGTGCTCACACATCTGCTTGTGTTGGGTGAGCTGCTGCAGTGAAAAAGGAAGAGAGCACGTAGCCCCCTCAATACAACAGGCGCAACATTGTATAAGCGCCCCTTGAGGGAACAACATGTAATTACACCCTTTAAATCACATATATGGGTTTTGTAGCCCTAAAATCCATGCGGGTTACATACAGATAACTTCAGGAGCAATTTGGGTTCAGTATCTTGCCCAAGAACACTTCAACATCTTGACTGGAGGATTGGGAATCGAACCAACAATCGTCAGATTAGTGGATGACCCGCTCTAACTCCTGAACCACAGCTGCACCGTTAGCAATCACTGCTGCAGCTACATTAAAACATGAGAAACATTTAGTTTTTTAAAAAGTAAAAGTCGGCCTTTTGTATTTCTGTCCATTAAAGCTTAAAGTTTACCATTCTCTTTATAAAGGCTGTGGGGGAAATTTAAAAGTTTAACAATTTCATTTCATTTATAATTCTAGTTCTGCTTTGAAGTTGCAGCAGTTTCTTGTTTAGCGGCTAACGCTGAGTTCTTCTATCAGGAAATTGTTTTAATGATTTTAACCTGGTGTGTCTGCAGCATATTTGTCACACTAGTACAATTCTCCTTTCATAAACAGGCAGTAACTTTTATCATAATTAAATACATTAGCCTATTTTTCTGTTATTGTCTTTTTCTTACAGATTTCACTGATATTGTGAAAATAACACAGGCCTGTATTTGAAAGCAAGATCACAAACATGACTGTGGAAAAAAATTAGAGCCAAACTGCAGCTGCTGTTCTGTCCAAAATAAAAGATTGATATATCAGTGAGTTGACAGTAAACACTGGATCTGCAAAAAGCTTTCATTTGTTTGGTTACTGGATTAATAACATGTAAGATCATGTCAACTGGATTATAAATATCAATACAAAGATTTTTACTTCAGAATTTTGAGATGTTTGACGTCTTGCTCTCATGTTTAGGTGGAAGCAGGCTTATAGGAGCTCCGGTTCAGGGTTATCTCTTACTCGTGTAATTCATTTTGAAAACTGTGCCTGTATATTCATGTAATTATATTGCATTGCTGATTAAATACATTCATTACTGTCTAGAAAGTGTCAGTTCAACATTTAATTTTGTTTTGCTTTGAGACTGATTAGTAAAAATACATTATTTTATTGTGCAGCTGTGCAATAAAACAACCTTCATTTAAATCTAAACTCATCACATCTGAGCAAATATTCAAAGTGGCCTCGAAAAGATGGTTTCTCAGTCATTTATAACCTGATATACATCATGAAAGGAGATCAGAGCATGAAGACCACACTATCTCACCATTGTATGTATTGTATTTAATGGTTGGAATGCATGTTTTTGTCATGTTGTTTTTTATACTGTATGTAAGAAAAGGGAAATAAACCTATTAGGGTTTTTTGTGATTCCCCAATTACTTAATTGTAAATAGTATGATTAAGATGATCAAATAAATTAAATCAGTCAATCAATCAATCATCTCTAAAAATGACATTAAGCTGACTGCAGAAAATCAGCAGCTGAATCCACAACACCACCACTCTACGCAGGGTCAATCACAAAGTGGAATGAGCTCATTGTCATTGTGAGCACAGTGGAACATTGATACCGACTGACTCAAAGAAAATAATAGTATGTTCATATCATTAATGAGGTCCAGAAATAACCAATAATGATATTAATACTATTATAACTGCTGATTTGCCAGCAGGGAGAGCTGCATGACTTGCTCTTTTTTTCCTTTTTTTTTAAGTATTTGTATTCTCATGAATAGTATATTTAAACAGACATGGATATATTTGTTGGTATCCTTACACCTCACTGAAACAGTGCTTCAGGCCTTCTGAAAACTGATCAAGTTAAAATAATTGTCTCATGTACACCTGTATGTCTTTGTTATGTCATAGACTAAAGCAAAGAATGTGTGAAATTTGATTGTTTGCTTATTCTGCAAAGATAATCAAAAAATAGCCTGGACAGATTTGTTGATACACCCAGACAATATTCTGAATGACGGTATCGTTGTGTGCATCGAACATGAACCTGGAAAAGCAAAGGACAGAGTTGTCTGAGGAGAAAATGATAGACATGCACATGAAAAGTACACGCTATAAAACTATCTCCAAGCAGCTGTACTTGTGACTGCAGTTGCAGACAATGAGAAATAAAGAAGTTTAAAGTCCAGGGGACTGCCAACCTTTGTGGAAGTGGATGCAAGAGGAATATTGACTCGAGTCCAGATTGAACAGAAGGATAGTGCGAATGGTCGACAAAGAACACATTAAATTTCGCAGTGTTAAATCAACACTTAGAGTTAAATTTAACACTATTTAACTCTTTAAGTGTTGATTTAACACTGCAAAATTTACTGTGAACCAATGAAAACCTCTAAAGAGATTCAAGCTGAACTTCAAGGACAAGGTTCACAAAGTCAAAAAATGAAGCTTACAAAGAAAAGAACACCATGACTACTGTGAAACATGGAGGAGGCTCAGTTATGTTTTGGGGCTGCTCTGCTGCATATGGCACGAGCTGCCTTGAATCTGTGCAGGGTATAATGAAATCTCAAGGCTATCAAAGCACTCTGGAGAGACATTTACAGACCAGTGTCAGAAAGCTACATCTCAGTCACAGGTCATGGGTCCTCCAACACCATCATCCCCCAAAACAAACAACTAAAAGTACCCAAGAACAAAACATTGGCCTAATCTTAAATTGCCTTCTATAAACCCTGATCTGAATCCTATTGAACAGCTATGGAAGGAGCTGAAACATGCAGTCTGGAGAAGGCACCCTTCAAACCTGAGACAGCTGGAACAGTTTGCTCAGGAAGAGTGGGCCAAACTACCTGCAGACAGGTGCAGAAGTCTCATTGAGGATTACAGAAATATTATGCAGATTGCCTCCAACAAAATATTAGGTTAAAGGTCCCATAATCTTTGCCCATGCCATTTTCATTCAAATCACATTTATTTAAATATGGAATAAACAACGATTGATGCCAATTACTTTTGTCAGTGTCAAGTTATCGCAGAGAAAATTGTGGGTGCTTCTAGTTTCGTATAAGGGTACTAATGAAGTGACACAGATGTGAAGCAAATCCATGTTTAATTCTATTATGTATCACCAGTGAGTAAATGTGCTGCTATGTATTGTTCTTTTTCATACACATTGCTCATTGACAATGTCAGTAAACTTTCATCAATTATAGAACGACATATTTCATGACGCTGTAACATGTTTTATCACCATGAGACAGGAGCAGATCTGGCCTCAACATGTTTGCTCCATTTGGGCCTCAACCAGTAACAGAAACCATCAACATCAGCACCAACAGAGCTCCAGAGAGGAAGAGGAAGTCTTATTTATCAGTGTGTTTTTCAAAGAGGAAATCCATGTCCTTTAGAATAGGCTTCCTTCTGTCTTTAAACAGTGGTGTTACTTATTGGGCTCTTTTGGGCCTAATTTTGTTCCTGGGTACAAAGAGGCTCAGTGATTACACTGCCATGTCACATGATCATTGATTTTCGTAGCCAAGACTGGCTGCACTTTTACTTGTATAATCTTAAAGAAGAAGCTAAGAGAAGAGAAGAGCAAAGAGTACAGGAAACCAGAGGCAGGCAAGGTTGATGATGAAGTGGACAAACACATAGTGCAGCCACTAATTATATTATTAATGCAATAGGAGTAATTAAAAACAGCTGAATTAGGAATTTAGATATTACGCAGAAATGTCAAAAATACAAAATACTTAAAGAGTAGAGCTGTAGCCTGTGGTGTTTTTTTTTCAACAAATATCTAATTGTCTCATTCAAATTTAAGTTTATCATCACAACACAATCCAACACTCTCCACCCACTGTTAAATGTATTATATTATTCATTTTTTAGTTAACACCAGGCTCTTCGGATGTGTGTGGTGCAGTCACTCTGTCTGATGTTATTGAGATTTTTCTACATTTGATCTTATGTAAATCACATCTGCATCAGTGGCCCTGCTTAGACCTGGCATTAACATGCATCTCAGCTGATCCGATCACAACTGGACAGCCAAGACGGCTTGATGTTTACACCTGTCTCTATTATGTGTCTCGAGCAGTCTCGAGCTGACCTACATCACTTCTGCAAGCAGGCCAAACAACCTCGCTCACAGTTATTATGTCAGACAGATAAGCGCCAGATCTGTTTTTAATACGGGCTAAGAGCTAGTACAAATGTTTCAAGAACAAACAAACATGTACAGGTTATACCAACTGTTCAGATTATTCTCAAACCATGAACATCTGTGCTCATTTACCATTTACCAGAATAACCTCCATGTCCTCCATTGTTAAGTCCTGGCGAGGGATGCATCAGGATCACATACAGTAAGTGTTTAAACTACTAAGGATATGGGGCCAGATGCGTCCCAGAACACCTCATCAAGTGGTTTGGGAGTTCGGATCACAATGTGTCTCGGAGGTCTTTTACACTTGTATTTAGTGCTGTTCACTTGTGATCACACATGTTAATGCCAGGTTTAAACAGGGTCATAGTCAGTCTTTCTACAGTAAAAGGTACAACAAATGTCTTATTGTTTAACTCTGAGTTATTCATAGACTTTAATCTGTCTGTCACAACCTCAAAGCAGAACTAAAACCCCTACACTTCTCTATAAAATATTAAATAAGTACACTGCACTAACAGTTCCTTTATAGTGCTCTTACAGGACTGCTTGTTGTGCCCAAATGTTTCTTACTGTTAAATGTTTGTTTTATTTGTTTATTTATCTATTTGTTTATTTGTCTGTGTTAAAGCACATTATTACACATAATTCACCTAAATCCTTATTTTTCTTCTAAGATATCTCCCTCCTTCACTCAGTCTTTTCCACCAATAGCAGTGAGTTGCAGTATAAGACAGATACATCATCTGTAAGCATCTCATCATGTGTTTGTCTCAGCTGCCATGATTCTTATACTAGGCTCTCAAACTGAAAACTTCCAGTGTAAATGAATTCTTCCTTGATAATTTGTAAAATAATGATTAAATTAATCAAAAATAGTGTGGAGCTACTCTTTAATCACTATGTCTTATAAATATGTGATAATTGGGAGTGTAAAAATTGAAGCTGTTCAGTTTATCTGACGGCATTATTTATTTTCATCATTAGGTCACAAAAAAAAAACCACCACAAATGATGTTCATGTTCAAGAACCAAAATCAAATCAAAATGTGTGTATTAAAGGTAGAATTTCATTTTATCAGATGAGTCTTCAGTGTCAGAAGAAATGCATTTGATCATGATAAAAGTTGAAAGGTCAAGTCATGAAAGGAGAACTGCAGCAGTGTGAGAATATGCTGCAGAAACACTGTTAAAACCATAAAAGGAGATTATTTACTGACAAGAATTCAAGAAGTCATTATCATAAAGCAGAACTATAACCCTCTGTAACATACTTGTTATTAAGGACTGTCAGAAGTCTGAATTCAAGGACATGTGGGTGTGCATTCAGGCACAATGAGACACCAGGAGAACCCAATTCAATTTTGATTTTGTCACTTATTTCTTGCAGGTAGTACAGCAGGTATGGTACAGACAGCTGGTGGCTGACAACAACCAATGCTTTATCTAAACAGAAAATAGAAATTATGTCACTCTGTATATTAAATCTGATACAATAAAGAAAATACATATGGCTGTCAGTTCAACGTTATTGAAATCTTAAATTAACAAGGAATAAAGGAACTCATCGTTCACTCAGTCATATAATTTCTGTAAGTGATGTTCAGGGTTCAGGTCACTGGAAAGAGGCTCACACCTGACCTCAGTGAGCTCCTCCTCTTCCTGCTCCTCCTCCAGAGCTGCTCTTAACAACACCGTCCACTTCTCTATACATTATATTTCCTTATAGTCTTCATACTGGCTGCTTGTCTCTTTAGTTCAGGATGAACAGAAACACACAGACGCTCACTGTTGCTTCTACAGATCCAAATGTTGCTTCATCTGGAGGTAAAATGCTTTCTAATACTCATGTTTACGATTATTTTTCATTCACAATTTTAGAATTGTTATTTGTTAATGCTTCTGATACATGACAAAACATTGGCAGCAAAAGATTGGATGTGATTCTGTAAATAAGAGCCAATTTACTGCAGATATTTAAACATCAGTGTTTGATCTGAACTGTTTCAGATGAACTTGAAGAAGAAAGTGACTACGTTAATACAGCTGTGAGCACTGTGGACAAAATGTCAGCCACCTCAGGTATGTTAAAAACATCATTTACTTGACAAAATTAATTTTTTTAAAGTATTGGATTTTTCATATTTTTTAAGAATTGAAACATTTTCTACTAAATCAATAATCTATATATAAAAAAAAGCCCATTTTGAAATCAAAGTGTTGACATCATTGTGCTCAATCCTTATTGTTTTCTTAGATAAGAAGTGTGGCTCCTTCACTCAGAGTTTTCTACCAGTAGCAGTGAGTTGGGTGATACTGTTGGTAATCTTGGTCCTTCATATCTACTGTGAGTATCCTCTATGTGAATATCAGCTTGTTATTATTGTTGTTAGTTCTTATGTAAAGGATAGATTAACATATTTTTAAAGTCAGTTTTAAAACAATAGTCAGATGTTTATATGTACATTGTTACAGTTTTGGCTTGGTGCAAAGGTGGTAAATGGCTGAATTTAATGTAGTGCTTTTAAGGAGACCTCTGAAAATGTAGGTTTTTGCAGACATGTTTAGAGAGGATCTTTTAATGATCAGTATGAACAGGAGGAATATTTAAAGCATGCAAAATGAGCTTTACTTGCATAGACACCTGAGTATTGTTTTAAGACAGAAGGCAGAAATCATCATTAAAATAATTAAATTTTAGATACGATACAACATTTAGACTTTAACATTTAGTTAACACAGTTAAAGCATTATCTGTTAATTTAACAACTCTGTCACAGCTTCAAAGCAGAACTGAAAACCCTATTTTTATTTTTCCTCATAGCCTTCATATAATGTGAACCTGACATTTTAATGTTTTTATGATAATGTTAAAGATATTTTAATTGTTTTTTGTGGAAAAAACAAAACAACAAAAGAAGTAGCTTCCAACAGTGGCAAAATGACTAATCCAAAATACATTATTACTATCAATTTAAGAGGCACATTTTCCTTTTGCAGTTTCTTTGTTTTATCATGAGAGTAATGTAAAAGAGCTGGAGCAGTTAAAAGAAAACCAAACAACTCTACTGGAGATCAATCACAAGCTGACAGACCTCATCAACAAACTCAGCTCAGAAAATGAAAGATTGAGGAGAGACAACGATAATCAGACAGTCATCATTGGAAACCTGACAAAGGAATATAATGACTCAGAAATGAAGATCAAGAAACTAACTGGAGAGATCCAGCAGCTGGAGACACTGAACAACTTAACAGAACAAATACAAAACATAGAGAACTGTGTTACCCAGCAGATCATTGATGCCGACTGCCCAATAAAAGATGGAAGTAAGTTCCGATCTATAACTCAAGTAAAAAAAACCCAATAATGTAACAATGCAGTAATGTTGTTTATTTGTTGGTTTCTGTTATTTCAGACAGACAGTGTAAACCTTGCCTGAAGGACTGGCTGCACCACCAGTCCAGCTGTTATGCAGTCAATAACCCTGATACTTATGCTGATCGGAAAACCTGGGAGGAAGCTCGAGAGAACTGCAGAGCAAAGAATTCAGACTTGGCTGTAATAGTTAATGAAGATGAAAAGGTAATGAGAAAACTGTGTGTCAGACCTGGACGAAATGAGGACTCAGATGCAGAGGTTGCAGAGACTGTTAAGGCAGACTTTTATTGACTCCAACCTTCTTGACAGAGTGACAAAATAACAGGCTTATAATAACTTTAATAATAACTTTATTCTATCAAGGCTGGAATCTAGGGAGAAAATATTCTAATAAACAAAACCACTCCTAAACAAGGAGGGGAAAAAAAACTAAGGACTAAAACAACAGAAAATCACGCCACTATGAGGAACTAAACTCCCTTCACAAAAGAGAAAATCGGAGGCTCTACAAAACTCTAAGAAACTAAACTGACTACTACACTTAATCTATGAAAAAATACAAACAAAAAATCCCTCGCAAGGAGGGAAAGAATACAGGCTTACGTGACGTGAGAATAACAAAGCTGAGGAATAACATAGACTGTGGAGACTGGCTGAGGTGCACGACAGAACGAGACACTCTGGCACAAGACAAGGGAAGACGCAGACTGTAAAACACATGAGGGTAATGGGGAACAGGTGGACACAATCAGAAATCAGGGAAGACAATCAGACTGGTGACACATGAGGAAGGGCAAGTGACCTGAAACGAGAGGAGAGTTAATTTTCAAAATAAAACAGGAAGTCACAAGACAAAACCCCAGGACGAGACAAACCTCACCGCGGTGTGATACTGTGGGAGTTTTATGACGACCTATATGAAATGAAACTGTATTTTCTGACTCTGTGAGCCACAGTGTGATTATTTAAGTTCAGTGTTTAAATATCTCTCATAAGTGTCTTTCTGTTGTCCTCAGACATTCATCAGTGATAAGAGTTGGAGAAGTTCAAGATTTACTGGCTACTGGATTGGACTGAGAGTTGAAGACAGGAAATGGAAGTGGATCAATGGAAGTGATCTGGCTGAAAAGTAAAAGTCACATTCCTAAACAGCTTGAATCATAAAATCTATCAGCCTTGATCTAAACATTATGTTCTTCCCTCAGATCCTGGATAACAGAACCTGCTAACAACGGCTACTGTGCAATTTCTGTCTATAATGAAGGATGGAAATCAGTGTGGTGTGGAAACAAAAACCATTGGATCTGCAAAAAGGCGGCTTTATCTGTTTAAACAGTGAGAAGCCTCACATGAGAAGGTTACTGGATACTCTGTAAAGATTAATAACATGTAAGATCATATCAACTGGATTGTTTATGCAGAATGTGGACTTTTCTATCTTTAAGCTGTTTGTGTACGTGCTGTGTGTACGTGCTGTGTGTGTGTGTGTGTGTGTGTGTGTGTGTGTGTGTGTGTGTGTGTGTGTGTGTGTGTACTAAAGGGAGTACAACACAGATAAAAACTCTTCTTCTGCTTTGTTAGAGATGAGATGTTGTTTCCTGTTTTATATTCATGTAACAGTTTAATTATTACTGCTGATTGGCCAACATGGGGAGACATACAGATGACAGTTTAACTATTATCTGTTTATCTAGAAGTAAATTCATATTTCAGTCTTGTTTCTCCAGTGAATACATTTGCTGCCACATCTTGTTGCTCATTGTCTTTTTCTTACAAATATCTGTGTATTTCTGTCCGTCAGAGCTTAGTTCACCATTGGTCCTTTATTAAGGTTGTGACGTAAATTTAAATTTAAACCACCTTGATTTTATTTATGGTTTTAGTTCTGCCTTGAAGTTGGTTTGGTTAGCGGCTAACGCCGACTATCGGCTATCTCCTTTAATGGTTTTAACCTGGTGTGTCTGCAGCATATTCTCATGCTATTGCAGTTTGCCTTTAATCAGCAACCCTTATCATTATCAAACACAATATTCTGTAAATACTCACAACTTTCCATTTTATTAAACTAACCCTACGATGGTTTAAATGTATATCTGTATTCAGGCAGACTGAGCAGCATTGATGGATAGACAGATGCATTGATGAGCTTTCATATAAAGTTTACTGTGAGGGAAATTTAAAAGTCTACCAACTTCTGTTCTTCTATCAGGAAATCTTCTTTAATGGTTTTAACCTGGTGTGTCTGCAGCATATCCTCACTCTATTGCAGTTCTGCTTTCATCAACAGACAGTAACTTTTATCATTATCATAATGCTGAAATTGTGAAAATAACACAGGCCTGTATTGTCTTAGAAAGCAAGATCACAAACATGACTGTGGAAAACAAAATCAGAGCCTGACTGCAGCTGCTGTTCTGTCCAAAATGAAGGATGGATATATCAGTGAAGTGTGTTGACAGTACTACAGGTCTTCAAAAAGAAAGTTTTATCTGTTTGAAAATTAAGAAGCAACACATGAGAAGGTTACTGGATACTCTGTAAAGATTAATTACATGTACGAGCATATCAACTGGATTTTATGTGGATATATATATAAATGGATTAATATCAATACAAAGATTTTTACTTCAGAATTCCGAGTTGTTTGACTTGTTACTGTCATTTCATGGTGGATGCACGTAACTTAATCTTTTAAATCAATACAATTCATAGGAGATGGTACAGTAGTTTAACAGTAGCTTCATATGTCAGTCATATAATAAATATTTATATAATTCAGGTAATGTTCCAGATGGGATTAAGTACACGAGAAGGGAAATAACCTAGACCCAAGAAATAAGGCCTGTCTCCAAGGTCAATCCAAGTGATACATTTTATCTGGAAAAGTCACAGTTAAAACATGAACTTTACATATCTGGACTGGAACTTCGGTTCAGGGTCACTTTGATTATGCTGCCACCTTGTGGTATAAACGATTATTGCAGTTTTGAAAGACACATTTCAGAAGACAAAAAAAAACTTCATTCCTTTAAACATGTTCAGTCTGAGCACTTTAAAAAACTAAACTGGCAAACTGATGAAAAAATGGAAAAAGTTATCTCTTACTCGTGTAATTCATTTTGATAACTGTGCCTGTATATTCATGTAATTATATTGCATTGCTGATTAAAGACATTCATTACTGTCTAGAAAGTGTCAGTTCAACTCATTTAATTTTGTTTTGGTTTGAGACTGATTAGTGAAAATACATTATTTTATTCGGCAGCTGTGCAATAAAACAACCTTCATTTAAGTCTAAACTCTTCACATCTGAGCAAATATTCAAAGTGGCACCCTATCTCACCATTGCATGTATTTTACAATTTTATATCAAATAATTTAAATCAGTCAATCGATCATCTCTAAAACAACATGAAGCTGACTGCAGAAAATCAAGCTCAATCACAAAGTGAAATGAGCTCATTGTCATTGTGAGCTCAGTGGAGCATTGATACCAACTGACTCAAAGAAAATAATAGTAAGTTCAGATATCATTAATGAGGTCCAGAAATAACCAATAATGCTCATAGTAATAATATTCGTGCTGATTGACCAGCAGGGGGAGCTGTATCACTAGTATTTGTATTCTCATGTAAAGTACATTTATACAGACATAGACACATTGATTAGTACCCATACATTGAAACAATGCTTCATTCCACCTGAGTGGACGTTAAATGCAATTGTCTCATGTATACCTGTATGTCTTTGGTATGTCATATAATAAAGCAAATAAAATATGAAAAGATATCAAGTTTTGCTTATTCTACAAATATATTAATGAAATAGCCTGGGCAGTTTTGTTGGTAACCCCAGAAAATTAAATTAAATCTAAATTACTAGATATTTTATTCCATCTCCCCAAGTAGCTCTGTGTATATTTTGAAGTCCTTTGACTGTACCATTTTCTAATAATCTGATTACTGCCTAGAGTTGGAATGATGTGCCGTTGTGGGGCTTTAGCACCATGGACAGTGGCAGATCCAGACCTCAGAGCAACAGTGGATGTGACAACTCTGATAGAGTAGAAAGTCTGAATCCATCTTCCATTCTCTCACTATATTATTTTTTACTCTCTCAATCATTCCTTTACTCACACCTTGTATTATTTCTGCCATTCTCTCTGTGTTATTTGTGTTCTGTTTTTGAACCTACACATACCACTGTTTGAATGTTCCAGGCTAGGATGTTTTGGCTGGCTGAGGGGTTAGTTCAGGGCTTAGGATATTTTTTCTTTGGATTTTTATGTTCATAGTCCACATTACGAAAAGTAGATATGAGGGGCACACATGTCTGAGAGTTGTGTTGTAATGTATGTATGTATGTATGATGTAGCTGAACTGTCTGTAACTTTGGGTACTCCACTAAACTGTTATGTTGTGGTCATGTGGTTTATATTTTTCAATATATTTCGTCAAAAAAGGTGATATAGCATGTCAATATTTCTGAGTTTCTGTAATAAAAAACAGGTTCATACTGTATTTTTCATTAACAGTATAAAACTGCAACAACTTTAGCAACAGTAAAAACATGTTAATTTTACAGTAACATAATGGCAACCCTGCTGCCAGTTGTTTACTGTTTTTTTACAGGAACATTTCTAACAGTGAGTATATTTCAGTTTTATTGTAGTAATTTTCAGAGAACTACAATTACTGTGAAATTAAACAACAGGCCATCTCAGAGAAACACACAGCTCATATCCTGCATGTGTCCATAGGATGCGCAGTAGGCCTTCGTCAAATTAGTGCGTCCATCTAGCAGAGAGCGTAATTGACAAACCCTTTAGAGCGTCTCTCTTGATCTTCATTGGTTTTCACAACTTTATTGAAGAAAGAAATATAGACAGACAGAAAGACAAACAGACAGACAGACAGACAGAAAGAAAGAAAGAATGATTTAACGACAGAAAGAAAGAAAAAGGAGAAAAGACAATGCCTGTTTAGGACAAGTTTGGTTTTCCGACTGTGTCACTGTCAACATCAGAAGTTGAAGAAATGGCAGAGCAAAAGAAAAAGCATGGGTATGCAAAATACTAACATGACATTTTTAATCTTGCCTTTGATTCTTGTTTAGGCATTTGAAAAAAATAAAGATTTGCCTACTACAGTTTTAAATTACTTACATCGAAAATTCACTTAATTGTGTTTTTTTTGTTATATATTTCCATCTAGAATTGTCTTCATTATATACATTTCCAAATTTAAATTTTCACTAATAAAGTCTCATAATGTTGTTTTTGGGTTTTTTTTGGTTATTACACAGGTCTAACATTTATAAGCTTGGAATTGATTTTCTTCAGGTTATTTTGATACAAACACACCTGTTAAGCACTGGTACTAAAATGTGCATTTGCCTCAACAGGCCACAAAAAAATGTATACCTCATGAGGATATTTTAAAACACATCAAAATACTTTAGGATTCGTTATCTGAGCAGAAAAAATGTCCATCACAAGACCATAACTTCTGGGAAGGGCTGTGCACGGTTTTGGGTGTACCGAACAAATCCACAAACATATATCGACTGAAGAGGGCACACATTCAAAGTATGAAGGTATGTCAAATCTGACTGTCTGTCTGTCTGTTAGTATATTATTAGTATTAGTATAGTATATTATTATTAAACTGTCTATAACAACTCAACAAAATCATCCCAGAGCACTGTTCTCTACTATCAACAGACTACTCTCCCCCCGTACTGCCCCCCACCCTACTGCTGGCTCTGACCTCTGCTCCAAGTTCCATTACTTTTTTCAGGCCAAGGTTGACTGCATCCACCAGCAGCTTCTGGTTCCACCCACCACCCCTCTTGGGTGTCTATCTCAGGACGGCGCTTCCCCTGCTACATGTCCCTCCTTCTCTTCTTTCACCCCAGTTGACGCTAGTCAGATAACTGAGCTAGTCACCAAGGCCAAAGCCTCCACCTGCTCCCTTGACCCCATGCCCACTGCTTTGGTCAAGGCCTGCCTATCTTCTGTCTGCCCTTCCATTGTGGACATTGTCAATGCATCCGTTCTATCTGGTTTTGTGCCCATCAGTCTTAAAACTGCCTCTGTTACGCCCATCCTTAAGAAGGTGGGTTTGGACCCCGTGGACCTCAGCAACTATCGGCCAATCTCCAACCTGCCTTTTCTCAGCAAGATCCTTGAAAAAGCGGTTGCTGCCCAGCTCCATCAACATCTGTCCAATAACGACCTGTATGAAACCTTTCAATCAGCCTACAGGATCCACCACAGCACAGAGACCACCCTTGTCAAGATCACCAATGACCTTCTGATTGCTGCTGATTCTGGCTGCATCAGCATCCTGGTTCTGCTGGACCTGACGGCCGCTTTCGATACGGTCTCCCACTCAATCCTGCTCAACCGCCTTTCTACTCACCTTGGACTCACTGGTACTGCTCTATCCTGGTTCACTTCCTATCTATCCAACAGAAAACAGTTTGTTACCTTTAATGGATCCAGCTCCCACCCTGCCCCAGTTAACCACGGTGTGCCACAAGGTTCCGTACTTGGTCCCCTCCTCTTTACCATCTACATGCTCCCGCTCGGCCAGATCATCCGCCACCATGGTTTGAATTTCCATTGCTACGCTGACGATACCCAACTCTATCTCAGCACATCACCTTCTACCCAGCTCCCTCCACAATCCCTCATCAACTGCCTGCATGACATAAAAGTCTGGATGACCACCAACCTGCTCAAACTCAACAGTCAGAAGACAGAACTCATGGTTGTCGCTCCAAAGAATCTGCTCCACAAGGTAGATGGTCTTATCCTCCGAGTTGATGGCTCCTGCATCTCACTGTCCTCGGAGGTGCGCAATCTTGGTGTTATTTTGGACTCCACACTATCATATGACACACACATCAAATCTGTCACCAAATCCGCTTTCTTCCACCTAAGGAACATTTCAAGACTCCGTCCTTCACTCACTGACTCAGTTGCAGAGACCCTCATACATGCATTCATCACCTCATGTCTGGACTATTGCAATGCCATCCTGTATGGGGTCCCCAATAAAACACTGGACAGGCTCCAACACGTCCAAAACTCAGCTGCCAGGGTTCTCACTCGAACAAAACCCTGGCAGCACATCACCCCCACACTCAAACAGCTGCACTGGCTTCCAATTAAGTTCCGCATCACTTTCAAACTTCTTCTTCTCACCTACAAATCTCTTCATGCCATTGCACCCCAGTACCTAACAGACCTTCTCCATATCTACCACCCTTCACGAGACCTGCGCTCCACTGACTTGGGCCTCCTGTCCATCCCCCGCACCAGAAGGCAAACCTTTGGGAGTCGGGCTTTCAGTGTGGTAGCTCCTACACTTTGGAATTCGCTCCCTCAGGACATTCGCCAGGCACCAACTCTGGACAATTTTAAATCAATGTTGAAAAGGCACTTGTTCCTGCAGGCTTTTGCCGGCTAAATGTGTGTTTTTGTCTGTGTTCTTGTTATTGTCAAGCGACCTTGGGTTTTATGAAAGGCGCTATACAAAATAAAGTTATTATTATTATTATTAACTGTGTCATGATATAGTCTCTGTAATATGTTTTTAGTTTTTTCACTTAAATTACTTTGTTAAATAAGTAAAACTGTCATGTTTCTAATATCAGGCTTCAGTTGGAGATACAACACAGTCGGACACTGTTGTGGACAGCAATGATGTTCCAGAACTGCTACCAGAGGAGGAAGATGAACAGAAGATATACAAGATACACAATAATAAGGATATAACAGAAGAGGATGCACAGCCAAAAGTCTTAATAGAAGATTGTGAAGATGCACAGGATGTGAGAGTTGTTCACAATGAGGACATCAACAAAGAGGAAGATGTAAGGAATTACTAAGTTATTATAATTATTTACATTTAATACGTATGGTACACATGTAGAACTATGTAACCATTTTTACAAAACCATCGCAAATGTTTAATCTGAAATTATTACACAAGAAAATGTGACTAAATACTTTACAAACAAAATACAGTCTCCTAAATTACTACTTTTGTCTTGCAGGTCCAAAAAGACGACAGTGACAGTTGGAGTGATAATGAAGACTATGTCACTCATGACAAACAACAATTCTTTATACATAGTCTTCCTGCACCACCTTCTTCTTTTGTCATTCCTCGGACTGCTTGGACAAAACTAAGGAAAACTCAATACAAGGACCACTTCAAGGGACTGCAATGGACGAACATCATTTCAGCCGGTATTCGGGAAATCCATCCGCATTGCAGTTTTGCATTTTCAGGACACAGGGTCAAAGTTTATGGGTCAACAAGGAATGCACCTCTTTTTAAATGCTCTGGATATTGCTTGTTCACTGACTGCCCAGTAGGTGTTGATGTCGTTGTGCACAGTGAGACCACACGTAAAGCACATGTGTCCTTCAGAGGCAACAACGTTGTGCATAGCAAAACAGAGCTGCAAAGGCGACCTGTCAGAGCAGACAATCAAAAAAAAAATACACCAGCAACTTAAAAACACTCTTCCAAGGGCACTCTATCTCAAAAGCCTTAACAAACTAGAGGAATCAGTGGTTGAGTCAGGCTGTAGGGATGAAACACCATCACCAGGTGTTCTTAAATCCATTTCATCTAAACAACGAATGAAGGAAAGGAGACATAAGAATGAAAAAAGTCCAGTCATGATTATATGCGATGGCTCCATGGTCCTCATGCAGGCCATATCAATGGCCTTCTGCCAAACCAACCTCAATGCCTTGCTCCAGAGTTATTTCAACATATTAACCGGGAAAGGCACAGCTCTAGACTTCAGCCATCCTATCCTCCACCACTGTCTGAGTGACATAATGAAGAATGCAAAAACCTTTTGCAAAAAGCAGTAAGTTTTAGAATATTTATACTACTGGCAATGAGGTGCTTATATGACAATGCAATAATTTGTATTTCTCCCATAGTGCGCCCAAAAACTACAAGATGGCCATGCATGTGTTTGGACTGTTGACATCCGCTAGGTCCATTGGTGAGTTAGATGAGATACTTCTCAGCTGCACTGTCATCTTCTCCAGCCCACGCAGCTCTGGAAATGCTGAGAAGCACTTCAACAAAATTCAAACAATGCTGACAACCATTGGGGACTCAGCTGATGATGACAGCAACATTGTTGCTGAGGACCTTGAAGTACCAAATACTCTAAGTAATGATTTGAAATAATGCCATCTGTTAAAGGCACAAACACACACACACACACACACACACACACACACACACACACACACACACATTATATATATATATATATATATGGGTATGGTTTTTTAAATTATGTTTTTCATCTAATTTATTTGATTTATCTTTCTTTTTTTAGGACACCTTAGGTCAAACTCCTTTTCGACAACACTTCATGGATGTCATAAAAAGTGCACCCCTAGACAAAGAAGGGGACGCAAATGTGTATTACTCTGACACATTCATCTTGTCGTTGGCTGCATATTTCTTGCCTCAGGCCACTCTTTGGACAAGCATGATGCTGGGTCAGTTATGCTTTTAATTATTTTCATTTTTAATGAGACCAATTAATTAGTTGAAAATATTTATATTTTTAAAACATCAATTTAACTGTGCACTTCCTGTGACCCAAAACTGTTTGTCGGCTGTCCCTAATATTTTTATCCCGCTGCCAGTGCAGGGACTAACACTGGCTTTGTTAAAAGGCAACATTTCTTACAATCTTGCTGAATGAAATTAAGTGAGTAAATTCAAGGGTCATGAACCTTGCCAGTTATAGTGACCTCATAACCTGTACTCTGGTGTAAACATCGAACCAAAATGGATGGATAGTGGATTGCTGTGGTGACTCCATTGTTTTTCGTCCAACCTACCTTCACATCACCCGTCCTCTCTCACCAACCTTTGGTCAATATCTACATGTCAATGTATATTTGGTGTATTGTTGAGACATTTGGCAAGCACATTCACAATCCCCTGAGTATTAACCAAGTCTATCCTGATTTATTATGATGTATGCAGAGATGTGTCCTTTACCTATGTTCAAAAAATATCTAAAAGTAATGTTTAACATCTTCAGGTGACCTCCACAGGCATGGTGAAGGGCCCCTTATCAGCAATTCGCAAAGAAATTTGCCAAGATAGCGGAGAAAAAAAGCCAGGTGAAGTATAGATGGGATGAATATTAGAAATGTAATGGAGAGTTTAAACCTGTTACTGTACTGATAATAACTAATACAGTATAATAAAGCCATTGATAAGACCCTATAATCATTGTTCTCTTGTAATCAGAATTTCACGCAAGACAACAAAACACAGGGAGTCATGGAGAAGAGTCAGTGGGACTTGAAGAAAATACGCTTTAAAGGAAGACGACTGACCAGACTGGATGACTTCATTGATACCTACAAAGACACCCACACTGCACTTCTAAGGGAATTCCAAGACACGCAACGGATCGCTAAAAGGAAGGTGAGACAGTCAACACCATAATTTATATAACAGTATATTTTATTTAACTATTAATACAGAGACTAAAACATTGTCCATGCTTCACGCACATTAAGTCCTTCACTGCAATTGAAGTTTGTTTTGTGCTTCGAAATATCCCAAAAAAAAGTGTTTTTTAACATTGTTTGTTGTTAGCTTGTGGTTGTGTATGAATTTGAGACGCTATTATGTTTCCTGTAGTGCCACTGTTAGACAAAAAAAGTTGAATTTTAGCCCTCAAAATTGAATCGGGAGACACATTCATATTATAACATTCATATGATTCACTATATGATGAAATGTATCACTTTTTGTTACCCTATGACTTTTCCCCTTGCACCATCCTTTAATCATCCCTTAGTGCTTGCACTCTCCTGACTTGGTCAATGGCAGCACTGAACAGTGTCAGAAGACCTAGGCTTTGTTGTAATCCTGTAGTTAATACCTTAAGTAAAAGTAGCTTCAACAGTTGGCCAGCTAAGTGGTATACATGTTATAGTCAAAATAAAAAACTATTAATAATAATAATAATAATAATAATAATTCATTTAAGTTAGTCTGGCATGTAGAATAACACCTTAAGACATACAGAATTTGTGATATGTTCTAACCCAAGTATTGAATGCATATTTAAAGACAGAGAATATCTTTTTTCTAATGAATTTATTACAAACCATAGGTGAAAACAGTTCATAAACATACCACTTTCACTACAAAATGAGTCATATTATTTATGAATTCTTATATTTTTTTCTTAAAAGGGGCACCGTATTCTGAAGGAGAAGTGGAAGCAGCGAAAGCAAAGTAGGAGAGGAGTCTATGTTACCTCCATTAAACAGCCATTCCACTTCAAAAAGGTAAGGTTCGGTTAGGTTCTTTATTTTCCACAAGGGGACATTTGTTTTCAAACATTCTCTGTCAAGTCAAGGTTTCAGGGCAGCATACATGTAAAAAGGCATGGACATCCTCTTCTACTTGTAACAGAACCACAGAAAAACATAGACAGCAGCAATCATGACATAACAACTCACGCTCCCACCTCAGAGATCAAGTGGACAGGAATAAACATTATATAGACAATACATAGGGGTGAAATAGTTGGACAGGACTGATGCAAAGTTGTTAGATGTGTGGAGATGGTAATGTGAAACAACTGAGGAAATTTTACTCATTATATAAAAATGTTTGTAAACTAAATGCAAGTTTCTAATGCTTCTCCTTACATGAATCAGGCAGGGCCAGAGACAACAACCAAACCTCCGGCTGATAACCCATCAGCCTCAGTGACAGCCAAGGACCACAGGGGCCAAAAACCAGTCACCCAGGACACACATGGTTTGAAGATGCACTTTATTTCATTGCCCTTTTAGATGTGCAGGGATATTTTCATTGAAAAATATGAATTTGCGGTAGATTTAATTCAATGAATTGAATCGCGAACATTTTTAGATACATTTATCATCAAATAACACTGTTACTGTTATTCTAGTTCTGAATGCTTTTCCTTAAATGCAACAGGTGACTTCAGCACAGCAAGCAAAAACAATGCCCAGCTATTGCCATAATTTAACAACCACTACTACTACTCCATTATGCCTTTTTATATTAAACCTAATTAGTATATAAATTATAGTCAAGTGAAAATACTTATTTTTATGTTATTATTGATATAATTCATTATACCAATTCATTGTCCAATTAGCAGCCTGACTGCATGGGGGTACAGGCTGTTGGCCAGCCTGCTAGTTGTGCATGACATTGTATGTGCAAGAAGAATAATTAAGTATTCAGTTAATTTTATTTTTGTCATTGTGTCATTGTGAATTTGTTATTAGAGGGGTGATGTATGGTGAGTGGGGGTGGGCATAATTCAGTTCAGTTCAGTTAAGTTTGATTATATATCTACTGCTGTATACTGAGTACTATCTGTTCACTGCAACTATATCAACAACAACAAAGGGCAAACAAACTTGAGGAACACATACAGAGTAACAGACTAACACTAACTGACAGATAGTGACTGATAACATGCAGGTATACAAAAATTCAAACTTGTTGGGGGTTAGGCCTGGCGGGCAGGCAGATGATGCCGGTTGATTTGGGCAGCTGCAGAGAGGGCTGGATGTCAGGAATATGGTCACACACACACACACACATACACACACACAAGGTCATCGGGTGAAAAGCAAAAATTGTGTAATGAAAGCCCATTCTACAAAAGGAGAGGAGAGTGAAAGATAGAGATGAGGGGATGTCACAGGACAATGGCCCGAACTATATTTATTATTAGAAAATGGTACAGTCAAATGACTTCAAAATATACACAGAGCTACTTAGGGAGATGTAGAACAAGAATCCAGTGGATTTTGCAGAAAACAATTTGATAATTCTTTTTAATGAATTTTTAAAAACTGCTCATGAAGCCATACAATGTGTATTGGGTATGATTTCATTTTATGATTATTAGAAAATGGTACAGTCAAAGGACTTCAAAATATACACAGATGTACCTGGGGACATGACTTTTTATAATGTGACTATGCAGACTATGACAGATGACTGTATTACAAAAAATGAAAGAATAAAAAGCAACATCTGCGTTTAGAATGTGCACTTGAATGCACCATTAAGCCTCAACGAGGTGCACATAAATGCACCATGAAGCCCCAAACGCTTTACCGTACAAGCGATGTAGACGGGCACTCGAGTTTTGAAGTGTAGATAGCGTGACCGCAGTGTAGTGTTTAACCATTACACCACGCAACTACACACCTATCAATTGTCACAAGGTGATATAACAACTGTTGAAGTAAAAATGACGTGTGCACAGCCACGATTTTCAAAACACTGTGGCCAAATTAACTTGTGACCACTGTTATTGCAATGATAGCCGCCTTACAGGTCCAGCTTGTTGCACCTCTGAAAAACATTTCACAATAATCAAAGATCACGTCTGGTGAAGGTGACCAAGGAAAAATACCGCATTTTATGTTTTGGACACGTTTACGTCCGTGTGTTGTAAATCGTGTGTAAAACACTGTGTAAAATAAAACAATAAAACCGCTAGGCCAAGTTCGTCTTAGCCCCGGCGGCTAAGCTAACATAAACAATGGCAGTCATACCCGGTGAGGATGATATACTACTAAGAAAAGCGAATAAGAAGATTTCTGACCTTAAGGAGGATATGCGAAGGTTCTCCAATTAACTCAATAAGAAGGACCCACTGCTGTCCAGCGTCATGGAGATGGCATAAGGGAAGTCCAAACAGTTGGCATCGTTCAACGGTAATCCTGGATCGATGTTTTGGTCCGTCGTCGCAAGCGGGACTCAGCAGACTCCAATAAAAACATTCACTAACATATTTAAGTACATTAAAAAATATATATTTCTAATTTTCAACTGTATTAATATAATAAAACAAGAAATACTGTAATCTTCCGTTAGCATATCCGTCTTCATTCATCCGTTGCTTTCAACCACCTGTATCACTCATTTATCATAAGCAATAACCGTTAATTAATTGATGGGTCGTTTGCGTTGTTAAGGCACCGTCTCCAAGACAACCGTTGCGTTCACTTCCTGTTTTGCTCATAAAGCCTTCAAAATAAAAGATCCAAAACAAGCGGGCACATGAAGTGGATAAGAGAACTAAAAGAAAAATAAGCCACACATAAAATGACACTAATTTTAAGACTTATCTTCACCAACCGCTACGCAGCCCTGTCGGGTGACATTCGGGCGTCAGTTTGGTTTTAGAAGTGGTGGGGACAAAAAACGTAACGTCCCCCCCCCCCTTTCCGTTTTTGTTGTTTTAAAAAAAAAAACTTGTTATATCCACAATGAGTCTAGAATTAGTGCAGCGGTTCCAAAACTGTTGCCCCACGACCACCCACCATCCGACACAAAAGTAACGCATTCTATTGATGTAGCTATTCCAGCGTCATGTTTAATAAGCTGCCCTTTTTTTGATGAACACCTACACAGTTTATAAGTGATATCCTTTAATTTCATGTTTCCATATCGTTATGATCCGATTCGAAATTATGTATTTATTCATGAATTAATTACAAAAGATTTAAAAAGTTAATTTTAACACCTGTCCGCCATAGCCCTTTTCATCTCGCGTACGTACCCCCTAGAAGCAGCTCGCGTACCACCGGGAGTACGCGTAGGCCTACCACAGTTTGGGAATCCCTGCTCTACAGTGTATTGTCAGGTGTTGAAAATTGTATTCGAACAATAAAAGTTGAAAACCACAGATTGTGTTTTGGCTTGTTTTGCAAAACGGCGTTGGAAACACCAGTGTATTGGCTCGGGATATGTAATACTAATACACATAGGACAAAGAACAGTGTTGGCAATTTAACACTTCTCTTGACATCAACAAAGTTTACCAGACAAACAATGCCAGACTGTAAAGGGGGTACGAAATGAAACGAGGTACTGAGCATCAGCCTTCTGAGAGCCAGGGCTGCTGGCAGCTTATGTTATACTGCATTAAAAAAAACAGAAGAAAAAAGCACCCAGACGAGAATTGCATCTGTCAAATCCTGACCACCAGTAAACACTTGCGAAGGACCAATGTAGACTTCACTCGTTACATCATAAGCAAATTGCCCGCAAATAAAATCCTACAGTTTAGGATAATCACATAGGTTATGCGAGAACATATTGATAGGCCTACCAGGCTTCAAGTCTAACGTCACATATCTCAATCAGACAAAACAACTATAACCACATTGGTATAGCAATCCCACTGTGTGTAGCTTGTTAGCTGACCACCAGCCAGAATCAGATCACAATCGTAGCTTAGGACCATGGGTTACCTTTGGCCAGGTCATCACGAGCAAACAAAACCAGCAGCAAAATTACGTAAACCAATTTCTTACCTTATGTGGCAGTCCACATGCAGGCTAGATGATGTATCCATATCGTTATCCAGGGTCACAAGCATGCTTTTTACAGGAAGCAAAAGGACCGGCTATTTTCTGAATAAAAATGTCAATTTTGTCTGTTTGTCTTGAAAATGATTTAAGCCACTTCTCCATTATAACGCCGTGTACAGACAGCACACGTTTACCCTCCTCCCCCTCCCCCCTCCCCCTTGCTATGACGTTAAATATTTCTTATTTCATAAATTTTACAAACAAAAATAAAGGCAAGTCGCAAAGCTATTTAACTGGATCCATAATGTCCAAGAGAAAAGCCGGAACGGATATCAGATCCTTTTTCAGCAAGCAAAAATGTGCTGTAAGTGCAGAGAAACCTACAAATTACCTTGTTTTACGATGTTTGATATTAACTCCGTTAACTGCTAGTTCTCATCTATCGCTAACGTTAACGGTTAGCTAGCAGTAACACTGCAGTTAGCTACATACCGGCTTTAGCTTTGGCTACTACAAATTTCTGTATTCCACTTTTATTGGTTGAGTGGAATACCTTTTGTACAGTAGTAGCGATGGTTTCTAGTGTTCCATATACATCTCAAGTTAATTCCACGATATAGCGTTAGCCTTTGCTAGTACTAGAAGTCATAAAAGCTAGGCTAGGAAAGCTAGCCTTCCAAGTTCACATTCTCTCAAGTCACAATGTTCGATCTGAATGCGCCTCCATTGGAATGCACCGACTCCGCTGTCAATTTACAACGTCATGTTTCTACAGTGGCTCACAGTCGGCAAATCAAAAGACTAGATACCAAATTGCGTTTTTCACATGTTTGCAACCTGCGGATTTACCACTAGATGTCCCTATATTATCATCAATACTGTACATAAAAAAAACACAGAATTTACCCTAAATCTATGCAAAAACAAGTACAATTTACCCCAAATCTATGCAAAAACATTAAATAAAAACCAAACACAAGTGCTAATAAATGTTTATTTTATTTATGAACCATCCGTCATCAGGAAAAGGAGCCAAGTGCAACAGAGCAAAACAAAGAAAGACAAAACAAAGAAGTGCAGGGACCGGGAGCTGTGGAGGTGAGGGTCACATAAGGAAAACTTGAACATTCAGAAACTATAACATGAAACATTACTAACAAAGTTCAACATTTTTCATAAGGAACAGGAACTGAGTGGAACAGAACTAAACACAGAAGCACAGGAACAGGGGGTTGAGAATGTAGAGGTTCAGCAGGTGAGGTTTCTAAAAAAAAAAAAAGATGCTATAGCACAATTTAAAACATACACTACAGACAATTATAGTGAAGTGGCCAGGGCTACAACTACAAATAAAAACATAAAAATAGTAAGTTGTAGATGTAAAATCAATGGCAATAATGAACAATTTAAAACAAAAAAAAAAATATTTCAGAGAACTATTTACAGAAATACTACCAAATTATCATGCATGTCACTGACTACATTACAGGAGGAGGTGCCTCACCAGGAGGGACAACAGGATAACCCTTCCCAAAGAGAGGAAGAGCTCAATACCCCTGAGGATATTTTAGTTTCCCCATACCAACCAGCTGCACAGCTAATCGAGCCACAAACTCTGCCCAACCGCACCCTCCGATTCCAGGAGAGCTGGTTCAAAGACTACCCCTGGCTACATTACAGTCCTGCAATTAAGGGAGTTGTGTGTTTCTACTGTGTAAATGCCTTTAAACATAATGTATCAACAATGGCCAGAAATGCAGAACAAACCTTCATTTCCTTGGGGTTCAGGAACTGGAAGAAGGGTAGGGAGGGGTTCGACAAGCACACCAACAGTAAGGCACACATTGTTGCTGTAAACACACACACACATACACACAACTCAGTCAGGATGCAACTTTGCAGCATCTCAGAAAGTTCACAAGAGGCAGCCAGGTCAGCACTGGTACAGATTGTGAGTTCAGTTAGGTACCTTGCTAGACAGGGATTAGCTCTCAGAGGCCATGACAATGACGAGGGAAACTTCAAGCAGCATCTGGAGGAGAAGGCTGAGAGTGACCCGAATCTGGCAAGCTGGTTGCTGAGAAACCATGCCTACACAAGTCCTGAGTGTCAGAATGAGATACTGCAGTTAATGAGCAACACCATTATCAGACAAATAGCTAAAAACATCCATTCTTTACCTGTACTGCAGTACTCCTTGATAATGGATGGAACACAGGATATATCTGGCACGGAACAGATTTCAATTTGCCTGCGGTATGTGGATGCTGACCTTGAGCCAAGGGAGGACTTTGTTGGTCTGTACGAGGCCTCGTCAACGACCGGTGAGCACCTTTTTAGAATTGCCTCTGATGTGCTGCTCCGTCTAAACCTGCCGTTCTCTGGTCTTCGTGGGCAGACCTACGATGGCGCAGCCAACATGTCGGGGCACTTGTCAGGGACACAAGCTCTGATCCGCCAACAGCAACCATTGGCCAACTTTGTCCACTGTGGCCCACACTGTGTAAACCTTGTCACACAGGCTACATGCACATCCACACCGGTGATAAGGGATGCCCTGCATTGGATCCATGAGCTGGGATGCTTATTTTCCCAGTCTGGAAAATGCAAGACCATTTTCAAAAACATTGCCATGTCCAGCACAGGCTCCTTCACCTCCACCAAGCCTCTATGTGCCACCAGATGGACTGTGCGCGCACCAGCCATCAGAGCAGTCCTCAGCCAATACAATGCCATCTTGAGTGCGCTGGAGGAGATGGCCTCTGCAAAGGTCACTGACAACACTCCCTCTCGAGCTAATGGTGTTCTTCAGAGGCTGGAAAAGGGAAACACTGTTCTTGGCCTTCTCCTGGGTCAAGAACTTATCACAAGGTTGGAGGGGCTGAACTTAAGTTTGCAGGCCAGAGGGAAGACCATCAGTGGAATGCTCAAAGCCGTTGACTATGTTAGGCAGGGCTTTCTGTCTTTGAGGACCGATGCTGCATTCATGGCCATCTATGACAAAGCTGTGGATTTTGCCGCAAACTTGGACCTCCAGCAAATACAGCCACCTCATGTCCGAATGCCATCCAGTAGATATGGTGGTCCTGCCAAGCACCATACTCCTGCCACACCAGAGGAGTATTTCCGGGTCCAGTTTTTCAGTGCCATTGACATGGCGACCACCCAACTTCATGACCGTTTCGATCAGGTCAGCCTGGGAAATCTGGTCAAGCTGGAGGAGCTCCTGCTTACAGGAAACAATATGGTGGCGAGCTTGTACCCAGAACTGGACCTACAGGCACTTCAAATTCAACTGGCCATGTTTAAAGCCAATCACACCTACACTTCATGCAAAGAAGCTGTCCAAATTCTCCAAGGCATGCCACCAGAGGTTAGAGGGCTCTTCTCACAGGTGGAGACTCTGGTGAGACTGCTACTTGTGGTCCCGGTTTCATCCTGTGAGGCTGAAAGGAGCTTCAGTGCTCTGCGACGGCTGAAGACTTGGCTGAGGGCAACAATGACCCAGTTGAGGCTCAACAGCACTGCAGCCTGCCACATCCACAGGGATAGACTGAAGGCCTTGGACAAAAAAGAAATAGCGACAGCTTTCATTGGCACATCTGAAAGGCGGGTGCATGTTTTTGGCAACTTTTAGCTCTCCATCCAACCTAGAGAGAAAAACACACACACACACACACACACACACACACACTTAATATAGGCCCAAGTTCAGTTCTGGCACATTCTTAATTTTGGTTCACAATACTTTTGGTAATGTTTAACAGTAGGCTAATTAAACATTTCAGTGTGGTTCAGAATCATTAATAAATAATCAATTTCAACTATATATATATATATATATATATATATATATATATATATATATATATATATATATATATAACTAAATGTTTTCCTAATTCTATCCAATTAATAAAATCGTTAACTGACCCGTCTTTGGTCATAAGTAAACAAGAGTCATTCACTTTGTTCTGTTTTAAATAGACCCTTCAGTCATCCAGCTGGTGTCAATCCACACAACGGTCAAAAGGCTGTAGCCTCGCCCTACTACTCCAGAGAGGAAAAAACAGAGTATTCTATGATCTTTAGCAACACCCTGAGTTCTAGCAGACATAAGGTCGACAACATGCAAGGAAAACAATAAACAAAAATATCGGTCGGTGACTTTACCGTTGGCTTGTTTCAGCCTATTGTGTAAGGCTACAATAGGCTCCCTCCCAATTAATTAAACTGTAACCGCAAACAGTTTGGCTACAACGTGGTCTTGCCTAGCTAGCCTTTGCTCTGAGGAAACATTGTTACACAAACTGATAGCAGCTAATATGATTTACGTTCGCTCACTCCAAATTAGTCAACTGTAGCCTAACCGGCGCCGCAAACAATTTGGCTACAACGTGGTCTTGCCTAGCTTGCCTTTGCTCTGAGGAAACATTGTTACACAAACTGATAGCAGCTAATATTATTCACTTTCACTCACTCCAAATGAGATAACTGTAACCACAAACAATTTGGCTACAACGTGGTCTTGCCTAGCTTGCCTTTGCTCTGAGGAAACATTGTTACAAACAAACTGTTAGGAATAATTACCTTGTACATTTTTGAGGAGTCGACTTTCTTGTCGTCTTCAATGCTGCTGCGAAGTGGGTGGAAAGTGTCTGTAAAACAACTAGCTGCTAGGCATTAGGCTGCCGTCCAGAAAATAGACGGCCTGCCAACTGTCAAGTGTAGTAGGCCTGCTGGAATGAATGCCCACAGGTGCGCGCGCGGCGCACCACGCCACTGGATGAGGTACTGATGATCACAATCCCCTCCCGCTCATTTGCTCCACACACAGCCAGGCAGGTGTGCATGCAGTGAGGGTGTCATAGTGCGCGCCTATCGCATGATTTAGACTCGACGATTTCGGTTGAGTATGTGGGGATTTTTTTTCGGTCGCAATTGGTTTGCACATTTTAAAAGTGGTGGGGACAAAATTCAAATTATAAATAGTGGTGGGGACATATCCCACCCGTCCCCCCCGTAATCTACGCGCATGGGTGACAATCCTGTTTCCCTGGAGCCACAGTCCCAGTTATTCTGGATAAACTCCCTGGTCTGCTGCTCACTCACATCCTGCATAAACCCGAGGCCTGTACTACGAAGCTGGATTTTGTCTTATCGAGGTAACTTCTGGGTTAACTCTGGATTTTCCGTACTACGAAGCTGGTTCACTTCTTACCGGGGTAAATCACCATGGTAACTTATGCTGAACGGCTAACCTGCTCCGGAGCAGGTTATGTTCTGGATAAGAGATCAATGAGTACAAAAGCACCACCTCCTGACCAATCAGCTCTCTTAGAAAATGACCTGCCCATTCTTAAAAGATCCTGTCAACATTGGTGCGAGAGGAGCGCTTAGGAGAGAAAGAGTTTTTAGTGATAGATGCAATTTTTTAATTGGCCAAAAATATATATTTAAAAAATAATCATTGAGGCACGTGGGGGATATTATTCTGTAGGTTTGACATCCTGAGATCAAAGGGTCAGGGAGCATAATAACTGTATTTATTTATTGTAATTGTAAAAAATTGACGAAAAGATATATTTGTAAAATAAGCCTTGAGGCACATGAGGGATATTAGTCTGTTATACAGTTGGCTTGACATCATTCACTCAAATGGTTGAAGCGCATAATAGGTTTGTATTTTGAATGTTGAATATTAAACTAACTTAATGTCTCTATGAAAGGAAGGGCACTGAGGAAGCGCTCTGCCCCAAACGTCTGTGCCGTAATAAAGTGACATTGTGTGATCAGAGTGCTGTCCGTTTATATTGTCCAATAAATTAATATTGTATGATCTCGTGAATTTACACATTAACAGAGTTTAACACAATTTTCTGCCAGCATGTTTTGCTTTTGGCCTGGACGATGTTTGAATTCTTCATATTTATGAAGAATAATTATCTGCTCCTCCGTGGTAAAGTAGTCTGCTCTGCAGAGTTTCTCCATGTTTGTGATTGGTCAGACGCTGCAAACACCTCCCCTTTATGTGAGCGCGCAGTGATCCAGATTGGAAAACCCTGGGTTCAATTACTGAGTTGATAACCAGCTTCGTAGTACCGTTTATCCTAGACTGCGAATGTCTGGGTAAGTCAACCCAGGTAACAGAGAGATATCCTGGGTATGTCAATCCAGCTTCGTAGTACAGGCCTCAGGTGTTAGTCCATGTTGGGTCCAGCAACACAGCTTGCCAGCAGTCTAAGGTGACTAAGAATGATTTTAATAACATTTTACCTAATCATGGCTAAACTCAAACACCAATGTAATATGTATAACACAACAGGAAAATCAGCACATTTTATAAAAAACTTTTTTTTTGTTTTACTACTTTTTGTGTGTGTGTGGTGTGTGTGTGTGTGTGTGTGTGTGTGTGTGTGTGTGTGTATGTGTGCGTGTGTGTGTGTGTGTGTGTGTGTGTGAGAGAGAGAGAGAGAGAGAGAGAGAGAGAGAGATGGGCTACAGGCAGGTGAGGTAACATACTGTTCTGCCATTTATTTGAGTGCAAGTCAACTGTCGTGTACTGCAGTGCCCCCTCCTGGACATTTAAACAGCAGTAAATAATCAAGCCTAAACTCAAACATCATTGCAATGTGTAGGCCTATGTGGAACCCAACTGAACAAAGCCAGAAAACTTACATCACGAGGTACATCGTGAAGGTACAGACTGAAAATCAATCTACAGTATATCAGTCATATGTAAATTTCTAGCATCATTGCTCCTACTAGAGGCAGAAGCAGCAGCACAAGGATTGGACTTATAGGTGTGAGAAAATAATGCATGGCAGTGGGGCGGGGCAATATGACCAAAAATAACTATCCCAATATTGGGGAGGGGTGGCTATCTGAGGGAATTATTGACGATTGCTGAAATAGGAGTACATTTAACCTTAGGCCCAATGCTGGACTCAAACCACAGGCCTGGCTACTGTAAAACATGCACATTAACTGCTTTACTATGAGGGCTCCTCACATTATGGCTCTTTAACAGTTAGCTAACAGAGACTGCTGACAGTATAGAGCAGGGATGGGCAATTCATTTCCCCAAGGGGCCACATGAGGAAATGGGACTGTTGTGGAGGGCGGGACCAATAAGTGGAACTTAATTGTGCTCAGTATTAATTTTATCTCTTTAAAAAAAAAAGTGATAGTGCTATTTTGTTTGTAATCTAGTTACCTCATTGCTGTTTTTCAGTTCCTTTTGCTTGTTCAGTGAGAGAAATTTAGTCTGTGTTGGGCTTGAACAAGTAGATGTCTGAGGTGGATATGCAAAGGACAGCTGATATGTGATAATCAGTGAGAGAGGATTTGTTATGTAGGTTGATCCAAATAGAACCAACATCTTCTGAGCATGCCTCCTCTTTGAGAGCAGAATAAAATCCACCTGTGATACTGACTTGAAGTGCTCCGCCATGAGTGTTTCAGAATGCCTAGGTATTTATAAGCTGCCACAAACTCAATAGGGATACCTTGTGCAGATGTAAAGCGAGGAACAATTCAGCATTAATCTGAGGTTGCCTACTTGTGATTGAATAATGCAATCTTCAAACCTTCAAATACCAGGGCAACAATACTTGCACAACAAGAGACAACAGTATAATCGGCATAAAGATGTACAGATTATTGATTTAGATGGTGAAAAGAGTGAAATCTAAACTGAACATTGTGGTAAACCTTTCCTGGTGTAAAGAAACACTGAGCCACATTCCTGACAGTTAGAGAGGTCATTTGAGAACCAGTCAACAGCTTCATCTGACAGGCCTATGTCTGAAACCTCTAACATAAGATGTTGTGAATAATGGTGTCAAATGCCTCGGATAAACCAATGAAAAATGCAGCACAGTAACTCTTGGCACCTGAAGCCTTCACAACATCATTTAAATCTTTCAAGGAAGTGGTTTCTGTACTGTGTTGCTTCCTAAAACCACACTGGATATAAAATGTTATTTAAACTTAAATACTCATTGATTTGATCATTCACAAGAACTTTAGCTAAAATACAAAGTTTTCTGATGGGTCTGTAGTTGTTCAACACTGTGGAATCGCCCCCTTTCAATGATGGGAGTACAAAAGTAGTTTTCCTGACCAAAACTGAGTGTTCCTGTTCACACTCAACACAGTTCATCATGCAAACTATTTGAGCCAATGCAGATTACCAAGTTTGGACAAGATTTTACTTCCTCTTTTAAAGCAACTTAACTCAAAGTATCAGAAGAATACTATATACTTTATTTTAAGGTCACTGTGATGAGTTTGGCTGCTTTAAACAAGGATTTAACATTTATAGGATGGTGGCTATCATTTGCCAAGATCTCTTGCTCTGGACCAGGACGGAGAGTTAATCTACTGCACATAAAACTTGGCTGTGTTTGAAATTATTTCTTTAATTTGAAGATTATCTTTGCATATTACAAGAACGCAGTGTGTATGTTTTAAGGCTCATATCCAGTCATCCATGCAAATTATTTTATCAATCGAAAGCAGAAGTGGTTTATTCTAATGTGAGTGATCAGCAAAGGAAACAGACACTTCTGCTCTTAGGTGTTTCTGTGGCTTTATTACAGTAACAGTTGTGACCGAGCTCAACAGACAGACTGTAGAGATGGCTGAGGAGATTAACTACGCTTCAGTTGTATTTAAAAATAAGACAGGCTCCCGACGTGAAGGTAGGCTTCCATTTTCTTTTTGTTTAATACAGTAAATCAAGAATAAATATTACATTATATGGATCAGATCTTCGTGAAATGTGTGTGGGTATTTTATGAAAATAATACTGGAAAGAGAGTTATTTGGAATCTTTATGGGTTAAAAGATTAAAATGAAGACCGTTTAAATCTTTGTTGTCCTGTAAGTGAAATCTGATTCACAACCAGAACTCAAAACAAATAAAAATCAACTCTTCATTGATCATGTGGACTGAGTACAGAGTAAGAAAGCAGCACAACACTGTGGAATTGTTGTTTTAAAACCTGGAGGACTACAAGTTAATGTGCAATATTATTTAAAAACAAATAGATTAATTTAAATGAAGGTACAATAGGCTACATTTTTGAGTGTTATTTTGTAACCATGTCATTAATCATGACTTTATGTCTTTCAGCTAAAAAGGAGGAAGAAATTGTGTACGATGAGGTGAAGGTGCCGCAGAAAAAAGCAGAACAAGCAGCTGATGGTAAGTAAGCAATGTAAGCATCATTTACATATTACTGCTACTGGGAACATTTCTAGTAGTGCCTTTAATACTGCTGCAACTACTATCACTACTTTACTACTTACCAACAGTAACATCAGTAACCCTGAAAGCACTTTCAGTTGTTTTTTTGCAGACAGTAATCACCTTACCAACCAAAACCACTTCAGTAGTCTCAATTTGTAACAATTGTCTCATATTTAGGATGAACCTCTCATATGAAACCACTAGATGGCAGTATAGTAATGATTAAATGATACTATTTAATAGGCTCAATCTAATTATACTGTATTTAGCAACATGTCTGGGAGGTGATATCATGTTCAGATCTCCTATAAGTCTAATCGAGTGCCACAGCCTCAGATGTTTCACAGAAACAGTCAAACAAGGCTAAATATCTGATCTTCTGACTTTTCCTGTTGCACCACAGGTTGATGTTTTTGACATTTAGTTGTTTTTTTGGGGGGGCGGGGGGGATAACATTAATCACAAACAAAAAGGTAAAAATAGCAATGGAATAGGCTTTTAAAAGACCATGAACACTATGCAGTAATTAACCATGACTTTATGTCTTTCAATCCTTCAAAAAAGAGGAAGAAATTCTACAGGATGAGGTGAAGGTGGTGCAGAAAAAAGCAGAACAAGAAGCTGACACAAATGGTTAGTTAAAAATAAATGTAAGCAACATTTACATATTACTGCTACTGGGAACATTTCTAGTAGTGCCTTTAGTACTGCTGCAACTACTATCACTACTTTAACATCAGCAACCCTGAAAGCAGTGTAGTTCCACCCAGATCATAGCTGCATTTAACAGTCATGAAAATGTGTAATGAAATAGATTTTTGTCAAGTATTTTCTCATAAAAGGCAAGTTAATTTAGAAACATTTCTGGGGGGGTAATATCATGTTCAGATCACCTATAAGTCAAATCCAGTCCAACTTCAATGATTTCATCATTGTGGATCTGATGGACTGTTTGCCACAGCCTCAGATGTTTCAGAAAATTACAAATTAGTAGCTGCAAGTGTCAAAAGAGGCAAAATATCCTGTTGCACTGATGTTTTTGACTTTTAGTAAAATCTCACTAAAACTATTAGACAGATTCTTTGAAAGACTGTACAGACATCCATGGTCCCCAAAGAATGAATCCTATTGAAGTTGGTTTCCTCTAGCGCCACCAGCAGGTCATTTTTTTACTTATCAAGTGAAATATCTCAACATCTACTTAATGAATCAGCACAAAATGTTGTACAGACCTTTAGGCTTATCATTCTCTGTGAACCATCATCAATCGATCTCTACCGTGTGTGCATAAAACCTGCAGAAAGGTCCATTGTGACTAATCTGAGCTCACACCAATCATGTCTCGGGGATTAATGTCATATTCAGATCTCCTATAAATCACAAACAAAAAGGTAAAAAAAGGAATGGACCATGAACACTGGGTTAGGGTTGATCATTTTTATGTGTTAAACAGCTGCATAAAACAGTCATGAAAATGTGTAATGAAGTAGATTATTGTAAAGTATTTTCTCATGAAAGATAGTTTCCTCTTTTACATATGATCCACTTACTGTGAAAGTCTGATTTCATCGTCTTAGGTTTCAGCACATAATGTATGTAATGTAATTCAAAAATATATGATTTTGGGATAACATTAATCACAAACAAAAAGGTATAAATATGAATGGAATAGGCTTTTAAAAGACCATGAACACTATGCAGTAATTAACCATGACTTTATGTCTTTAAATCTTTCAGCTCAAGAGGAGGAAGAAATTCTGCAGGATGAGGTGAAGGTGGTGCAGAAAGAAGCAGAACAAGCAGGTGACACAAATGGTTAGTTAAAAATAAATGTAAGCATAATTTCCATTGGGAACACTTCTAGTAGTGCCTTTAGTACTGCTGCAACTACTATCACCACTTTAACATCAGCAGTAACATCAGTAACACTGAAAGCAGTGTAGTTCCACCCAGATCACAGCTGCATAAAACAGTCATGAAAATGTGTAATGAAATAGATTTTCGTGAAGTATTTTCATATAAAGGCACTTTCCTCTTTTATATATGATGCAATTACTGTGAAAGTCTGGTTTCATCATTTTGGATTTAGCACATAGTTTTAAAGCTGTTTGAGGGTCAACAGCTGTTATTCCAGGGAAAATACTGAAGGCCTTGTAATCTTAAAAGATAACATTAATCACAAACAAAAAGGTAAAAATAGGAAAGAATAGTCTTTTAAAAGACCATGAACACTATGCAGTAATTAACCATGACTTTATGTCTTTCAATCTTTCAGCTCAAAAGGAGGAAGAAATTCTGCAGGATGAGGTGAAGGTGCCACAGAAAAAAGCAGAACAAGAAGCTGACACAAATGGTTAGTTAAAAATAAATGTAAGCAACATTTACATATTACTGCTACTGGGAACATTTCTAGCGCCACCAGCAGGTCATTTTTTTACTCATCAAGTGAAATATCTCAACATCTACTTAATGAATCAGCACAAAATGTTGTACAGACCTGCTTATCATTCTCTGTGAACCATCATCAATCGATCTGTACTGTGTGTGCATAAAACCTGCAGAAAGGCCCATTGTGACTAATCTGACCTCACATCTCTCATGTCTGGGGGATTAATGTCATATTCAGATTTCCTATAAATTAAATCCAGTCCAAATCTGACCTCACATTCGGCAGCTTCCCCATCACCTTCTGTTGTAACCTGGGATATAGTAAATCTGAACTATGAATGATATTATTTTAATTTCTTGTTCATTTTCTTGTTTGTTTTCTCAGGATTGTTGGCAGACCAGAAAGCCACCAACAAACTTCGCCACTATCAGCTGATGGTTTGCTGTTTGGGGATTGTTTGTGTCATTTTGCTGTTCAGCATCATAGCAGTCAGTGTCAACTGTAAGTATACAAAACAGACAGTCCACACACAAATGCAGACTTAGACATGAGACAGACATTAAAAAAGCACCAGTTTTCTTCTGTAACAACTATTTGATGATATGATCAGTCATATATTTGCCACAGTCAGAAGCTCAGATCATTTATTAGCAGTTTATTTAAACAACTCAAAGTGTATGCCTCTAATTGTTCTCAAAAACTGTAACAAAGATTGATTTCTGGACAAAATAAGTAATGCATGTTCTCTAGTTTTTAAAGACCCTTTGAATGGTTGTTGGTAGAAGAATATTTCAGTTTGTAGGATTTGCATGTGTAAAAAAAAAAAAAAAAATGAAATCTCTTAAAAATAAAAATACAGAATATCATCACTGTTCACTAAATTATGACATAATGTGATGCACTCAATCAATCAATCAATCTTTATTTGTATAGCGCCAAATCACAACAAAGTCATCTCAAGGCACTTTACACATAGAGCAGGTTCTAAACCGAACTCTTCAGGTTTTAATTTTAAAGAGACCCAACATGACCAAGAAAACATGACCAAGAAAAAACTCCCTTTTGACAGGAAGAAACCTCAGAACCAGACTCAGAGTGGGAGAACATCTGCCTTGACCGGTTGGGGTTGAGAGGAGAGAAAGGAAGGATAGAGGAGAGAGAGGAAGGATAGAGGAGAGAAGCACAATGAAAATCAACAATGAAGCTAGAAGGTCCTGGACTGGAATCTGTCATCCGGACGTCTACAGGCCCAGATTACCTGTGAGACGAGAAAGCACAGACAACTCCGGGGAAGAAGTTTAGCTCATTGAATGCATTTTTAAAATGCTGCCGCAAAATCAGGCATTTTAGGGCGCAACAATCAGAAAAAAATCCAGCGAAATCCTGGAGGGACTGGTAATAGGGGAGGTCAAATATTTGTTTTGCTCAGAGCCTAAGGAGGGGAGGTCCAGTGAAATCAGGAGTTGTTTTATCTTCTTCATCAACCTCCTCAGGCTGTGAATATAAAGTCTCATAGTAGTTTTTAAAGATTCTATGAATTTCTTCTGGATCATATTTTAATGAATTTGATAAGGGGTCCCTAATTTTAATTGAATTTGTTATTTGTTGCGTTCGAAGACGCCTCGCTAATATTCGTGTTGCCCTTGGGCCTCACTCATAGAAGGTTTGCTTTGTGAATCTCAGTTTATTTTCAATTTCATCATTCATTAAATTTTCTATTTGTTTCCTTATATCTTTAATCTGTTTCCCTATTGTATCTTTATTGTCATTTTTGGGTCGTTGTTTCAATCAATCAATCAATCAATCAATCAATCTTTATTTGTATAGCGCCAAATCGCAACAAAGTTATCTCAAGGCACTTAACACATAGAGCAGGTTCTAAACCAAACTCTTCAGGTTTTAACTTTAAAGAGACCCAACATTCCCACATGAGCAACAGTGGCAAGAAAAAACTCCCTTTTAACAGGAAGAACCCTCAGGCAGAACCAGACTTAGAAGTGGGCGGACATCTGCCTCGACCGGTTGGGGTAGAGAGGAGAGAGAGAGGAAGGATAGGAAAGAAAGGAAGGATAGGAAAGAAAGGAAGGATAGATTAGAGAAGCACAATGAAAATCAACAATGACTGGACTGGAATTCGTCATCCGGACATCTACAGGCCCAGATTACCTGTGAGACCAGAAAGCACAGACAACTCCGGGGAAGAAGTTTAGGTTATTGAATGCATTAATAGTACATGAATGTTAATGGAAATAGATGGATGGATAGAGAGAGAGAGAGGGAGAAGGAGATAGGAGCTCAGTGCATCATGGGGGTCCCCCGGCAATCTAAGCCTATGGCAGCATAAGTTAAGAGCTCAAAGAGCCCTAACGATAAGCTTTATCGAAAAGGAAAGTTTTAAGCCTACTCTTAAATGTAGGGAGGGTGTCTGGAAGATGGTTCCACAGGAGAGGAGCCTGATAGCTGAAGGTTCTGCCTCCTGTTCTACTTTTAGAGATACTAGGAACCACAAGTAGACCTGCATGCTGGGAGCACAGTGTTCTAGTAGGTACATAAGGTACTATCAGTTCTTTAAGATATGATGGAGCCTGACCATTAAGAGCTTTGAAGGTGAGGAGGAGGATTTTGAATTCTATTCTGAATTTTACAGGAAGCCAATGCAGTGAAGCCAAGATGGGAGTAATATGATCTCTCTTTCTAGTTTTTGTCAGAACATGAGCAGCTGCATTCTGGACCAGCTGGAGAGTCTTTAGAGACTTATTAGGACAGCCTGATAATAATGAATTACAGTAGTCAAGCCTAGAAGTAACAAATGCATGGACTAGTTTTTCAGCATCATTTTGAGACAGGATATGTCTAATTTTTGCAATATTACGCAGATGAAAGAAGGCAGCCCTTGAGATAAGATAGATTAAAGGACAGATCCTGATCAAATATAACTCCGAGGTTCCTTACAGTGGTGCTGGAGGCCAGAATAATGCCATCCAGAGTGGTTGTCATTAGATGATGTGTTTCTAAGGTGTTAGGACCAAGCACAATAACTTCAGTTTTTTCTGAGTTTAATAACAGGAAGTTGCAGGTCATCCAGGCCTTTATGTCCTTAATGCATGTTTGTAGTTTAGATAATTGGTTAATTTCATTTGGCTTTATTTGTTTTAAGACATTTTATTTTTTGTCATTTCAATATTTTAAGATAAAGTAAAACATTTAGAGTTTAACATTTATTTAACACAATTCAGCATTATCTGTTAATTTAACAACACAGCTTCAAAGCAGAACCGAAAACCCTGTTTTTATATTTCTTCATAGCCTTCATATAATGTGATCATATCATAATGTGAACCTGTTATTTTAATGTTTATATGATAATATTAAAGAGTTTTTATTGTTTTTTTCATAATATGTGTTACATGAATAAAATAGCCTTGCCACAAATTCTCAAAGTTTGACCCTTTCCTCTGTCTGTCGCTGTAGTTACATCTGTCATCTCTGAAAACAACAACAAGCTGACTGCAGAAAACCAGCAGCTGAAGTCACAAATACAAAACATAGAGGACACTGTCATCCAGCATAAATTTGATGCCTATGACACAATAAAAGATGGAAGTAAGTTCAGATCTCATAACTCAAGTCCAAAAATAACCAATAATAATGTAACAATGCAGTAATGTTGTTTATTTGTTGGTTTCTGTTATTTCAGACAGACAGCGTGAACTTTGCCTGAAGGGCTGGATGTACCACCAGTCCAGCTGTTATGCAGTCCATAACGCTGATAGAGTTTGTCAGAAAACCTGGGAGAAAGCTCGAGATGACTGCAGAGGAAAGAATTCAGACTTGGCTGTAATAGTTAATGAAGATGAAAAGGTAATGAGAAAACTGTGAGTCTTATGACGGCCGATATGAAATGAAAACTGTATTTTCTGAGTCTGTGAGCCACAGTGTGATTATTTAAGTTCAGTGTTTAAATATCTCTCATAAGTGTCTTTCTGTTGTCCTCAGACATTCATCAGTGATAACAGTTGGGGAAGTTCAGGACTCACTGGCTACTGGATTGGACTGAGAGCTGAAGCAGAGAAATGGAAGTGGATCAATGGAAGTGATCTGACTAAAAAGTAAAAGTCACATTCCTAAACAGTTTGAATCATAAAATCTATCAGCCTTGATCTAAACATTATGTTCTTCCCTCAGATCCTGGATGACAGAAACTGCTGCCAGTGGCTACTGTGCAATTACTGTCCAAAACCAAGGATGGAAATCAGTGAACTGTAGAAATAAAAAACGTTGGATCTGCAAAAAGGCGGCTTTATCTGTTTAAACAGTGAGAAGCCTCACATGAGAAGGTTACTGGATACTCTGTAAAGATTAATAACATGTAAGATCATATCAACTGGATTGTAAATATCAATACAAAGATTTTTTTATTCAGAATTTGGGATTTTTAAAAGCTGTTCTTCTTGTGCTTTGTTAGAGATGAGATGTTGTTTCCTGTTTTATCTTCATGTAACAGTTTAATTATTACTGCTGATTGGTCAACATGGGGAGCTGCATTACTTGTTCTCAACTAAATGTTCCCAGAGTTGTTTTCTTAAGTATTGTATTCTAATGAAAAGAATATTTCAATGTACAGATGACTGGTTAACTATTATCTGTTTATCTAGAAGTAAATTCATATTTCAGTCACACCTTGTTGTTCATTGTCTTTTTCTTACAAATACCTCCCTGAAAATGTCAGTAAGCTTTCATCAAGTCTGATAACATTACACAGATTTAAAGTTACACAATCAGGAGCAATTTGGGTTCAGTGTCTTGCCCAAGGACACTTCAACATCTGGACTGGAGGATCGGGAATTGAACCTACGATGATCGACCTATGATGGTAAAAATAAATAAATATCTGCATTCAGACAGACTGAGCGGCATTGATGGATAGACAAATGCGTTGATGAGCTCTCATTAAGAAATGATTATTAATGAACAAACCAAAAACAACTATTTTTACTGTGAGAGAAATTTAAAAGTGTACCAACTTGATATTTCATTTGTAGTTTTAGTTCTGCTTTGAAGTTGCAGCAGTTGTTTGTTTATTTCTCATATCATGAAATCTCCTTTCATGGTTTTAACCTAAAATACAAAGTTTCTTGATGGGTCTGTAGTTGTTCAACACTGTGGGATCACCACCTTTCAATGATGGGAGTACAAAACAGAAATTAAATGTTGACACTTATCACATTTTCACAATTCATCATGCAAGCTATTTGAGTCAATACAGATTACCAAGTTTGGACAAACAGTTTTACACATTTCCCTCTCCTCTTTTAAAACAGCCAAACTCAGATTCAGATTCAGCTTTATTTATCCCTGAGGGGCAATTTAGTTTCTACGAGCAAAACCTCACATAGACAGTAAACAACAACATTCGCTCCTACACAACAACCATCAGAGCAGGTGACAAATGACCAGAGGGGAAATACAATAATACACAATACAATATTAAATACAGCTGAAATAAGAAACAGCTGAATAAAGTGCTTGACAATATTGCACAAGAATGTTGCTCTGAGTAGAGTAAAGTGCAAAGTGAAGTTCCAGAGATGTTTGCACATAAAAAATATACAAAGGACTGTGCCAGGCCCCAGGAGAAGAAAAAGAAATCTTATTCTGCATTAAGCAGCTGAATGGCAGAGGGAATCAATGAACTGGAGTAGCGGTTTGTCTTTCTGTGTGGGGGCAGGTAATGCCGCCCTGACGTCATTAATGTGAATTCTTTAGAAAGGGTGTGCTCGCTGTTGATGATACTTACTGCTTTCTGGAGGACTTGACACTCCCAGAGAGAGTGTCAGGAGTTTACTAAACAGAACAAAAAGACTGGACCCACAATGCAGATCTGAAACCGATGAAGGTTTATTCAGGCAACAAAAACAGAAGCAAAAATGCAGCAGGAGATGACAGGGCTGGGCGAGGCGAGGCTGAGGGCAGGCAAATGGCTGGGAAGAGAGGAGAAAGACAAAAACAGGTAAGTCAAAAGCAAGGTAAATCCAAAAACATCCAAAATGGGGTCAAGGTTTACAAAATCCTAGATCAAAGAGCCGTGAGCATTACCACTGTGGGTGAAACAACGAACTGGCGATGAGTGGAGGAAGAGACCGGCTTATAAATGCTGTAGAGCAGGAAACGAGGTGATGAATCTCAGGTGTGCAGAAGAGGGTGGCTGCAGAAGTTCCCAGAAGGCCCCGCCCAGCCATGGAGGAAAGAAAACATGGACAGAAAAAAGGAGCAGCGGCGAACTGGATCCTGACAGAGAGTTTAGATCAATCTACTTCACTCCAATAATTTTTGAGCAGACTTTGACCACACTGCCAAGAAAATGTTGTCTTTTCCAGACAAACCGCCAGACCAGCAAACAAAAGAAAAAGTTAACAGGCTCTTGATGTATGACAGGTATTCAGTACACAAGATGGGTTTTGACACATTGAAAGAGTTCAACTTCCGCAATAAGTGGGTTCTTTGCTGACCCTTTTTAACAATTGCTTCAGCCACGGGAGTCAAATATAGTGCCCAGATATTTGTAAGTAGGGATGTATACCGAGGACCGGTATTTTTTGGTTCCGGTTCCTAATTGGGTCGGTACCAGAGTACCATTAAGATTCTGGACAAACGATACTGTTATGGGTACTTTTTGAACGTCTACCTAACTGTCACGTAATTATGACACCGTCGTCGACAGGTGATGATGAGAAGTTGCGTCCAAGGTAAGGTAAGGTGCTGGTAACACCAGCAACATCTTCAAACACTTGGCACTCATAGTATAAAGCACTTCAAGCACTCATAGTATAAAGCTGAAGGAGTGCGGTGTGTTTGACTGCTTAAACAACAACAAGCAACTAAAGTTAGCAGCCCGGCTAACGCTAACGAGGACAGCACCATCACAGCCCCCGGTTTCGTTCCTGCTTCGACATGGTCACTGGTGGTGGGGTAAGACAGACACACTTCCCTTACTCTCACAGCTGTCCTTCACCTACCTCTGCGTCCAGGCCTCTTCAACGTCTGAACCAGTGTTCACAACCGCTGGAGACACACTCTGTCCAGAGACGTCTCGGCTGCTGACAGAGAAAGTAAATCTGTTGCTTTTCCTTAACAAAAACTGTTAGGGCCAAATGCGGCAGGAGAAGAGCCTCCTCTACACTGTTCTGTGTCTGTCTGTACTTACAGTCTGTTGGGTAGAACATGAAGGCAAGGGCTTTGGTCATCTCCCTAGTTTTCTTTTTTTCTTTTTTCTCTATCATCTTCTGGGAAGCATTTGTAATTGTAAGCATAGCTTCTGTTGTGTTGAAGCTGCATTACATGGACAGTTGCCTTTAAGGCTGTATGGATGGTGTGCTACCTGCTAATTTGTTTGACATACGTCGCAAGGCACATGTTAACAGTTGACTTGCTAAGGGTTTAAAAGGCAGGTGTTGAGACGACTTCTCTGCTGTCAGTTTTTTGATGATGTTGCTGGTGTTACCCCCCTTGTGGTAATAAAAAAATGGTTGAATCTTTTGACATCTTGTAACGTCTTTTTTACACTAAATTACATGTTGTAGTATCAATTAGAGTACAGATAAATATCAGTACCGATAAGGAGTATCGTATCGGTATCAGTATCGATAAAATCCTAACGATATACATCCCTATTTGTAAGTATCCACTATATCAACGTCTTCACCATGAATAACACTGGCCATATGAGTAGTCTTGTTTTTTCTAAAGTCGACCAAGAGTTCCTTGGTTTTAGAGACATTTAGATCAAGGAAACTGTCATCACACCATTTAATAAAATCAGACAGAGAGCAGCCATGGTCCGACTCCGCTCCCTGGAGGAGTGATAAAAGAGCAGTGTCATCTGAGAATTTTACAAGAAAGCTACTATCTTTACAAGACCTACAGCTGTCGGTGTACAGAATAAAAAGCCATGGTGAGAGAACACAACCCTGCGGAGAGCCTGTATTTGAGACCAGTATGTTTGACCTGTCACCATCAACTAAAACCTGTTGTGGTCTATTTGTTAAAAAAGTTTAAGATCAGAGATAGGAGCTGGTGGGGTAAGTTAAAATAAGAAGCCAGCCTCTCTATCAGGATGTGAGGTTGCAGCTTATTGAAAGCTGAAGAGAAATCAACAAATAAAAGTCTGACATGAGCCTTGGGTTTTTCGAGGTGTTTCAAAGTTTTGTCTCGAATAAAAAGTTTGGCATCTTCTATTCCCTTATTTGTTTGGTAGGCAAACTGAAGCGGGTCAAGTTTGCCCTCCACAAGGGAGAGCACCTCCTCTTTTAATATTTTCTCAAAATTGTTCATTACGAGGGAAGTGAGTGCTACCGGTCTAAAATCATTCAAATCACTAGGATTTATCGTCTTGGGAATAGGAATTAAAATAGAAGATTTCCACACAGTGGGCAGCTGACAGCTGTCAACACACATTTGAAAAAGCTTGGTGAAAATCACACTAAGTTGGTCAGCACAGTGGTGCAGAGAGCGACCACAAATGGCGTCAGGGCCAAAAGCTTTCCTTTTGTTAGTTTTCTTAAATAAAATATTGACCTGGTCCTGAGATATCGATATTTCCCTGTGGGGTACCAAGGAGTCCCTGAGCTTGGAGACCTCTGAAATCATATTTTTCAAACCTCGAAAAGAATAGGTTAAAAGTATTGAGCAGATCCCCCTCCTCAACCCCATTAATGCTGATAAACTGCTTCATGTTATCTTCCTGTTTATTGAGGGAAGCCTCATAGACTTAATCCCCTTCCAGGCTGATCTCAGGTCTCGATTTAAGTCTTATCCTTATGCTTGGCCTTTGCTTTAGCTATTACAGCTTTAACTTCTTTAGAAGCTGCCTTTCTCTCCTGAGGGTCTCCACTAAAAAAGATCTTTTTCTTTTTGTTAATAGCAGATTTAAGATCAGCGGTTGCCCAGGGTTTATTATTTGGAAAGATAACCACCTGTTTAGTAGGGATCACCAGATGACATAAGAAGAAAAGTTTCCGTGAGTGTAGTAACTCAAGGGAGAACTTCTTGTTGAACACAGAGGGGTTTATTTTGTCCTTGACGAACTCAGTACTACACATTTCTTCATATTAACACAGGCAGACAACAACTCTTATTTTCCCGTCTCAATAGTATACCCCCAACGGAGAACAAGTACACACTGGCGCCACCTTGTGGACCGGCAGACATATAACACCCAAAATAAACAGTGTTGCCACATCCTTCCCCCCTTAAGCGTTTCCTATACATCTCAACAGAACATTTTAATGTTTTTTTTTTTTTTTTTAAGTCTCTATTAGTTCAATTTAAAGTCCTTTAGGTAACTAGGCAACTTGGTTTCTCTTCTTGACTGTCTCCTCACTGGAGTTGTGTTTGTCACAGTTCTTAGTTTAGTCTCTGAGTTTCCTACAGCTTCAGTAGCTGCGGGCTCTTCCAACTTATCCTCACCGAGTACCACCTCCTCAGCTTCCAGCCATGCTTCGTTTCTTTGGTCGGCCTGACTTAGCTGAATAGAGACAGTCTGTGGGAAGTTGTTGTGTTCTTCTGGTCTCTGATGGTGAGTGTGAATCTGATCCACATGTCTCCTTACCACTCTCCCATCACCCAGCATCACACTGTATGACACTGGTCCCGTCACTGACTCAATGATTCCGGGGATCCACTTAGGTCCAAGACTGAAGTTCCGGGTCAACACTGAGTCTCCTGTTTTGAACCAGCGTCCCTTTGCCTTTTTGTTGTGATCTTTTGTCTGTTGTTCTTGTTTTCTCATCACTTTCCTGCTTAGATCTGGGTGAATTGAGTCCAGAGTACAACGGAGCTTCCTTCCAAGAAGTAGCTCTGCAGGTGATAAGCCAGTTGTAGTGTGAGGAGTCACTCTGTAGCTAAATAACACTCCAGCTTTGGCCACCATACATAACTCCTAGCCAGTGCTTTCATTCGGGACACTCCTGGGTGGCACTGATGGAGCTGTCTCATGACATTTTCTTGTCCTGCTTTTGGCACAATCACCCTCGAACCCCATAACACACATCCATTTTGGTTGCTGAGTTCATATTTCCTCACCTCATAGGGGGCAAACTCCTCCCCTTTTACTTTTGATGACCAGCCATTTTGTACCATCTCCCTCACTTTTGAGAGTACTGGATCTGAGTCTGTCCATGCTTTCACTTGATCAGCTGTCACCAGTGTGATGTCAGAGCTCTCCAGCATGAGAACCCTCTCTTCAAGCTTCTCCTCTGCTACTTCTGGTAAAGGAAGGCGGCTCAGAGCATCTGCATTACAGTGATACTTCCCTTCTTTATACACTATTGTGTATTCGTAGGCTCTCAAGGTTACCGCCCACCTCTGTATTCTGGGTGAGGCCATCTGTGGCACAGCTCGCATCTCACTGAATAGTGCCAACAAGGGCTTGTGATCAGTCACAATAGTGAATTTCCTTCCATAAATGTACTTGTGGAACCGTTTTATCCCGAACATCACTGCTAGTCCTTCCTTGTCCAGCTGTGAATAATTTTTTTCAGCCGTGTTTAAGGTTCTTGAGGTGAATCCAATGGGTCTCTCAGTTCCGTCAGGCATGTGATGCGACAACACGGCACCTACTCCATAGGGTGATGCATCACATGACAGTACAATGTCCTTCTCGGGGTCATAGTGCACAAGGACCTCAGCAGACTGCATCATTTCCTTTGACTTGTCAAAAGCAGCTTGCTGTGCTTCACCCCACTGCCACTTTGTGTCTTTTTGTAGCAGTTTGTGTACTGGTGCAAGCACAGTTGAGAGGTTGGGCAGAAACTTGTTATAATAGTTTAACAGTCCCAGATATGCCTTCAACTCTGTTACATTTGAAGGTGTGGGTGCCTCTTTAATTGCTTGTACCTTCTCATGTACTGGGTGCAGTCCTGTTGCATCCACTTTATGACCGAGGAACATCACTTCCTCCTTCATGAACAGGCACTTAGCCCTCTTGAGTCTGAGACCGGCCTCCTGTAGCCGTTTTAACACCGTAGCCAGTGTCTGCAGGTGCTCTCGGTCATCTTTCCCTGTGAGTAGGATGTCATCCAAGAAAATAGTCACGTGAGGTATGCCCTGTAGCAGTCCCTCCATTGTCCGTTGGAATATTGCTGGGCTTGATGAAACGCCAAAAGGTAGCACCCTGTATGTGAACAACCCTTTGTGAGTATTTATGGTCACATACTTCTTTGCTTCTTCGTCCAAGGGAATCTGGTGATAGGCGTGACTGAGATCTAATTTTGAGAATTTCTGTCCACCTGAAAGTGTGGCAAACAGATCCTCAATTTTGGGAATCGGGTACTGCTCCAACTTTGAGATCTGGTTGACGGTCAGTTTGTAATCTCCACACAGTCTCGCTGTGTCATCAGGTTTCAATACAGGAACCACAGGAGCCGCCCACTCAGAATGTTTTACAGGTTCAATGATCTCCTGGGCAAGGAGTCTGTCAAGCTCCGCCTCCACTCTTCCTCTCATGGCATATGGGACAGGCCGGGCTTTAAAAAACTTGGGGGCTGCTTCCTTGTCCACATATATCTTTGCTGGAGGGCCTTTAAATCTCCCAAGTTCATCTTTAAACACCTCCCCATACTCCCCCAGTACCTCGTCCAAAGTCACTTCTGCCACATTGTGGATTTGGGTTTCTAGTCTCTCCTGGACCTCCTCTGCAGTCTCTACCTGGACGTGATGGACCTGGGTTGTTTCTCTCCACTGTAAACCTAGCCTCCTAATCCAGTACCTGCCTACTAGACTGGGGCCTGAACCTCCTACCACTACTACAGGTAAGTCTAGTGCTCGCCCTTTGTGCTGCACCTTAACCCCAGCTGCTCCTAAGACTTTGACCTTATGCCCTGTGTACGTTTTGAGCCTAACTCGACATGGGCATAGCCTTGGTTTTTCTTTTCCCCCTAGGGTTTTGAACACTGAGTAGTTCACTACTGTTACCCCACAACCTGAATCCATTTCAAACTGTGTGTTTGTCCCATTAACTGTCAAAGTCTCTACAAATGGAGCTTCTGCTGGTATGTCAAGTTCATCTATTTTGTACAATGTGAACATGACTTCATCTGAATCTATGCCATCCCTCTCTTCTTCCCCTTGGCTGACATAATTCGCCCCCTGAGTTCTCCCCTGTTTTCCTGTCTGTACCCCGCCCCCTCTAGCCTTCCAGTTATTAGCTGAGCCCTTAAACCTACACACTTTCTGGATGTGGCCAACTTTACCACACTTGTGACAGGTTTCTTTAATAAACCTACAGTCCCCAGCCCTGTGCTGCTCACCACCACACCTGTAGCAAGCTTTACGCTGGTGCTGCTGCTTACTGGGGGTCTGCTTCGAAGACATCTTATGCACTGCCTGAAGTGCCCTGATGTGTGGGGGTGCAAACTCCAGAGACTGTAAGTCTTTCACATCCTTGCTCGCTGTCTCAATAGCCTGGGCCAACTTCAGTGCCTTGTCGAAGGTCAAATCTGGCTCCGAGAGTAGTCTGCGCTGTATGCGATCATCTCCGATGCCACAAACCAGTCTATCTCGTATCATCTCTGATAACTTGTCTCCATAGTTGCAGCCTTGTGATAATTTCCTCAGCGCAGCAACGTACTCCGTGACTGATTCTCCGTGCTTTCTGTTTCTGGAGTTAAACTTGAAACGCTGCACAATCTCGCTGGGTTTGGGGTTGAAATGATCCTTTAATAACTGCACAAGTTCATCAAAGCTCTTGTCTCCAGGCTTGGCGGGGCTGACCAAGTTCCGCATGAGGCTGTAAGTCTGACTGCCCACTGAACTGAGCAATATAGCTTTCCGTCGACCTGCATCGTCGATCCCATTAGCTTCAAAAAAATGGTCGAGCACTTCACAATATTCCTCCCATGTCTGGGTTTGACTATCAAAAGGAACGGTGCTTCCTACCATAGCCGCCATGCTTCTTGCACGTGGTTACAAAGTCTGGGTGTGCTATACTAACTTAGCCACTTAGCAGCGAGTCTTACTCATTCATCTGCATCCATACGAGGCATCCGCTGTGACTTTATCCTCGTCGCCATTTATGTAGTAACTCAAGGGAGAACTTCTTGTTGAACACAGAGGGGTTTATTTTGTCCTTGACGAACTCAGTACTACACATTTCTTCATATTAACACAGGCAGACAACAACTCTTATTTTCCCGTCTCAATAGTATACCCCCAACGGAGAACAAGTACACACTGGCGCCACCTTGTGGACCGGCAGACATATAACACCCAAAATAAACAGTGTTGCCACAGTGAGCACATTAATATTATTATTACACACATCAATAAAACACTGCCAGTCCGTACAGTCTAAGCAAGCCTGGAGGGAGGAGATACTGTCCTCAGTCCAGATCTTGATGGTCTTCTCCTCTTTCCCTTGATGTCTGAAACAGGGTTTACATGAGGGCAGTAAAAATATACTGTTATGATACGAGGCCCCTAAAGCAGGCATAAGTATGGGCTTGTAGCCTCCCTTAACATTACCATAACACTGATCGATAGTAGTGTTTTTAAGTGTTGTGGGACAGTTAACATATTGTTCAAATGTCCAGGACTCTGCCCAGTTCCACGTGATTCAAGTCCCCCAGATAAAATTTAGGAGCATCGCTGCACAGAGAGTCCAGCTTGTGTTACAGATCCACTATCAGCTGGGTAGCAGCACTGGTATTGGCTCTGGATGGATGTACACGAGGGTAAAGAACAGTTGAGGAAACTCACGTGGCAAATAAAAGGGGCGTAAAGAGATGTACAGTAGATCTATGTCCAGTGTGCAAATCTTCTCCCGGATAATTATATTTTTACAGTACCTTTGATTCACATTGAAGCAAACCCCACCTCCACATGTATTCCCAGTCACAGGATCTGTCCAGTCTAATGGGACAGCCGAATCCAGTGATAGCCAGGTCGCTGTCCTGGTCGCTCCCGTTGAGCCACGTCTCGGTGATGGCGAGTAGGCAGCACTTTGCTTGGAGATTTCTTTTTTGTAACGTGCCCAGATCTCCAGCTCGGCAACGGTTATCCAGGCAAAGTTTCTTCATTTTATGTTGAATACCGCCTCTTCTTCCTCTTTTACCTCCGTGATGACCGGCGTGGAGATCTGGTTCCCTGGTAGAAGGGGACAAAAATCTCCGCTGGGATGTTGGTTGGTACCTCACCCTTTGCCGAGGAACATAGAGACAGAGGGAGCTCTCTGTTGATAGTGATCTGGTTTCCATTATGCATGCAAATTATTTTCTCAATCAAAAGCAGAAGTGGCTTATTCTAAAGATAGGTGAGTGATCAGCAAAGGAAACAGACACTTCTACTCTTAGGTGTTTCTGTGGCTTAATTATAGTAACAGTTGTGACCGAGCTCAAGACTGAAGAGATGGCTGAGGAGATTAACTACGCTACAGTTGTATTTAAAAATAAGACACACTCCCGAAGTGAAGGTAGGCTTCCATTTTCTTTTTGTTTAATACAGTAAAATAAGAATAAATTTAACATTATATAGACAGGATCGTTCCTGAAATGTTGATTTAAGTACGGATATTTTATTGAAATAATACTGGAAAGAAAGTTAGTTGCAGTCTTTATGGGTTAAAAGATTAAAATGAAGACCGTTTAAATCTTTGTTGTCCTGTAAGTGAAATCTGATTTTCAACCAGAACTCAAAACTAATATAAATCTGCTCTTCATTGATCATGTGGACTGAGTACAGAGTAAGAAAGCAGCACAACACTGTGGAATAGTTGTTTTAAAAACTGGAGGACTACAGGTTAATGTGCAATATCAATTAAAAACAAATAGATTCATATAAATGAAGGTACAATGGGTTACAATTTTGAGTGTATGTCCTTTGCATTAGAAACATATTAAGAACTGTTAAATTTCATGTGTTCTTTCCTTCAACTGGTGTCTAAGAAAAAGAAAACTGTTTTAATTAGTCTCATCCCAACATATCAGTTTAAACTGTTGGTCTTTGGTTTAAAGTCCCTCTACACTTAAAAATGTGTTTTGCTTATTGTTGCTTCACTTGCATGTTTAAGCTTCACTGTGCAGAATGATGTATGTGCAGAGTTTTCATCTGCTGCAGCGAGAATGTTTCTCTCATCTTATTTTTGTATATTCATACATTCTGTTGTTTTTTAAATGAGGGAGAGAGAGTAATTTGTACTTTAATTGTTTCAGATATCAGATAAATTATTAGTCAAAGCTGATCATTTTTATGTGTTAAACAGCTGCATAAAACAGTCATGAAAATGTGTAATGAAGTAGATTATTGTAAAGTATTTTCTCATGAAAGATAGTTTCCTCTTTTACATATGATCCACTTACTGTGAAAGTCTGATTTCATCGTCTTAGGTTTCAGCACATAATGTATGTAATGTAATTCAAAAATATATGATTTTGGGATAACATTAATCATAAACAAAAAGGTATAAATATGAATGGAATAGGCTTTTAAAAGACCATGAACACTATGCAGTAATTAACCATGACTTTATGTCTTTCAATCTTTCAGCTCAAAAGGAGGAAGAAATTTTGTACGATGAAGTGAAAGTGGTGCAGAAAAAAGCAGAACCAGCAGCTGACACAAATGGTTAGTTAAAAATAAATGTAATCATCATTTACATATTACTGCTACTGGGAGCATTTCTGGTAGTGCCTTTAGTACTGCTGCAACTACTATCACTACTTTAACATCAGCAGTAACATCAGTAACCCTGAAAGCACTTTCAGTGGTTTTTTTGCATACAGTAATCACCTTGTTTAACCAAAATCACTTCAGTAGTCTCAATTTGTAATAATTGTCTACATTTTACGATAATGAGCACATGAAAAGCTGAACAATGCAGGCCTATTCCTCTTCAACAAGATGTTATTTGGGATGAACTTCTCATATGAAACCACTAGATGGTAGTATCGTGGTGATCCTGAGATCATGATACTATTTAATAGGCTCAATCTAATTATATTTAGCAACATTTCTGGAGGGATAATATCATATTCAGATCACCTATAAGTCAAATCCAGTCCAACTTCAATGATTTCATCTTTGTGGATCTGATGGACTGTTTGCCAAAGCCTCAGATGTTTCACACAATGTCACTAAAACTATTAGATAGATTCTTTGAAAGACTGTACAGACATTCATGGTCCCCAAAGAATGAATCCTACTGAAGTTGGTTTCCTCTAGCGCCACCAGCAGGTCATTTTTTTACTCATCAAGTGAAATATCTCAACATCTACTTAATGAATCAGCACAAAATGTTGTACAGACCTGCTTATCATTCTCTTTGAACCATCATCAATCGATCTGTACTGTGTGTGCATAAAACCTGCATAAAGGCCCATTGTGACTAATCTGACCTCACACCTCTCATGTCTGGGGGATTAATGTCATATTCAGATTTCCTATAAATTAAATCCAGTCCAAATCTGACCTCACATTCTGCAGCTTCCACATCACTCTCTGCTGTAAACTGGAATATAATAAATCTGAACTATGAATGATATTATTTTAATTTCTTGTTTATTTTCTTGTTTGTTTTCTCAGGATTGTTGGCAGACCAGAAAGCCACCAACAAACTTCGCCACTATCAGCTGATGGTTTGCTGTTTGGGGATTGTTTGTGTAATTTTGCTGTTCAGCATCATAGCAGTCAGTGTCAACTGTAAGTATACATCTGTAAATACTGTAATGTACTACTAATGTTACAGTCAAGTGTCCTAATATCAAAACACATGAGATGCTGCTCAATACATCAAACAACTAGCTGCATGTCTGTCAGCAGCTTTAACATTTTAGAAACACAACAGGAGCCTGTAACTTCCAAAAGTCTGGAAAACCTGAAGTTAAACAGACAAGAAGTAGCTTCCAACAGTGACAAAATGACTAATCCAAAATTAAATTAATAATTATAATTTAATGGTCAGTATGAACAGAAGGAATATTTACAACATGCAAAACAAGTTTTAATGTTTGTATGGACACCTGAGTATTGTTTAAGACAGTTTTTTTGTCATTTCATTTTTCAAGAGAAAGTAAAACATTTACATTTTAACATTTATGTAACAGTTCAGCATTATCTGTTAATTTAACAGTTCTGTCACAGCTTCAAAGCAGAACTCATCACATCATGATGTTAACGTGATATTTTCATATTTTTATGACGTTTTTTTATTGTGTTTTTGAATGCATTATATAAACAAAATAGCCTTGCAACAAATTCTCAAAGTTCGACCCTTTCCTCTGTCTGTTGCTGTAGTTACGTCTGTCATCTCTGCAGAAAATGAACAGCTGAAGATGATGAAACAGCTTCTGAATTCATTAGAAAACAACCAAACAACTCTTCTAGAGATCAATCGCAACCTGAAAGACCTCAACAACAAACTCAGCTCAGAAAATGAAAGATTGAGGAGAGACAATGATAATCAGACAGTCATCATTGGAAACCTGACAAAGGAATATAATGTCTCAGAAATGAAGATCAAGAATCTAACTGCAGAGAACCAGCAGCTGAAGACACTGAACAACTTAACAGAACAAATATGAAAAATAGAGAACTGTGTTACCCAGCAGATCTTTGATGCCTACTGCCCAATAAAAGATGGCAGTAAGTTCAGATCTCATAACTCAAGTCCAAAAATAACCAATAATAATGTAACAATGCAGTAATGTTGTTTATTTGTTGGTTTCTGTTATTTCAGACAGACAGTGTAAACCTTGCCTAGATGGCTGGCTGTACCACCAGTCCAGCTGTTATGCAGTCCATAACCCTACTTATGCTGGTCAGAAAACCTGGGAGAAAGCTCAAGAGAACTGCAGAGCAAAGAATTCAGACTTGGTTGTAATAGTTAATGAAGATGAAAAGGTAATGAGAAAACTGTGGGAGTTTTATGACGGCCTAAATGAAATGAAACTGTATTTTCTGAGTCTGTGGGCCACAGTGTGTTTATTTAAGTTCAGTGTTTAAATATCTCTCATAAGTGTCTTTCTGTTGTCCTCAGACATTCATCAGTGATAACAGTTGGGGAAGTTCAGGACTCACTGGCTACTGGATTGGACTGAGATATAAAGACAGGAAATGGAAGTGGATCGATGGAAGTGATCTGACTAAAAAGTAAAAGTCACATTCCTAAACAGTTTGTATCATAAAATCTATCAGCCTTGATCTAAACATTATGTTCTTCCCTCAGATCCTGGATGACAGAAAGACCTTACTACAACGACTACTGTGCAATTTCTGTCCATAACGAAGGATGGAAATCAGCGGGCTGTGAATACAAAAAACGTTGGATCTGCAAAAAGGCGGCTTTATCTGTTTAAACAGTGAGAAGCCTCACATGAGAAGGTTACTGGATACTCTGTAAAGATTAATAACATGTAAGATCATATCAACTGGATTGTAAATATCAATACAAAGATTTTTTTATTCAGAGATTTTTAAAAGCTGTTCTTGTGCTTTGTTAGAGATGAGATGTTGTTTCCTGTTTTATCTTCATGTAACAGTTTAATTATTACTGCTGATTGGCCAACATGGGGAGCTGCATTACTTGTTCTCAACTAAATGTTCCCAGAGTTGTTTTCTTAAGTATTGTATTCTAATGAAAAGAATATTTCAATGTACAGATGACTGGTTAACTATTATCTGTTTATCTAGAAGTAAATTCATATTTCAGTCACACCTTGTTGTTCATTGCCTTTTTCTTACAAATATCTCCCTGAAAATGTCAGTAAGCTTTCATCAAGTCTGATAACATTACACAGATTCAAAGTTACGCAATCAGGAGCAATTTGGGTTCAGTATCTTGCACAAGGACACTTCAACATCTGGACTGGAGGATTGGGAATCAAACCACCAAAAATGGACGACCCGCTCTTCCTCCTGAGTCACAGCTTCCCCATTAACAGCTGCAGCTACATAAAAACATGAGAAACATTTGGATCTTTAAAAAGTAACAGTCAACCTCTGTGTATTATGTCCATCAAAGCTTAAAGTTCACCATCAGTCCTTTATGAAGGCTGTGAGGAAAATTAAAAAGTTCAATTTAATATTTAATTGATGGTTTTAGTTCTGCTTTGAAGTTGTAACAGTTGTTTGTTTAGCGGCTAATGCTAATGGGTTCTTCTATCAGTAAATCTTGTCTGCAGCATATTCTCACTCTATTGTAGTTCTGCTTTCATCAACAGACACTAACTTTTATCTTTATCGAATACATTTCCGTGTTTCTCTGCACACTGAAAACACATCAGATGAACACACATTTCTACCTTTTAATAAAACTTTCTATTTATAATGTCAGAAGTTACAATGATGTGTGTATTAAAAGTTAATATTTATATTTATATTTTTTATTTTATCAGATGGATCTTCTGTCTCAGCAGAAAGAAAAGAGAATATGTATTTGATGATATGATGTTAATAATAACACAGTGGTGCACTCTGCCCTCAGTTAGTTATTCTCATACAGGCAGTGAGATAGCCAACACTACTAGGCCTGTCCTATTTATTAATTTTGGTTTATAACTTATTTTAATGTGAAGACATTTATGTTTAACATGTATGTTGAATGTTGACATTCTGACTTTTAAAAGGGAGTTCACATTTTTCTAACTTCTTGTATCAACTGATGAAAAATTAACCATGTGGTGCTGTTGGGTGTGTACTGTGAAAATAGTTTGGGTGTGTTTTGCTGCGTTCTCTGGCACTTTGGCACTTCAACACTTAATCAGCCTCTCACTCTCTCTCTCCTCGCCTTTGCAACTTGTCATGCAGTGTTGAGCCCTGGGTTGTCAGAGTCAAGATCAGATGCAAGCTCTTGTCAATGCACCTTGTTTGGATGGGTTACATGGAGAACATTCATTTCCTAATCCAAACGAATAATTTAAAAAAGTGGGTGCTTCGTGCATGCTCCAACAGAGAGATAAACAACACAGACTTGGTTTTGTCACCATTTAGTATTAGTATGAGGTCACCTAGTTGTGACTGAATAATGTCAAATGCAAACCTTCAAATACCAGGGCAACAGTGCTTGCACAACAAGAGACAACAGTATTGTTGGAGCCAAATGCTTGATTTATGTTTTGATGAATATTTTATTTTCTGGTTTACTATTATTATTTACCTGATTAATTGAGATATGAACATGAAATATTCTGAATTCTGAATTTGAATTATGAGTTGAGTTGATAATTGATGCCATTTCTCACATCCGCCTCCTCTTTATAGACAGGTGACTGCAGCACCTGTGATATATTAGTGTTGGCTATTGGGGCTGGGGTGGCTCTCGGTTTGGAGGCACACAGCCATACAGTTTTAGATCACTGCTAGTGTTGTTTTTGTTTTGTGTTTTGTTTTGAACGGATGGAAAAGAGACAAACGATCGGATTTGATTTGTCTGTCACTCCAAGCTGTGGTAAGAAACACGAAACATATACGTTTTTGTAAATAAATGTGTTCAACAAGAGGAGAGAAGTGTTTTGATTTTATGGTCACTATGGAGCGCGTCAGACATGGATGCATGTAAACCGAGAGAACCAAGCTCATCTTTTATAAGAAAAGATAGCGCTTATAAGTATCATCAGCATAAAGATGTACAAATAATTGACTTAGATGGTGAAAGGCTGGTACCTAAAACTGCACATTGTGGTACATCTTTGGTGCTGTAAAGAAAACTGGAGGAGAGACCACTGAGCCACATTGCTCACAGTTAGAGAGGTCATTTAGAGAAGCAGCCAACAGCTTCATCTGACAGGCCTAGTTTCTGTACTGTGTTGCTTCCTAAAACTGGACCAATGAGGAGATAAAATGTTATTTAAACTTAAATACTTATTGATTTGTAGTCTGTAGTTGTTCTACACTGTGGGAAAATTGTATAGTGTATAACAATATCAATGAAATGATATCTGCTCATGTATTTTAAGTACAGTGACAATAAAGGCATCTCTTATCTTATCCTGCTCCTTTTCGGTCATGGAATATGATTCAAATGATAGTTGTATTTTTTTTTCTTTTTTCTCTGTTGTTTATTTGTTTGTATGATTTGAAAATTGCCATGATCGGACCAAACAAATAAATAAATAAATAAAATGAAATATTCACACAGATGTCCATGCAAGTTATTTGACCCAATGCAGATTACAAAGTTTGGACAAACAGTTTTACTTCCTCTTTTAAAGCATTAAACATACCTTAAACCTACATTTTAAGATCACTGTGATGAGTTTGGCTGCTTTAAAAGAGGATGTAAAATGTATAGAGCGGTGGCTATCATTTACTAAGATCTCCTGCTCTTGACAGGAAGAAAAGATCATTTCTCTTTGTTTTTTCATTTTGATTCAAGATTTAAGTAGAAAAGTTAAACTAGATCTCAACTTAGACACTGAGAAATATCGCCTAGAAAAAAACAGTATGACAAACCATAAACATTACAGATCTACTGAATATAAGACTTGGCCGAACAAAGTCGGAAAACATACAAAACAAGTTCATACTGGTCTTACAGTAAGAGTAAAGGCTGTGTGTTTGGATGTGTACGTTAGCAGTTTAACACCAATGTCATAGAACAGAGGTGTCAAAACCACCAGTTCATTTGGTTGTTGTAAGGACACCATGAATTGAGTTCCCATACTAAGTAAACATCAAAAGTCCAAAGTTAAACCTTCTTCCTTAGTATAGTGGTGGTAATTATTTCTTTAATTTGAATATTATCTTTGCATATTACAAGAATATAGTGTTTATGGATTGAGAGTCACATCCAGGCCAGTTGTGCATTAAAATAATTTTCTCAACTAAAAGCAGAAGTTGTTAATTTTAAAGCTGCAAGAGATACTTCTGCTCTTAGGTTGCTCTGTGGCTTATTTACTGTGGCAGTTGTCTATCTACAAGTTAGACCGAGTTCAACAGACAGACTGTAGAGATGGCTGAGGAGATTAACTACGCTTCAGTTGTATTTAAAAATAAGCCAAACTCCCGACCTGAAGGTAGGCTTCCATTTTCTTTTTGTTTAATACAGTAAATCAAGTATAAATATTACATTAGAATCTAATGTAATATTTATACTTGATTTAAAAATACAGGATCTGATCCATCTAATGATTAGATGGATCAGATCCTGTATTTTTAAGTGTGGCCATTCTGTTAAATTAATACTGGGAGGAAAGTTAGTTGGAGTCTTTATGGATTAAAAGATTAAAATTAAGACAGGTTAAATCTTTGTTGTCCTGTAAGTGAAATCTGATTTTCAACCAAAACGCAAAACAAAAAGATCTTCATTGATCATGTGGACTGAGTAGAGAGTAAGAAAGCAGCACAGCACTGTGGAATTGCTGTTTGGACTCAGGTTAAGGTCCAATATCAATTAAAAACAAATAGATTCTTTTGCATTAAAAACATATTAGGAACTGTTAAATTTCATGCTTTCCCACAGCTACTTTCCGAAATTCACTCTATGATGTCTACTGACACACGTTCTTCCCTTATCGTTGCTTCACTTGCATGTTTGAGCTTCACTGTGCAGAACGATGTATGTGCAGAGTTTTCATCTGCTGCAGCGAGAACGTTTCTCTCATCTTATATTTGTATATTCATACATTCTGGATTTAAAAAAAATAAGAGACAGACAGTAATTTGTAATTTAATTGTTTTAGATATCAGATAAATTATTAGTCAAAGCTGATCATTTTTATGTATTAAACATGTGAAAAATTGGGGGGAAAAATGGAAATTTCACCGTGATCACAGCTGCCTACAACAGTCATGGAAATGTGTAATGAAATAGATTTTTGTAAGATTTTTTATTTATTTATTTATTTTTATATCCACTTACTGTGAAAGTCTGAATTCAGCATCTTTAGCACAGAGGTATGTGAGGGCCAACAGCTGTCAATAGCTGGAATAGGCTTTTAAAAGACCATGAACACTATGCATTAATTAACCATGACATTATATCCTTCAAACTTTCAGCTAAAAAGGAGGAAGAAATTCTGCACGATGAAGTGAAGATTCTGCAGAAAAAAACAGAACAAGCAGCTGATGGTAAGTTCAAAAGCAATGTAAGCATCATTTACTTATTACTGCTACTGGGAACATTTCTAGTAGTGCCTTTAGTACTGCTGCAACTACTATCACTACTTTAACATCAGCAGTAACATCAGTAACCTTGAAAGCGCTTTTTTAAAATAGTCAAATGTGCATGAAATTGTTTTTAAAGTAAAATGAGGCCAGATTAAAATGCATACAGTAAACACCTTGTGTAACCAAAACCACTTCAATAGTTTCAATTTGTAATAATTGTCTACATTTTACAATAATGAGCACATGAAAAGCTGAACAATGCAGGCCTATTCCTCTTCAACAAGATTTTATTTAGGATGAACCTCTCATATGAAACCACTAGATGGCAGTATAGGAATTATCCTGAGATCATGATACTATTTAATAGGCTCAATCTAATTATATTTAGCAACATTTCTGGGGGGATAATATCATATTCAGATCACCTGTAAGTCAAATCCAGTCCAACTTCTAGATTTCATCATTGTGGATCTGATGGACTGTTTGTCACAGCCTCAGATGTTTCACACAATTACAGATTAGTAACTGCAAGTTGTTTCGAGAGGCAAAATAAGTGTGAATTTATTAATGTCATTTAACAACAAACAAATAAACACACACACGCGCACACACACACACAGAGGGCACTTTTTAATTCGAGGCAAAAAGGGCAGCACCCCTAGGGCCCTATGTGTGCACGTGCCTGTATATATATATATATATATATATATATATATATATATATATTATACATTATATATAATATAAATTATTATATAAATTGATTGCAAATGTTTTAACTTATCTCTTAACTTGTATTCATTCATTGTTAGATTTTCTTTGATTTACTAACTAATTTTGTTTTGCACTGTTGTTTCTTGACACCACTGTCAATGAGGATTCCTCCTAAATGGTTTTTCAAAGTAAAATAAAGGTTAATAATAAACTTGATGATTCAGCACTGCATCACTGATGAGCAGACTGAAAACATATAGATTTGGGACTAAAAAGCTTCATGTTAGTCATGTTAGTCAGCAGCACTGATCTGATCACTAACCCTAACCCTGCATGGTTCCTAACAAAATGGACAGTGATTTTAAATGCTGATTAAATATTTAAATGGCAAATTAGTGCTGTGGTGAAGTCCATCTTTTTTCATATTAGACAGCTGACACTAGTAAAGCCCTTCCTCACACTACAGCACTTTGAAACAGTAATCCATGCCTTCATCACATCCCGGCTGGATTACTGTAATGCACTTTATTTTGGAGTCAGTCAGTCCTCCCTCGCACGTCTCCAGTTGGTGCAAAATGCAGCTGCTCGCCTGGAGTACGTAAGAGGGAGCACATAACGCCCATCCTGGCCTCCCTCCACTGGCCACCTGAGCACTTTAGAGTCCATTTTAAGATTATTTTATTTGTTTTTAAATCTTTAAATGGACTGGCCCCGCTCTACCTCTCTGAGCTCCTTCACCCCCACGCTCCTGCTCGGTGCCTCAGGTCAGCTGACCTGCTGCTCCTGGAGGTACCGAGGTCAAAGCGGAAGCTCAGAGGGGATAGAGCCTTTTCTGTAGCTGCTCCTAAATTATGGAACGAGCTTCCTTTAAATATTAGACAAGCGTCCTCACTGTCCATTTTTAAAACTCGTCTTAAAACCCATTTTTATTCCTTGGCTTTCAACCCAGCATGAGACTCTGCTCCTGTTTTAGTGTTTTATGGTTTGTTTGTTTGTTTTTTAATTATTGCTTTATTGTTTTTAATTTGTTTTAAAAACAATAAACAATTATTTTAGTATTTATTTCCTGTTAATTGTTTTACGTTTCCTGTGTTGTTTTATCTATTTATGTACAGCACTTTGTTTCAGCTGTGGTTGTTTTAAAGTGCTATATAAATAAAGTTGAAGTTGAAGTTCCTTGCAAATGATGACTTGAATCGTAGTGAGTGAAATATCTACTTGATGAATCAGCACAAAATTTTGTACAGGCCTGTTTCGTAGTATCTGTGAACCATCATTGAATACCTTTATTGTCATTGCACGACAGTACAACGGAATTCGAATGATCTGTACTGTGTGTGCATAAACCTGCAGGTTCTGGTCCTGTAAAAAGGCCCAATGTGACCAATCTGACCTCACACCTCTGTTGCCTCTCTGCAGCTTCCCCATCACTCTCTGTTGTTGATATAGTAAATCTGAACTATGAATGATATTATTTTAATTTCTGGTTTATTTTCTTGTTGGTTTTTTTTTCAGATCAGAAAGTCACCAACAAACATCGGCACTATCAGCTGTTGGTTTGTTGTTTGGGGATTTTTTGTGTCATTTTGCTGTCTGGCGTCATAGCAGTCAGTGTCTACTGTAAGTATACAAAACAGACAGTCCACACATGAACTCAGACTGAGACATGAGACAGACATTTAAAAAGCACCAGTTTTCTTCTGTAACCATGATTTTAAGATCATCAGTCACATATTTGCAACAGTCAGAAACTCACAGTATTTATTGGCAGCTTGACCAAATCTAAATTTATGGCAGTAATTGTTCTCAAAATCTGAAACAAAGATTAATTTCTGGACAATAAGTAATGTACTATCTCTAGTTTTTAAAATCTTTGAATGGTAATTGAGTGAAATCATTAGTAACCAGTGGTTACACATTGTTGGATTTATTAACTATAAAAATACAGAATATCTTCATTTTGAGTTATGGGAGAATGGGTTAAGCAGCTTTAACATTTTAGAAACACAACACGAGCCTGTAACTTCCAAAAGTCTAGAAAACCTGAAGTTAAACAGACAAGAAGTAGCTTCCAACAGTGGCAAAATGACTAATCCAAAATACATTATTACATTATTACTATCAATTAAGAGGATTTTTTCCTGTGTCTTTGTTTTATCATGAGAATAATGTAAGAGAGCTGAAGCAGTTAAAAGAAAATGACACAACTCTACTGGAGATCAATCACAAATTTAATGAATTCATTATTAATGATAATATTATTCATCCATACCCACACATACAAACACACACACACACACACACACACACGTTTAGAGGGGATCTTTTAATGATCAGATTGAACAGAAGGAATATTTACAGTACACAAAACAAGTTTTAATGTTTGTATGGAATATTGTTTAAGACAGTTTTTTTTGTTTTTTTTACATTTATTTAACACAAGTCTGTCACAGCTTCAAAACAGATGAACTGAATATCACATCATAATGTGAACCTGATATTTTGATATTTTTATGATAATGTTAAATTTAAATTATGTTTTGTATAAAATGTGTTACATAAATAAAATAGCCTTGCAACAAATTCTCAAAGCTCGACCCTTTCCTCTGTCTGATGCTGTAGGTGCTGTAGTTACATCTGTCATCTCTGCAGAAAATGAACAGCTGAATTCATTAAAAAACAACCAAACAACTTTACTGGAGATCAATCACAACCTGTCAGACCTCAACAACACACTCAGCTCAGAAAATGAAAGATTGAGAAGAGACAAAGCAGTCATCATTGGTAACTTCACAAAGGAATATAATGACTCAGAAATGAAGATCAAGAAACTAACTGCAGAGAACCAGCAGCTGAAGACAGACAAGAACATCTTAACAGAACAATTACAAAAAAAAGAGAACTGTGTTACCCAGCAGATCATTGATGTCTACTGCACAATAAAAGCTGGAAGTAAGTTCAGATCTCATAACTCAAGTCAAAAAATAACCAATAATAATGTAACAATGCAGTAATGTTGTTTATTTGTTGGTTTCTGTTATTTCAGACAGACAGTGTAAACCTTGCCTAGATGGCTGGCTGTACCACCAGTCCAGCTGTTATGGAGTCAATAACCCTGATACTGCTGGTCAGAAAACCTGGGAGGAAGCTCAACAGAACTGCAGAGCAAAGAATTCAGACTTGGTTGTAATAGTTAATGAAGATGAAAAGGTAATGAGAAAACTGTGGGAGTTTTATGACGGCCTATATGAAATGAAACTGTATTTTCTGAGTCTGTGGGCCACAGTGTGTTTATTTAAGTTCAGTGTTTAAATATCTCTCATAAGTGTCTTTCTGTTGTCCTCAGACATTCATCAGTGATAACAGTTGGAACACTCCAAGACTCACTGGCTACTGGATTGGACTGAGAGGTGAAAACAGGAAATGGAAGTGGATCGATGGAAGTGATCTGACTAAAAAGTAAAAGTCACATTCCTAAACAGTTTGAATCATAAAATCTATCAGCCTTGATCTAAACATTATGTTCTTCCCTCAGATCCTGGATGACACAACCTGCTAACAACAGATACTGTGCAATTTCTGTCTATAATGAAGGATGGAAATCAGCGTGGTGTGGATACAAAAACGGTTGGATCTGCAAAAAGGCGTCTTTATCTGTTTAAACAGTGAGAAGCCTCACATGAGAAGGTTACTGGATACTCTGTAAAGATTAATAACATGTAAGATCATATCAACTGGATTGTAAATATCAATACAAAGATTTTTATTCAGAATATGGGATTTTGTGTGTGTGTGTGTGTGTGTGTTTGTTTGTGTGTGTGTGTGTGTGTGTGTGTGTGTGTGCATGCTAAAGGGAGTACTAAACAGATCAAAGCTGTTCTTCTTCTGCTTTGTTAGAGATGAGATGTTGTTTCCTGTTTTATCTTCATGTAACAGTTTAATTATTACTGCTGATTGGTCAACATGGGGAGCTGCATTACTTGTTCTCAACTAAATGTTCCCAGAGTTGTTTTCTTAAGTATTGTATTCTAATGAAAAGAATATTTCAATGTACAGATGACTGCTTAACTATTATCTGTTTATCTAGAAGTAAATTCATATTTCAGTCACACCTTGTTGTTCATTGTCTTTTTCTTACAAATATCTCCCTGAAAATGTCAGTAAGCTTTCATCAAGTCTGATAACATTACACAAGAAGAATGAGAATGAATGATTTAGATGATTTACAGAAAAGAGCACATAGATGAGATGAGTAATGTCACACAGTTGAGGATGGGGATCCCCCCCCCCCCCCCCCCCCCCTTGTTTGAAGTGCATCTTTTCCATGCCATTTTAATTTGCTTCATTATTTAAAATATTCTGTTGAATCAACAAAAGCAATATCTGTATTTAGTAAATATGGTATATTTAATATTCCATTATGTGGGAGGATCAGTGCTTGTCAGGTGTGAGTGTGTGTTAATCTGTGTGTTAGCCTTGTGTTAGACTGGACATCTCAGGACTCTAAACTTACATACAATGAGCAGGTGCAGTGTAGAGGATGGGTGATGAATGAATGGAAGCATTGATGAGAGGATAGAGTTTAATTACCAGTATAAGTAATAAACAATTCAGTTATTATTTGTTGCTATGTTTATTAATCATAGTTTCTTAATGAGGACCATGCAATAATTAGGAATGTTAAAATGTTAATGTTTGAGGGCTCATCAACCCACCTCAGATATTTATTTACACCATCTTTAGGTTATTAAACAACATAAACCACAATTCATACTATTCATGAAGTTTTGATGATTGATTTGATGTATCATTTGTCATATAATCACTCCATCAGTCACAGCAGCAGCTTCGTCAGTTTTCAATCACAATAGTTTTTTTTCATAGCCAAAGCTGGCTGCACTTGTTGGATAATCTTAAAGAAGAATATAAGAGGAGAGAAGAGCAAAACATACAGGAAACTAGAGGCAGGCGAGAGAGTGAGGGAGGAAGTAGACAAACAGATACACACATATCTATATCTATATTCATATCTGTATCATATGCACGTCTACCATGGTGCTTCTGTAAACATAAACATGCTGTCTTAGTGCTTAGTGTACCATTAACAAACAATACAAATTATTTCTTTCTTGTTAATTTATGATAAATTGACTAAATTGCTTAAAAGAGCCTCACTACAGTCATTATGTCACATGATGAATATGTGATAGTTCATCATGTTTGGTCCCAAAACAAGTATTACAAATCCTGTTATTATCCATTTTTAGAATTAAATAGGAAGATGTGTGTATTAAAATGCAGAACATATACACACACGCAGTGGCGGTTTTTGCTATGGGCAAAGTGGGCAACCGCCCAGGGCGCAATCTACTTGGGGGCGCACGAGCGCTCTCAAAAAAAGAAAAAGAAAAAAAAAGTCCGTCCGACTCTTCAAAAAAAGAAAAGCGCGTCCTCAAAAACAAAAATCGCCAGTTTTCTAGACTAATACCGCTCATTTCCACATCAAGTTGGTGCAGTGGGCGATAAGGCGCCCCTACTATCATGTCAACTTGCTGCTGACAGTCATGTTTACAGGTTGTGTGTGTCAGAAGAAAAGGCAAAGGGGAGGGGGCGGGGGGATCAACTTGCGACTGCAGAGGCTGTGAGCAGGTTGTGGGTGAGTCTCAGGGGCCATCCACACGGAGACACTTTTAGGTTTAAACGCTGATGTTTTGCATCGTTTTGGCCGATCGTCGAAACGAATACTGTAAACGCATTGCCTGAAAACGAAGCTTTCTGAAACCTGGTCCCAGGGTAAAAAAATCGCAAACGCAGCCCTTCAGTGTTTGTGTGGATGGTGAAGACGCATACCTGCATTTCGATCATGTCATCGCCACACCCCCCTTCCACTGTGATAACATACAGTCAACAGATACAGCCTCAGCCATGGATGTACATCCAAGGCTTTAACTTATCTTAACTTCTCTTATATACAGTCTATGGGCTTTAATAGGCTACCCTCATTCTCAGAGGAAAAGCAAGGGGGGGAGAGGGGCGGGGGATACACTGACCTGTGATGATTATGATCCTAGGCCTCCAATGCTTCAAATATATAGTAATACATTTATAAAATGAATACAGACCCGTTATAGCTACATGTAAGTTATTGGATTATGTGAAAATGCAATAAATAAATAAATAACTTTACACCTGCACTTTCATGTGGTCAAGAACTCCCTGATAGCAACCTAATCACCCACAAAACATTTTAATGCCAGTTGTAAAAAGGGTGAAAGTCTGTCAGATTACGTTAATTATTAGTATTTTTCATTTATTTATTTTATTTTATTCATTTGTATGATGACGGATGTGTGTAATTTACTTTGGTGTTTACATACTATATTTAATTTATTTATCTTATTTTTTGTGTGATGAAGGATTTGTGGGGAGGGGCGCCGATAGTCGGTCCGCCCAGGGCGCAAAACTAGCCAGGACCGCCTCTGCACACACGCACACACACACACACACACACCACACACACACACACACACACACACACACACACACACACACACACACAGACCAACAACCTAAGGTGGTTGAGAATGACCAACCTGTGGGACTTCAAGATCCAGACTGACAAACTGGTGATGGCTAACCAACCGGACATCATGTCAACACACAACAGAAACAGGGAATGGTGATAGACGACGTAACCCAGAGCAACAGCAACATCAGGAAGGAAGAACTAAAAAAGCTTTTAATGATGTTTCTTGTGAAAACTATCTAGCTGCACATCACCTCTTCTATACTTCCTGTTTCTGCAACGCCCCGACTCCCCATCTCTCTCTCTCTCTCTCTCTCTCTTTCTCTCTCTCTCTCTCTCTCTCTCTCTCTCTCTCTCTCTCTCTCTCTCTCTCTCTTCTCTCTCTCTCTCTCTCTCTCTCTCTCTCTCTCTTCTCTCTCCTCTCTCTCTCTCTCTCTCTCTCTCTCTCTCTCTCTCTCTCTCTCACACACACACACACTGCTGCTCCCTCCCCTCACAGTGTCGTTGTGCATTGCTCGGGGTAAGTTATGAAAGAAATACTGCTGCACTATTTTATTGTTTTTGATGGAAACCAAACTGTTTATGTTGCACTTTTTTCTTTTGACTCTTTAAGTTTACCAAATGATTTGTCTGTTACTTGCACTGGTTGTGGCACAACAGTGAAAAATAGGGCCAAATGTTGTATTTGTTGGTGAAATGATTGATGAATTGATTTTCTTATATATGGAAATGTTTTAGCTCATTATCCTAAACACTTGCTTCTACATTTATAACTACTCACCTGAAATATGAGAATCATCTTCTTACTTCATTTCATCACTGCTGTGACTCAGACTTTCATTCATTCATGTTTTTAATTAATTTTAGTTTTTATATCTTTTTTTTTAAAAGTATATATATTATATAAGTATATATATTTTTCCGGGCTTTTTTTGCCTTTAATTGACAGGTTAGTGGAGATAGACAGGAAACAGGAGGCAGAGAGAGAGGGGGGAATGACATGCAGGATAAGACCGCTCGGTTCGGGATTCGAACCGATGTCGCCTGCAGCGAGGACTGTAGCGTCTACACATGGGGCTGGTGCTCTACCCACTGAGCTATGCTCTACCCTAGTTTTTATATCTTTAATCTAAATCTAGTTCTTTCTTGCTGCTTTTGCAGTTCGCTAAATATACAAATTATCAGCTGAAAACTTGCAAACAATTTGCAACAAGCAGTGGGAAGTAACTAGTATATTTAAGTTCAAGTTTCATTTATCACCACACAGCTAGGCTTGTGGCATTAATCTCAGCACAACACAAAATGTACAAGGACATAATTGCCAAAAAAAAAAAAAGATCAAGTTGCCTATAGATCCACATACCAAGTAGATCAATCTACAGACTTGCAGTATCTGTACCATGCACATACGCTGCATCACTGCACCTCACAATTACTCGGGCCTCACAAAGAAACACAAACCATCAAAAAACACCAGCACAGAGCCCCAGAAAATAACGTAGATTGGGCACTATCTTACACCAAATGGCACCAAGTGAGATGCAAGTGTTTTGCTAGTTCAAGACCAAAGAAGTTGTCATTTCCCCATCCAGCACCCACGTTGTTTAAATAGCAAATGCATTTGTACCCATCTGTTTGTCTTAAAATGAGGTGTGGTCAGGTGCATTACTATTTTGAGGCAGTGGAAAGAGATGGCAGAATTGATCAACAAAAATCTGCTCTGAGGTCAATGGTGCAGTTTTTTGGTGATACTTTAAAGCGATGGTTCGGCATAATTTCGACCTAGCGTCATATGCACCATGACGTCTATCTAATCAGCGCCTCAGCCGTTTATTTTCATTTGGTCGGAAAATAGTGGAGTTATCAGCCGAATGGCTTAGTACAGGCGCTAACGGGACCACCAGTGTATCTGGTAAATGACCCCACTAATAATGCCTGGATTGTTATCAAACTTCTACTGTAGTACAAATAGGCTCTTTACTCATAAATCCATGCCTTGAAAAGTTTGTAAGTACAGACTGTCAGTGGGTTGTGTCGGATGACAACAAGATCAGACACAGATTGACTTTCCTGCCACGTGAATAGATGAGGACATGGAGAAAATAATTGAGGTGAAAACAGCTGCTGCTAGCTGGGATCAGCACCTTGGAGAGCGTTGTGACAAACAATTCGGACAACTTTTGTATAATGATTTTTTTTACATGATCATAATCAATTATTTCATTTTTGAACAACATAGGCCAATATGACTGATCAGGTTTCCATACTCGCATTTGAAACCATGCTCTTTTATCTTTTACTCCATGACTGAACAAAACTGTGGGTCTGGCCACCTCATGCATGAGCAGATCCATTTCCTTTGCAGAGAAGCTTTCCTTAAAATTTTGCAAAACCACCATTAGAATAGCAATCAGGGGTTGGAGGAGTTGGCACTCTGGTTTTTGAAAATATATTGTATCAGACAGGTTTTCAGTCTTTCAAAATGGACTAAGTCTAAGCATATTAAGCCTAATTAAACATTCTACACTTCTCTGTACTTTTCTATTTCACTTTACACTTTTGTTCAGGATGAAGAGAAAGACACAGACGGTCACTGTTGCTTCTGAAAATCCAAATGTTTCTTTATCTGAGGGTAATATACAAACTTGATGAGGTTCTCATCTTTTTGTGAAGAAGTAATATTTTACTCTTTTTCAGATTGCATGATGCTTTTGATAGACGGCAACACATTAGCAACAAAACCTTTCAAAATGCCAATTAAAAATGTTTCTAGTCTGCTCAACATATCACAGGTGATTTGATTTACTGCAGATATTTAAACATCAGTGTTTGATCTGTACTGTCTCAGAGGAACTTGAACGAGAAGATGACGTTGTTATTACAGCAGTACACACAGTGGACAAAATGGCGGCCACCTCAGGTATATTATCAAGATAACTTCAAAATGTTTTATTTTGTTTGGAATTTCATGTTTTGGGACTAAGAATTAGGGCCGCTTGATTATGGAAGAAATCATAATAACGGTTATTTTTGTCAAAATTGAATTCAACATTTCTTGTCAAAAATCATTTTGTAACTGAGGACTTTGTTGTACTTTCCTTTCCCCTGTAAACAGTTGTAAGTCTCTGTTTTACATTGACAGTCGTAGTGCACTCTTGCAATCTCTACGAAAAGTTAAATTAAATCAAATAACACACAAAAGATAAGCCATAGAAAAAAAAAATGTGTTCTCAAATTTTAGTGCACTGCCACAACATCTGAAATTTCCCCTAGTATCTTTCCCTGTAAACATTTTTAAGTTCCCTTTGAACACATACACACAAAATATGTTCTAGCATACATAGGTTCATGTAAACACATATTTAGGTCTAACACCACTGTCTATAAATCAGCTAATGAAAGACACAGCAAATAAAACAAGCCATAGAAACACTTCTCCAATTTCTCCAAAATATTTTTTTCATGTTTTTGGTGCACTGCCACAACTTTCTACCAAAACACACTGTAGCTAACATTTTTGTAAACAACACTCAAACAAATTTCAGGCAGTAATCCAGGGATGGATTAGGGCTGGACCATCATTATAGGTCAGAGGAACTAACTGAAATAATGTGCTTCAGAATACTTTTAGGCCAACGTGGCAAATGCTGTTACTTACTACTACGACACAATTATAGATTACAGACAAATCGAACTTCAAAAGATGCAGCCCCTGAATTGGGACACAGCTTTTTTCTATACGACGTACGGCGGAAAATGACAAAAAATTGTTTCCCCCCCGATTGTATTAGTTATGAGATCATTTGGCCCAAAAATCGTAATCATGATCAAATTTCAATTAATTGAGCAGCCTTACTAAGACTGTTGAATAAAGATGACTGCTTACTGAAAGAAGGGATGTATGAAAGCTGTATATGTGGTATTTAAAATGTTTATCATTTTATTACTGAGAAAATGCCAATTTGACCGTGTTAAAACACGTTAACATAATTTTTCTGAATCTGTATTTTTCGTCAGATAAGAAGTTTCCGGCCTCCATTCAGTCTTTTCTACAAGTAGCAGTGAGTTGGACAATACTGTTGGTAATCATTGGTCTGCGTATCCACTGTGAGTATTTACCATGAAAAATGGTGTATAAGTCGCACCGGTGTATAAGATGCAGTCTATTTTTTTTGGGGGGGGGGGGGGCATGCTGGGAAAAATACTTTTCTATTAAAGACTGGTTTATTTTTATGTACCAGTAGCTCTTCATTTATAAACATATATGTTTAAACTCCAAAAGTTTTCCATTTAAAGATTGATTAAATTTACTTTTATTTGAAATGCAATCAAACACACATATTAAACCTGAAACAGTGTGTAGGGTTGAGGGTTAATGGTCCGATAATGAATTATTCAACTGAACTGGACCGGGTTCAGTTAGGCTGAGTTTCATACCTTTCTTTTTAAACCTTTTAAAAGAACACTGTTACTTTACATATTAAATACACTGTGTACCTGAGTGCTTACTCGAGTCCCAAAAACTCTTCATCAGAGCTGTCGCTGTGCGCAAATAAATTATCTATTGCACCTGAGTCGCACTTTTGCACATCACGCTTCAACATCAGTTTGGTCTGTAAATACTGAAACATCACAGCAATAGTGTCTGAAATACTTCTGATCAACATGCAAGGACGTTATAGTACATAAGTGTGGACACTCACATCATTATCTTTACAGTTATAGTTATTGTTCTTAGTGTGGACAGCCCTTTACATACCTATGATCATATCCAGATCCAAACGCACCTCACTTTTCAATGAAAAAATATTGCGTCAAAGGTGCGTCTTATACACCGGGTTTTAAGGTAATCAGTCACTTTATGCCATCTGTAAGCAAACATTTGCTCTATTAATACTACGACCTATTAACTGCTACAGTGATTCCTGTCCCAAGTTTGTTCTATGAAATTGATGAAAGGTGACCATAAAACAGAATTTATGTGACAGTTCAAGTCCAACTTTTTTCTTGTTAACTTGTGATGGAATAACTAGATTGCTCACAGGCCATACCCTTCCTGTTTGACTGTAGATACCTCTGTCATTTCTGCAAACAATGCCAAGCTGATTGCAGAACACGAAGATCAGATGGAACAAATTAAACAGCTGGAGAGACAAAACCAGAAGCTCAATACTCGAAACCAAGAGCAGGAGAAACAGAACAACAACTTGAGAGAACAAATGAGTTGTATGTCCACAAATGTGGAAAACAATGTTACTCTATCCCAGCAGGTCATTGATGCCTACTGCCCAAAGATAGAAAACACAGGTAAGTTCAGATCTCATAACCCAAGTCCAAAAATAATCAATAATAATGTCACAATGCAGTAATGTTTATTGTTGGCCTCAGTTATATTAGGAGGATATTGTAAACCTTGCCAAATTGGATGGCTGAGCTACCTGTCCAGCTGTTATGCAGTCAGTAACCCAGATCCTCGTCATCAGAAAACCTGGGAGGAAGCTCAAGAGAACTGCAGAGCAAAGAATTCAGACTTGGCTGTAATAGTTAATGAAGATGAAAAGGTAATGAGAAAACTGTAGGAATTTTATGATGGCCTATATGAAATGAAACTGTATTTTCTGAGTATGTGGGCTACAGTGTTTAGGCAAGTTTAAATATTTCTCTGTTGTCCCCAGAAATTCATGACTGATAACAGCTGGATAACTCCAGGAACCAATGGCTACTGGATTGGACTGAGAGCTGAAGACAGGAAATGGAAGTGGATCGATGGAAGTGATCTGACTAAAAAGTAAAAGTCACATTCCTAAACAGTTTGAATTATAAAATCTATCAGCCTTGATCTAAACATTATGTTCTTCCCTCAGATCCTGGATGACACAAAATCCTTACAACAGCTACTGTGCAATTTCAGTCAAAAATAAAGGATGGAAATCAGCGAGCTGTGGAAACAAAAATGGTTGGATCTGCAAAAAGGCGGCTTTATCTGTTTAAACAGTGAGAAGCCTCACATGAGAAGGTTACTGGATACTCTGTAAAGATTAATAACATGTAAGATCATATCAACTGGATTGTAAATATCAATACAAAGATGTTTTCATTCAGAATTTGGGATTTTTTTTCTCAAAGCTATTCATGTAAAATGTTTTTTTTTATTAGTTTTACAATAATACAATTTTAAATGTACAATTTTTTAAAATGTCCAATTGGACATGACCTAATTCATACTGAATATAAAATTAAACTCCTTCCATCACATTACACACAAATCAATCAAAAAAAACAAAAGAAAAATGCAACTATTCTGGTTCTTGTATAGCTACTTTCCACATTCAACATCTACTTTGAAGCAGGAATCATATCTTTTACATTCGCTCATGTTAAGGTGGATACTGCTGAAGTAACTCCATATGTCAGTTATATAATAAATCTTTCTATCATTTAGGTAATGTTCCAGGTGGGATTAGGTTAGGTAGAGTAACTCCAGTACACAAAAAAGTAAGTGAGATAGACCCACAGGTTAAATTCTATGTAGAGAAGTCATAGATAAATACATTTACATATGTGGGCAGCAGCTCTGGTTCAGGGTCACTTTGATGATGCTGCCACCTTTTGGTACAAAAGATTATCGCAGCTATTGAAAAACAAACTCCAAAATACACAAAACAAACTAGTTAAAAATGAAAGCTTCATCCCTTTACACATGTTGAGTCAGTCTAAACGCCATTACATCAACGCATATATTCAAAGCGGTCTTGAAAAGATGGTTTCTCAGTCATTTATAACCTGACATACACTATATAGACATGTGCTTATTACACCTACAGAGGCTTTTATGACATTGCATTCCAAAGGCATAGGCATTAATGTGGAGTTGGTCCCCCCTGTGCAGATATAACAGCTTCCAGTCTTCTGGGAAGGCTTTTGGAGTGTGTCTGTGGGAATGTTTGCCCATTCATCCAGGAGAGCATTTCTAAGTTCAGGCACTGATGTTGGACAAGAAGGCCTGGCTCGCCATTTCCATTCTAGTTAATTCCAACTGTTCGATGGAGTTGAGGTCAGGGTTCTACCAAATTCACCCAACCATGGACCTTGCTTTGTGTATAGAATTGTCCAAAATGTCTTGGTATGTTGAAGCAATGAGTCTTCCCTTCACTGGGACTAAGAGACTTAGCCAAACCCCTCAAAAATATGCCATACCATCGTCCCCTCTCCACCAAACTTTACAATTGGAACAATACAATCAGGCATGTAATGTTCTCCTGGCATCCACCTAACTCAGACTGGTCGATCAGACTGCCAGACAGAGAAGCGTGATTCATCACTCCAGATAATGCGTTTTCATTGCTCCAGAGTGAGTGAAACTGCAGCTCCTCATATCATCAAGTAAAGCTTTCCACTGAGTTGTGGCTTTTACAGAGAATGCCAACTTCCCAAATTTAGTGAAATTTAGTTAAACAAAATGGAATGGTACAATATCTTATAGACAATATTCTGGAGGATTTAATACAAATTACTGTGCAAGTATACAAAGTCTCACAGCAGAGGAAGGGGCCTGTAAAGGAATTTTCCTAGTTAAGGTTATGGTCTCTTCAGGTCAACAGTAGCTTCATATTTTATCAGTGGTCTCGACAATGGCATCTAAATGTACTCCCATCAGTAGACTCTATTGTAACCAAGGCGTCTGACTAGAGAAGGTAGATAAGCAGCCAGCAATTGTCTCAGGGTCATAGGTAAAGTCTAAGTCTTTCTTGGTGATGAGTGGTATGAGTTAGGTAAGAGGAGTGCATGTTTAGAATAAGGTTGACCAATAACTTCCCATTTAGGCTATGGGGAAATGGAAGTGACTTTATGGGGTAATATTTGCCACAGTATGCAGGCCAGACGTGAGGATCTGAGAGGGTTAAATTTTCCCTTCTTGTAGGGTAGCCTCAAATGTGGGGGTCTTACTGCACTGATCATCTGTAGCATGTGATTACACTCTGAAGTCTCTTCAATATTGAATCTAAATAAATACTTATGCTTAAGACATCTCCAGTCTCCAAGAGCTCTCCTTACTTCAGCTCATCAAGATTCCCACAACAGGGTCCAACTATTTAAAATGTTATAAACAAGGTTAACATTTGAAAATAAGTTTAGCAAATTCTGTCTGTCTAGTACCCCACAGTGATGGAAATGTATTGGCTTTTTGCAGATCACAGTATTAAACCCTACTACAAAATGATTATCATCATTATCATGTTGATGTTCTGCAGTATAAAAAGTTGTTGACCTAGGTAACTGCAGTCTCAATGCCGTCAGGTAGGTAACATTCTTCTGGCATCCACCTAACCCAGACTGGTCCATCAGACTGCCAGACAGAGAAGCATGATTCATCACTCCACATAATACGTTTCCACTGCTCCAGAGTCCAGTGGCAGCGCGCTTTACACTACTCCATCATGTCGGGTCTCTTTAAAATTAAACCTGAAGAGTGAGGTTTAGACCTGCTCTATGTGTAAAGTGCCTTGAGATGACTTTGTTGTGATTTGGCGCTATACAAATAAAGATTGATTGATCTAGTGGTTGGCATTGTGCTTGATGAAGTAAGGCTTGCATGCACCTGCTCGGCTATGGAAACCCATTCCATGAAGCTACTGGCACACAGTTTTTGTGCTGATGTTAATGCCAGAGGAAGTTTGCAATTCTGCAGTTATTGAGTCAACAGAGTGTTTTCGACATGTATGCACTTTGTGTGTCAGCATTTGTTGCTCCTGCACTATAACTTTACAAGGTCTGCCACTTTGTAGCTGAGTTGATGTTGTTCCTAAATGCTTCCACTTTTCAATAATACCACTTACAGTGAAATATCTAGTACTGAAGAAATATCACAAACTGCCATTGCAAAGGTGGCATCCTATGAGAGTGGCATGCTTAAATTCACTGAGCTTTTCAGAACAACCCATTCTTTCACATATTTTTGTAAATGCCGACTGTATAGCTAAGTGCTTGATTTTATACACCTGTGGCAATGGGTATGAATGAAACACTTGAATTTAATGATTAAGAGTTGTGTCCCAATACTTTTGTCCATATAGTTTACATAATGAAGGAAGTTTAGAGCATGAAGACCCTACCTCGCCATGTATTGTATTTAATTGTTGGCATACGTTTTTTTGTCCTATGTTATATTTTTCATGCTGTTTGTTAGACTGCATGTGGAAGACCACAAAGGAAATAAACCTTTTGAATTGTTTGCAATTTAATTCTCAATGATTTTAACAATTTTAGATCTGTATGTTTTGGATGGTCAAAAAAAATTTGATTAATCAATCAATCATTTCTAAAAACAACATTAAGCTGACTGCAGAAAACCTGCAGCTGATGATGGCAAATCAGCAACTAAGTTCACAACAAAACTCTACTGATCACAATCACAACCACAACCGTACAAACCTCAACAACAAACTCTTAGAAAGCAAGATCACTAAGCTTATAGCTCATTTTTACCTGCAGGCCCTTAAGATAGGTCAACATTAAATGATAACAGATTAATAACAAAAAGTACAAACAAAAAAAGCACCGGACACACAAAATACAAAGCTACACACAATAGCACATCACATAAGATGTAAAATCAGTAGAGCTGAGAAGCTTTTAACAGATTCTTTAACTTGGTTTTAAAGATTATATATGCAAGTATTAATGTAACTTAAAAAATTAGATTAATTTACTTTGTTGGTTATGTATATCAGCCTGTAGACAGATTTTTTGTGTGTCCCGGGATGGGAAGGATGTGACGTTAAAACATGCTACAGAGTGCCTTGTCTCTCTCCTGCAAATGTCAACAAACAACCGGAATAACGACACAACATAACTAAACTGGGGCCTGTTTCAGGAAGCAGGTTTAACTAACTCTGAGTTAAAACCTTTACTCTAGGTTGACCAACTCTGAGCTGTCAAACTCAGAGTTTTCGGTTTCAGAACAAGTGTTAACAGTTAGTTCAATCAACTCTGAGTCAAAGTAACTCTGAGTGAAGCTTCTGCATGAGGAGATACCAAGCCCTCATCAATGGAGCACAGATTACATGATTCACCATGACAACAAGAGAAACAAAGGGCTCAGTCCTCCCACTTCTCCCCAAAGGATTTAGAAATATTAATGAATACATGCAGACGATATATATATGATATGTATATTTAAGAAAAGTATTAATGAAAAAAAGAGAAACATTTTGTCTCGAGTGGTTGACTTATTCAACATTTATATTCTGTGTGTGTGTGCGTGGCACATTTAACATTCATGCAGACCCCAACAGGTACAAAACATAGGCCTACTTGGCAGCAACTGAATATGAAAAATAAAAATATAGCTCAAACAAGTAAGGTATTGATTACAAACAATTGTGATGTTGTTTAGCCTGCCCTACCTCATTAAACAGCATTTAAATGCTACATTCAACATGTTATATATATTTCAGTAGTTGATGAAATCTTCTAAGCAAAGAAGAAAGTCAATTTTTCAGCCATCCCAACACTGCCAGTATTTAATATTGTCTATTTGAAAGCAACAACTACATGCCTTTATACATACAACACTAAAAAAGTAAACGTTTAAGTGTAATAGTCAAATTTAGTTTTATGTTTGGGCACTTGGCACTTTCACCGTAATTTAACAGTAGCTGGTATAGAGAGAGAGAAAGTTCCTCACTGGTAACGAACCAGTGACAGTGCCACTGTGAAGCATGAGCAGTAACCACTTGGCTATCAATCACCTTCAAATATTGCCTTTGTGACAGCCCGACAGACGTTTCCAGGTTGCCTTGGAAACATGAACTTGAACAGAGAACTTAATCTGAACTGAGAGCATGTCCATGTGGTGTCGTACAGACGATACGAGGGCTGAGAATATTGTTCAGATAAATTATTGATTGTACAAAAAAATGGAAACACTCAAACAGAACATCATCAGAGAATGATACAACATTCTAGCAGGGTCTGATCACACTCTGACGGAGATTTATGGTTCGTATTTGTGCTTCAATATTAACTGACTCTTTAAGAAAAGGACACACCATGTCTGACACCTCCTTCAGTCTGCAGGCTTCAACTAAAAAGCAGGAGAAACTCAGGGTTAGTTGAAGAAAACCTGCTAGCGAGCAGGTTAGGTTCACGGAGTATGTTGCCAGAGTAACTGACTCAGAGTTAAGCTGAACTGGCTTTGTGAAACCGAAAAACCAGAGTTTCCCTCATCTCAGGGTTAACTAACTCAGAGTTCTCACTAAACCTGCTTTCTGAAACGGGCCCCAGAGGGGTATTGCACAAAAGTAGAATAAAGAAATCCAGGATAACTGAGCAAGCGCAGCTTGATCTAGTCTGACCGGCGCATCTTGGCTTATTCGGTTGCACGTTTGCTGAGCCAGGATGAAAAGCCGCGGCTATGTCAAGCCAGGTGTAGATAGTTGGGATAAATGCGTGTTCACAGCATTCTCAAATAGACCCATGGCATCGATCACAGAATCACAGATTGGAAAATGGAAAGGTGTTGCGCGTCATTCTTCACGGCCGCTGAACAACAGCTCCTGATGGAATTTCATGATGAGGTTAAAGAAATTATAAGAAAAAAAGGCAACACAAGCACAAAGCACTGTAATCAAGGAAAGGGAGAAAGCCTGGCAGATAATCGCGGACCGGCTCAATGTGTAAGGAGTGCAATTAAAATACAATTGTTGGGTTAAGCATAGCTCAATGGGTAGAGCACCCGCTCCATGTGTTGAGGCTACAGTCCTCGCTGCAGGCGACCCTGGTTCAAATCCCGCACCAAGCACTCCTATCCTGCATGTCATTCCCCCTCTCTGTCTCCAGTTTTCCTGTCTCTCTCTACTAACCTGTACATCAAAGGCAAAAAGCCCAAAAATATACTTTAAAAAAAAAGTACAATTAATACAACAGTGCTCCACTAGAACTGTCAAAATTACAATTAAAAGGACTAAAGAAGTTACTGTCCAAGCCCACTAATCAACAGTTGATTGATTTAAATTAAAATAAACACTTTGATTTAAATGTGGCAAGTAAAAGTGCATGCTACTCAGGAAATATAATTAAGTGCAAACTATTATTATAATTAGGTGTAGGGCAGGGGGGAGGCACATCTGCAGCTGCAGGATGCACTTCTGCAGATGAGGAGACAGTGTTGCTGGACTCCAGGCTTGAGGTATCATGTCAATTTTGTGGAAATGTCTTGCTCATTTAGTCCATAATGGATATGAAGTCAGTGATTTGGTGCTAATAGAAAATAACGTGTAACAGGACCCAGATGCTGCTCAGCCTCAGAAGCAGCCAAGTAACATTATGAGTATCGGCTAGTAAATAGTACAAAGTAAATCTACTGTACATTATACACAATAATGATACCACATGAATGACTATAAAATGACTGTTGCAATTAAACAGTCAACAGACTTTAATGAAACGACAATATAGTCTATTATATCAACATATTTAGAAAGACCATGGAAATGCTGTAAAACCCATTAATTTGTCACACGATTGACAGAACTGCCAGATAAATCCCTGAGAATAATCTTAGCCTGGTTGTTAGCCTGGTCTGGAGCAGGCTAGCTGCAGAGAATAAATCACCATAGTAACTGGGCCAGGTTAAGTTTAACCTGCTTTCATGCAACCGACTTGAGGCTAAATTCAGCCAGGATAACTAACATATCCTGGCTTAATCCCTTATCCTGGTTTCGTGCAATACCCCTCAGGTGATATCCGTCTGGAAACAACCTGCAGATATTAACTTGTCAGCTAATGAGATGGTTAGCTGTGGCTGCTGTTGACCTCAACATATTTCACAACAAAACAGGGCCGTCATGACCAGTTGCCCACTCCTGAGCACACACATAGCTAAAATATTATTTCCTCAACCAAGGAGCAGAAAACAAGCTCCAGAGCAAAAGCAGAACATAATTTGCCTTTTGTTTTTTCGGTCTGTGGTCAAAATGTGGTAATAAGCACACATTTCACAACAAAACCATAGCGTGTTGGTCCTCAGACACATCGTGTTGATTCCAAGCTATAGCTCACTGGGCTTACCCACTTTAATTAAACAATATTTGTTAAAAAAAAAAAAAAAAAAAAAAAAGATGGTTGATTAATGCATGTGTTTGGAGACTGTTTGGTGTGGATTTGCTCTTAGTCAGAAGCCACAGCACAACAGGAGCCTCTGTATGTGTGTTTTGTATGAACATACAGCAGTGGAGGGTGAGAGGAGGGCATCACCTGCAATAGTTTCGTGCTACGAGCATGCACATGGGCGTACAAGCTTAATGTCAAGTGTCGGTATTGAGAAGGAATTTCTGATTTCCACATTCAGAACCTTCAAATGTGCTGATGAAACTGCAGCTCCTCATGCCATCAAGTAGAGCTTTCTACTGAGTTGTGGATTTTACAGAGAATGCCAACTTGGCTTTTTGCACATCCCAGTACAAAACCCTGCTACAAAAGATCTTTTTAGACAGTACTAACACTGCACAACAACCTGATTAACACAATGTTTTTCTGCAGTTAAAATGTTGTTGACCTAAGTGACTTTTATAAATGCACTAAAATTAATACATAGTTTGAGTTACTAGGAAACATAAAAATGCTGATTCATTATTCTATCATTCAAACTGTTCTTGATTTGAGCAAATTAATTCCTTTTAATGTTTTGTCATATTCCAAACACTGATCTATGTTCACCGCCGTATAGACTGTGTGAGAAAAAGAGATTTGTTTTTAAAATAGAGACTGACTGGTCCATCTATCCATCTATAAGGTCTTCTGTCTGAGAGAATCCTGAACAGGTTAGCTGACGGGTGTTACTGTCTTTTCAGAAAATGAGAACTGAGTAGCATGACAAAATATTGCAAACACGCCATGTTACAACCATTAAAGGAAAATATTTCCCAACACGAAAGGTTTTAGTTGCCAAGTAAACAACTTAAAGCAGAACTAAAAATACCACTCCTCCTCTGTCCTTATATATGCCCTTATAGTCTTTATATAGGACTGCAGGCTGGCTGTCTCTTTAGTTCAGGATGAATAGAAACATAGAGATGCTCCCTGTGGCTTCTAAAAATCAAAACGCTTCTTCATCTGGAGGTAAGATGCTTTCTAATAGATAAAAAAACTTGATGAGGTTCTCATCTTTTAGTGAAACTGCTATTTTTTTTTTCTTTTTAATGCTTTTGATACATGATAACACATTGGCAGCTAACACTCCTGAAATGATACATACGTTAAAACATTAGGTTAACAAAAAAAGTTAAAAGATAAGTGTTGTGTGTCCGTGCTGTTTCAGAGCAACCTGAGAAAGAACACGACTATGTTAATGCCGCAGTATGGACCATGAACAAAATATCAGCCACTTCAAGTATGTTTACAATTTACCTCACAAAATTTTACAATTCAAATGTTGAATAAATGTTTAATGATGATTACGAGAAGTATGAATGCTTAAAAGCTTTATATCTATATTTATAAAACAAGGGTTTGTTTATTTGACTGTAAAAACACATTGTTGACCTAATTCTGTTGAATCTGTACTTTTCTCTTAGATAAGAAGTGTTGCTCCTTTATTCAGCCTTTTCTACCAGTAGCAGTGAGTTGGGTGATACTGTTGGTTATCATTGGCCTGCGTATCCACTGTGAGTATCTAATCAGCCACTTTATGCCATCTGTAAGCAAATATATTTGTCCCTATTAATACTCAGCTGCAGTGATTCCTGTCACAGGTTTGTTCTATGAAACTAATGAAGGGTGACTGATAATGACTGATGTGACAGTTCAAGTCCAACTTTTGTCTTGTAACTTGTGATAAAATGACGAGATCACTCACAGCCCATACCCTTCTTGTTTGACTGTAGATACCTCTGTCATTTCTGCAAACAACGCCAAGCTGACTGTGGAACACGAAGATCAGATGGAGCAAATTAAACAGCTGAAGACACAAATCCAGCAACTGGAGAGACGAAACCAGCAGCTGAACGCAAAAAAACAGGAGGAGGAGAAACAGAACTACAATTTAAGAGAACAAATACGAAATGTGGAGAACGACGTTACTCTTTCCCAGCGGGTCATTGATGCCTACTGCCCAAAAAAAGATGAAAGTAAGTTCAGATCTCATAACTCAAATCCAAAAATAACCAATAATAATGTCACAATGCAGTAATGTTGTTTATTTATTGGTCTCTTATATCAGGCAGACAGTGTGAACCTTGTCTAAATGGCTGGCTGCACAACATGTCCAGCTGTTATGAAGTCAATGTCCCTGATAAGAGAAACTGGGATAGAGCTCAAGCGGAATGCAGAAAAAAGAATTCAGACTTGGCTGTAATAGTTAACGAAGATGAAAGGGTAATAAAACATTTGAATTTTATGACGGTCTATAGAAAAATGAAACTGTATTTTCCGAGTCTGTGGGCCACAGTGTGTTTAAGTTCAGTGTTAAAATATCTCTCGTGTCTGTCGCTCTCTGTGTCCTCAGACGTTCATCAATGATATTACTTTTGGGAGTTCAGAAGACGATGGCTACTGGATTGGACTGAGAGCTAATAATGGAAAATGGAAGTGGATTGATGGAAGTGAACCTGCTAACAAGTAAAAGTCACATTCCTAAACAGTTTGAATCATAAATGTTTAAATCAATCTATCAGCCTTGATCTAAACATTATGTTCTTCCCTCAGATCCTGGATAACAGAGTATCCTATCAGAGGCCGCTGTGTACTTGCTGTCCATAACAAAGGATGGAAATCAGTGAACTGTGGTATAGGAAAAAGATGGTTGTGCAAAAAGGCGCCTTTATCTGTTTAAACCGTGAGAAGCCTCACATGAGAAGGTTACTGGATACTCTGTAAATATTAATCAAATGTAAGATCATATCAACTGAATTTGACATGTGTGTGTGTGTATATATATATATATATTTATATGTGTGTGTGTGTGTGTGTGTGTGTGTGTATGTGTGTGCTAAAGGGAGTACTAAACAGATAAAAGCTGTTCTTCTGCTTTGTTAGAGATGAGATGTTGTTTCCTGTTTTATCTTCATGTAACAGTTTAATTATTACTGCTGATTGGTCAACATGGGGAGCTGCATTACTTGTTCTCAACTAAATGTTCCCAGAGTTGTACTTTTCAACCTGGACCCCATTTTCCAGGTTGTACAGTGACACTGTAAAGGAAATGCAATCATTTGAGGCAATAGTGCCTGTTAATGTAAGTGCTTTTCTTGCTATTGAGATACTCAGAGTGCTATCATTAAGTGTCTGACATTAAGGAGAGGACCACACAGGGAAATAAAGTCAAATTTCTTCCTACCTTTCACTTGATCCCATTTTTTTTGTGTGTGTGTGTGTGTGTGTGTGTGTGTGTGTGTGTGTGTGTCCAACCAAGTTTCCCTCAAGGTGAAGTCTTGTTCTAAAATCTTGCAGGAGTTGAGCTCTTGTAGAAATAAGCTAAATAATCAGCCATGTCAGAGGTTGTTGTGTTGGAGTAGAGAAAGCATAGGTTAGTATTATGTTAAAACATTTTCATAGTTATGGTTAAATTTATCCAGGTCTTGGATTCAGTTTTCATAAGTTTAAGATATTGAACAATTAGGAAAATAGACTGGTCTGTAAAGACTATCTCTGTAAAAACTGCATGCATTTCATTCTGGATTTAAAAAAACATACCTAACAGATTTAAGACTGATCTGATAAATGACTTAATAATTAGAGAAAAGAACCGGCAAAAATAAAGTCAACAACAATCTTAACATAAGCTTCAAGTACCTTTTGCCTTGTCTTGTGGTACCGTTAATCACAATCACGACATGCCAAAATAACTGACATTAATAAACATTATTAACGTTGTCAGTTTTCATAACTCCCTTTAAATCTGATAGGCATTACCTTTAGCTAGCAGCTTACTATATGCGGTCCAGTCCTCTAGGTAACATTACTGCCACAAACATGCTTGCTAATTGTAATTAGGAAACGCAAATAACTGTACTTACCTTATTCAGTGACATTACCTTTGAGCTTCTTCTCAACGGACTAAAGACAGCATTCAAGTTAACCTTCCTCTGGGTTGGCAATTTCAAAGTAACGGGTCACAGCGCTGACTGTTCAAATACGAATTCATTGCAGCCTACTGATTACTTACCTGCCACGCAATGCAAAAGTATGATTACAGAGAGATAATTTACTGTAAATACCTGGTGATTGTTAACAGTGTATAAGGAAACAAGTAGATTAAAGTCATGTGGTATGGCTGGATGTACAGAAAGCACTTGTGAACCGTAGCTTTTTATTGATTAGGCTCACACAAGTTGTGCTGAATGGACATTATCTGATTTTAGAACTGTTGAATGCGGGTTCATAAGGCAGTGTTTTAAGGTCCACTTCTTTTTGTTGTACGTTAATGATATAAAGACAGCCAGTGATAGAGATGGGTTTTTTTTAAAGTGCTGATGATTGTGCTGTTTATCTGATAAACATGTCAGCCCTCTATTTTGGAAAGACTGAGGTTATTCTGTTTAGATCTAAAATATCACAACACAAGAGTTGGATTGATTAATTATGGTTAATTAAGGTCAACAAAAAGGTTAAAAAGTCACAGTAATATAGATGAACTCTAGTTAGTCCTTAAAAAATGCCAAAATAATCCAAGTGGCATGTTTCAAATAATTTTAATGTCAATAAGGATGTTTATACTGTGGTGAAATATCTGACAATATCAATATTACATTGATTATTGTCATTTTCAGAGCAGTGACCACATCAGCCTTCATATCAGCAGTTTTATTTTGTTTAGTCACAAGTGGCCTTTAAGAAGAGTACAGTATAACTTACGTTCTGTGTGCATTTACATATTTCTGTCTTTAAAAAAATAATTTAACTTTTAAAACTCAGCAGATAACACTGACTACAACGTTCTTTCATTATAGAAATCAGTCAATCAATTTCACCAGGAAGAATTTATGAATGTGTGTGTGTATAATCTAAAATACACTGAATTGTATTTAAAGTAATTCCCAATTAGCTGTCTTAAAGTTTGAACAACGTACTTATAGTTACACAGTTTTACCGTAAAACCGTTTTTGACGTTATTTCTTTTGCAGTCAAATAAAGCTGCAACATATGGATTTCAGGAAAAAACTGAAAAAATTGTGACTTACCTCAAGTAGGTGCAGTCCAGTCAGAAGGGCGTCTGGCTGTTGCATGAGACCATTATACTGTAGCAGGTGTGAGTCCGGCATATACAAGGATGACTCAGGGAAATGTTTTCCTGTCTTCCTGCAGAGACAATGAAAAACACATATAGTTGTCTTCTGCACGTCTGCTCCCTCATCAGTACAAAACAGCACTGTGCATTCTCATTCTTTTTCTTATAATACAGATGCACTCTTACACTTTACTAACCAAAAGCTATCAAAATAGACACGAAAACTAATCTCAACTCCATGAAGAACAATATACCAATGTAGAAACAGTGACACCTATTGGACAAAACAAAGCAGTGCATATGTTGGGTCAAAACTAAACAGACAGCAAAGACACATGCCTGCAGAACACAATGAAACACACATGGTTGTCTTCTGGACTCCTAAACAGGTCAAATAGCATAATTAAATGAGTAAATGGATGCTAACACTGCAGCAAACCCCAGCTAGACAATGGTGAAGTGTACTGATGTTTCAAGTAGGGATGTGCATGAGCCCATTTTTTCATGGACAACCAACAGGTGGGTATAACCAACAACTAATGAATATTCTCAGGACATTCACATGGGCTAAATAGATAATGCGTCAAAAACCTAACTTTCAGTATTCATTACAAACAATAAACTTTAACTTGGCAAACTTGTATTAATTCAAATGATAATCAGCCTTCATTTCTTTAGAGAAACACATTAATTAAAAGAAAACATCTTACAGGTTTACAGACCCCTAAAATTATAATTGCTTGTTTTTTTTTCTTCTACCAGTCATAAACAACGCTGAGCATATCCTTTACAATCATGTTAGCCATGAAAGACACAACGTTGGTTTTGTCTCTAAAAGAAAACCAAAAAGAAAAATAAATAAATAATAATAAAAATAAAAATAAAAAAATACATTAAATCAACCAGAATTAAACAATTGTTACGCTACATTAGTCAAATCATTTTTGAATATTGAATAGAGGTCTTTGGCATGTTTGGACTTGATAAATTTCAGGGACTTAATATAGCCTTCATACTAGACTACACAGCTCAACTCCTAATTAAATATTTTCAATGAAAAATAAATAACCACAGCACAAAGGTAAACTTTAGACCCCGCTAACTATTATTCTATTATTTGATTTTAATTAGGCTACATATCCCTAGTTTCAAGAAGTATTTATTCATGTTCATCTGTCAGCCTTGTTACTCTGTTCTGTCTGTTCTACACTGTCTTTTATCTGTTTTCTTTCTTACTGTTTATTAATTGTACGGTGACTTCGAGTGCCCAGAGAATAAAATGTATTATCATTATTAGTAATATTATTATTATTATTGCTATTTGCCGTTTCTTACTGTCTATGAACGCACCGCGAGTATTGCCAGCGTCCCCTACTGCGGCTGCGCGACTTCTGTCTCCCGGAAACAACATGAACCTTGTTTTAGTATCCGCTGGTCCAGCTGTCATCTGTCAAAAGGTAAAAGCTTGACATTTAATCGGCCTCTGGATACATGACGCTCCGTATGATTACCTTCACTATGCTTTGTCCGAGTTGATGGCCCTAACTGCGTCGCCAGGGAAACACAGATAGTTAGTTAATTTAGTGAATAAAGGAGGCTAACTGTTAGCATCAGAGGCTAACTCTGTCAACAAGTTGAACATGGACTGCTCAGCTCTGGAGCTCGATGCTTTCACATTTGCCAAAACAGCTGTCACCTACGACCAGAATGGCAAATATAACGAGGCTGTGTTTTATTATAAGGTAAGTAGTTTTACATTTTAACTACTGTCAACTATTTTAACTTATATATTGAATAATTTGCCTGTTGGGAGCTTAAAGAGAAGATCAACACTCCACAGTCAACAGGATTTATGTCCAAACTAGACTAAACTGGAGCTGCTGTGTGATTTATTTAGTTGGGTGGTGTCTCTCTGCATCTCTGCCTTAAATTTATCAAACTCTATATTGTGGAAATAGACAGAAACATGCATATATTTCCAGGGGTTGTTTAAAAGAAATCAGTTTATTTTAATCATGATGGAGAAGTTCCCTAACCTTAATGCACATTTAACCCAAACTGTGGTCCTTCCACCTACACCTGAACCTCACCTAACCTTAAAGATATTGATGGCAGATCAAGTAGAGATCATATGAAATGTTTTATCACTAATTAATAATGATTTTATGTCTGTTTAGCTGGGTTTTTTTCTATTAATCAGATTAATACAGTAACAATACATTTTGTGGGGCAGTGTGTGACAACTGACTTGTAGTCTTCTCATAAACACTGCTTTCTGTGGGGTGTGTCTGTTACAGGAGGCAGCCCAGGCCCTGATATATGCTGGCATGGCAGGGTCCAAACTGGAAGGAATCCAGGATAAAGTGAATGAATACCTGGATCGGGTCCAAGCCCTACACAATGCCTGTAAGTTCACAGTTGACTGACACATTTTCCTCTTTCTTTTTTTTTTTTTACTTTGAGCTGATGCTTCTTTTCCAGAGTGACGTAATGAATGATGACTAAGAAACGGAAATTTGAGTTTTCAGTATTTCAGCTTACTCACTTGATCACTTACCTGGTATTTTGTTAGTTCATATTGTCATGTTTTGACATTGTATAATATATTTGCCAAAATCTTAACAAACATTTATCTTCCAAAGCTCATCAAGAGTGTTTTAGTTTTTCATAAATTTGGTGATTTTAAAGTCGGAATGATTACAGCGAGGAAAACCTCTTTCACTGTTCATATGGACACCTGACTTTTTGTGAACTGCCCCTATTGTTTTTGTTAGACATACATTAACACCATGTTGACAGTACTTAAAGATTTGCATACAGAAAAACTAAGAATTTGCTGTTTGAAACTCAAACACAGAAGACAAACAAAAAGTCAACATGAACATCGTGAAAACAGTCATGTGATATTTTTTATTTGTGTCAGCTTTGAAATGAACAGGACAAGGTTTTAATGTCTTCAACGTGTAAACCCTGAAATTATTCACCTCTCATTACTGCTCTCCTACATGAATAATCTGATCTAGTACTGAAGTGAGGATGTACTTTCTCAGTTTCTGTTTGACTGCTTTTTTCCATGACTGCGTGCATGCGTGTGTGTGTGTGCGCTCAAAGAAGGGTGTGACCACAGAGACAGTGGGCGTGCCCTGTTTTGTTGGACAGCTGGTTGATGACGTCTGGTGCTGTTTATTACAGTGTGTAGCTGTTGGCTGTTCCTGCTCCGTTTCTGTCAGATGAAGTACAAATTTGACTTTAACAGCTGCTTAAAGAAGAGTGTGGTTGATTATTACGCTTTTAAATTCTGACTCATTCTTAAGTTCCTGCACTTTCTGATCCTAGTGTGAAGCTGGCATTTAAAACTAAATGAGTCTACCATTAATTAAAAAAAGGACAAAATATTAGAAACAAAAACAGTTTTCAAATTGACCTTTTAAGTTGAACCAACACCTTTTTATAACCTTAAAACCATAAAGGTAGGATTTATTGCTGTCATCTTTGGCTGCAACAGTTTTAGCTTGGTGGCAACTGAGTGTAAGTGATGCTTTGATATTGTTCAAAAGATAAAAAATCACTTGTATCTTTTGAAACAAAGATGTTCTGTAAGCTTGAATTCTGTTTCAGCCTCTCTTCTTTGTGTATTGTGTACTAGTAGAGCCAGCGAGGAGAAACACTTCAATAGGCAGAGTTTGGGGTCAGACAGATCAAAAAGCTGAACAGCACCAAACACTCCATCCTTTCTTAAACTGGGTCCCAGTCTAACCAGTCACAGTTGATTTAATTAGTTAAAATATGGACATTACAACCTCTGTGGAGAAGATGCAACAAAGCCGTCTGAATTAAAAAGATTTTCTTGTTTGTAGTTCTAACAACACTAACTGATGGAGGAATATTATTATCTGTTTTGTGTCCTAACCATTTCTTCCCTTTCTACCTCTTGACACCAGTCCAGGCACAGAAGATCGACCCACTAAAGTCCCGGCAGCAGGTGGACCTGGAGCGTGCCCACTTCCTGGTCACTCAGGCCTTCGAGGAGGACGAGAAGGGAAATGGCGATGAAGCTATTGAACTGTACACTCAGGCTGTGGAGCTGTGCATTAAAACAGTATGTGTCTGACTCTCTCTGTCTGTTTGTCTTTACTCTGTCAGTCACAACTAGGGCTGCTCGATTACGGAATAAATCGTTATCACGATTATTTGGGTCAAAATTGAAATCACGATTATTAAAACGATTTTTTTTCACCTTTAGAAACATGCTGCATTTATTGTCCATACAGCTTAATTCATTTTCTCTCCCAGCAGCAGCCTTTTATCTGCCGCTAAACGCAACACACAGCAGAAAATGTGCAGAGATATTAGAGCTGAGCGGGTTACCATGACGATAGTTCACACATCACATCCTGTTTTTTAATAATCAGTCAGTAAACTCAGCTTCGTCTGACGCAGGCTGGAAACTCTGCACTTTTACTTACAGTTAAAACATTTTAGCGTGTGTTTCAGCTTCTGTTAAACTAACGGAGCTGTGGCGGCTTCCTGTCTAATCTTTTCAAAATAAAACATTTGTTATTGAGCGCTATCTCATTATTATTAAAAATAGTTTCCCCTCGATTTTATTTGTTTTGAGATCGTTTGGCCCCTAAATCATAATCACGATCAAATTTTGATTAATTGAGAAGCCTTAGTCACAACAGAGAGAGAAGTAACCTGTTTGTTTTTCCTTCTGTGTTTGTAACAGTCCAATGATACGTCGGACCAGGCGCTGCAGACCAAGCTGAAGCAGCTTGCACGTCAGGCTTTGGAGAGGTAAACGCTCCGTCACAGAGCATCTCAGAATTAGTGTTTATTGATGCAGCTGATTCTCAAACCTCCAGATGTTGTGTTCTTGTGTCTCTTTCTTCTTCTCTCCTTTTGTTTTTTTTACTATAAATTGGAAGTTTAAGCAAGAAGTTATCCCTAAAAGAGATTCCTCACTATAAATCCAGATCTTTGTTCTATGTTATCCAGTCTTTTCTGAAACATCTATGTCTTGTCAGGGCGGAGGGTCTTAAAGAATCCCAGTCCAAATCAACTCCAGCCCAGACTCAGGTTGGGACTGGGAGTAAGCCTACCAGCAGTGGCACTTCTACCGGACCGGTCCGCCAGTTTTTCCCCCTCGGACCAGACTTCTCTATCCACGATCGACCGCAGCCCCAGCCGGTCCGGGCGGTCCAGTCCAGCGAGCCACATGGTCAGCGCTACACGTCTGATGAGATCGAGGTGCTCAGGTGAGTCCAGTGACGCTACTTCAGAGGGTTTCACGTAGATCTCAGTAGGCTGGAAAACTCTCTGATTTTACTCTCCAGGCAGGGGAAAAAACAAAGATGGCCAAAACATCTTCCTGTAAATGTTTTTAATCTTCAGTGAAAAGTCACATCTCATCTTCTATCTAATCTGATGAGGTATGTTTGTGATCACGTGTCTGATGAGTGACATTTAAAGGCTTTTAAAGGAAGCAAACACAAACAACTCAGACTCATATTTGACTTCTGAAATTCAAACTTAGGAAAAAGAAATCTGAGATCAGAGTTAAAGGTTTTTTGGGGGGATTATCTTGAACCACTTTCATCGAATACTGACTCTTTACTGGCAGCATTTCCAGCCGTGGCCAACTTTTTTACACAAAAAAAACAAAAACAACAACAGTTCATAGACACTAAAATGTTTTTATCTAATTGATCTGATGAGGTATGTTTGTGATCACGTATCTGATGAGTCACATTTAAAGGAAGCGAACACAAACAATTCAGACTCATGTTTGACTTCTGAAATTCAAACTTAGGAAAGTTCAGAGTTAAAGGTTTTTTGGGGGATATCTTGACCCACTTTCTTTCTTTGGACAATTCATCACTTTGGTGCCATCTGCACGCTACACACCTGGAGTACTAGCTGTGATTGTTTCATTTTTCTACAAACATTTTAAAGTACCTAATCAGCATAATTTGCAGGTTGCTATTACAGAATAATACAAATAATATTAATAATCACAGATAAATTCTACATCTAGCAGCTTTAAATAGTTATTGATTTATCAGGAATATCATTTGTTTTACTTTTTGTTCCTATTGGATCCTCATCTTGTTTTCCTGATTCATTTTAGTGAAAACAGATAAAAGATATATTGATATTTTATTTGTCTATATGTGTCATTTTCACATTACTAACCCACAGTATTAACTCAAATCAACTCATTATGAATCTCTTCTGTGCCTCTAATCTTTGTCATTTTTAGGAGCACATCTACGATCAACAGCATAGCCTACGTACCATTCATGAGCGTGGACCTGAAGGAGCGCTTTGCCTTTCCTGTCCCTTTCTCGTGAGTACAGCAGCGCAGCAGCAAAACTAATACATGCCATTTAAGCTATTACACAAACCAGTTATAGATAGCTTCACAACAATCATCTGTAACCAACATATTAAATCCAAACTTTAGGGTTAATGTCTCACACTACACTGTAACTTTTTATTCACCTGTTTTTATCTGTCTTATTCTGTTATGGCTTAATGTTATTTCCAATTTAACGCTTTTTTAATCATATTTAAATGTCTTTTTATTTTGTCATGTGTTGCTTTTGTATTCTGTCTTTATGCATTTTATATTTTATGTACAACACTTTGAATCACCTTGTTGTTGAAGTACGATGCCATATATGCTGTTTTTTTTAATAGTCCTTAAATATTATATTGGATCAGCTTTACAACAATCATCTGTAACCAACAAGTGGCAAAGACTTCTTACTTGTGCTATTAAGCTATCCAAAGTTTAGGGTTAATATCTCACACTGCACTATAACTTTTTATTCACCTCTTTTTTTTTTGTTATAGCTTAATGTTATTTCCAATTTAACACTTTTGAATCATATTTAAAAGTGTTTTTTTTATTTTGTCATATGTTGCTTTAATATCCTGTCTTGATGCATTTGAATCACCTTGTTATTGAAGTACGATGCCATATTTGCTGTTTTTTTTAATAGCTCTTAAATATTAAAATAATTGGTAAAGTTTGCAGCTTCAGACCAGAAATATTAATATCAGCTGTCAAACAGTACAGTACAGTACAGTTGTTAATTATCTATATCAGATTTTTAGATGAGGTTTGGTGTGATGGACGAACCCAAAGAGCAGCTACAGTAGACATCAGTGGATCTGAATCTAAATTATGAGACAAGCACATTAAACTCTTTGTTCTCTGTCTTTCTTTTTAATTCAACCAACCAGGGACAAAACAGGGAAACTGGCGCTGTCACCCAAACAGAAAGCCATCTTCTCCCGCTGGGTCCGGCCAGATGAGATCTGCAATAACCCGACTATGATCATGTCTGTGTCGAGCTTCAGCATCAAACAGGTCAGACAGGCAGCTGGAGTCTGTGGATCCAGATGTATGCTACTTATTCTGCTTATTCTACTGTATTAGAGCCAGACTTATACTGGATGTTTTTATATGAATTCATATTTAAGAGGGAAAAATATCTGCTACTGATATATCTGCCAAATACTTTACATAAACAAACAATCGTGTTATATCCATTTTTTTAAAAAGTTGTGATATTTAAAAAAATCTACTTGTTATTGTTCTTTGGTGGACACATTTTAATTTAAATCCCTAATTTGGCACTTGTTTCTTGTCATTTATCATCCCACATATAAACTGATACCATTATATCTGAAATAAGCCAGTATCAGCCTGGATGATTCATGAGTATATCTCTTTATTGTATGTTTTATAATGTGTCTGCTGTCAGTTATTTGTATCAATTACGTCCTCAAATGTCTAATTTTGTCCACAACTCAGAGATGTTCAGATTACTGTCATAGACAGATAGAGATAGATAAATAGATAGATAAATACATTATTAATCCCAAAGGAAATTAACTAAAGAAACTAGATAATATTCACATTTCAGCATGTGGAATCAGAGAATTTGGACATTTCTCTCTTGACTATACGACTCCAAACACTCAATTAATCAAAATAATTGTTGATTAACTTAATATTTTATTTATCCCCTAAAGATCTCAGCTCTATAGTTTACTGACAGTTACTCACTCAGCTTTGTACATAAGCAATAAAACAAACAATAGCACACAATACAAGATATTACATTTAGAATAATATCATCATGTAATTATAATAATGTGCTTTGTGTCTGTCTGTGTAACTTTGAGGATTACAGGATTATTTCATCCTAAAATATTTGTTACTACAGTGTAAATGACCACATGTTTAAACTCAGCCAGTAGATGGCAGTAGATGACATCATCATAGATCAGGATCTTAATGGAGGACAAATGTCAGGGATGAGTGTATTAACAAAGTGGAAAATTAAGCCATGCATTGTCCACTAAGCTCTTTTTGTGCTTTATATATTTGTATGAAAAGCATTTGATTAGTTTGTTCACTGTAATCTGATGTGCTGTTGTCTAGACGGTGGTGTCTGACTGCTCCTTCGTGGCGTCGCTCGCCATCAGCGCGGCCTACGAGAGGCGCTACAACAAGAAACTTATCACCAGGTACTGTGTGTCGCTTTAAGGGTTTGACCCATATTTGTTGTCCAAGGCAGATATTACAGAGATGTAGTTATTATGTCCACAGAATTGTATTAAACGCATCTGAAATGGCTTTTAACTCAATAAGACCTTTTATACTGTGGCAAGATTACCAGCTGTGATTAAATTAGATGGTTTTTAAAGAAATTCACCATATTTACTGTGGTATTTTAGGATCCTTATGTTAAATATTTAACTTAATTAAACAAAAAAGTCACAATACATCATCAAAATATCAAAATTATGGTCTGAGCATGACACAGACAACTGGAAAATTGAGATGGGAGTCAATCCTGAGACTGTGTGTGTGTGTGTGTGTGTGTGTGTGTGTGTTTTACAGCATCATTTACCCTCAGAACAGACGAGGGGAGCCAGAGTATAACCCCTGTGGGAAATACATGGTCAAGCTTCACATCAACGGAGTCCCGAGAAAGGTAAAAAAAACAAATCACCACAATCGGCTCATCTGCAGTGCTTAAAAACCATAGACTGTATAAAAGAAATGGACGTAACATCCTTGACGTCTCCCATTGGTTTGTGGACTGCTGCTCGGAAGCCAATAGTTTCGGATCTAGGCAGCGTCATCTTGCAAATTTCAGGTGCATGCTGGGAAAAATAAAACACGGATTCTACTTATATGGGCATGAGGCGGAGCCATGGGCGGAGCGGGGAGGTTGCTATGGTTGCGAGGGCTGGATCTCGAGGACATTGGTCAATCAACCTGTCAATCAGGACGTAGCCACGCCCTAATGCATACCCTGCTTTATCGTCACATATAAAATCAGGGAGGCCAAAATGTCCCAAATGAACATCATACTGCATTGAAGAAGGCTTTAACCTAGCGATTGAGACCATAAACACATTTTGAAAACGTTTACTGAGGTTAGAAATCAAGTGAGAAGTTGGTGAATTCTCCATTGACTTGTATAGAGACGGTCGTCTCTATACAAGTCAATGGGGTGGCCTTTTGTGGCCTTTTGATGGAATGCAGTTCTAAGTTACTTCCGCGTTGGCCTCATTTCAGAGGACCAGAACTCCCCGCCCGGTAAAAACACAAAGAGGGGTAGTAAAAGACACGTGGGATACAGGAGAATAGACCAGCACTTAAAAAATGCACAAAAGTAGAGTTGTGCATTGTAAATATTCTCCCTTTCTTGTCTGTGCATGGAAAAACAGACACCTCTTGAAAATGAAAATAATTGCAATTTAACTCACTAAATTAGAAATATTCATCTATTTGTCATCGTAAACTGTTTCTGTTCCCTGCTGCAGGTGATTATAGACGACTACCTTCCAGTGGATCGTAACGGAGAGCTGCTGTGCTCCTACTCCAGCAACAGGAACGAGCTCTGGGTCTCCCTCATAGAGAAGGCCTACATGAAAGTGATGGGAGGCTACGACTTCCCCGGCTCCAACTCGGTAGGTGTAGGCGGAGAGCTCGGTGTGGAAACGGCTATTTTTAAACTCATTATTTCACCTCCTGCAGTGAAGCTGCTCAGAGTCCAGAACGAGACGGCTGGCTGTGTTTGACAGCAAGGAGAGAGAATCTAAGTCATTTAAATATACCTTCAAAATATCTTGTTTTGTTTCCCATCTGATCACTTCCACGCTCCAAATTTGCATAAATATTTACTGCTTTTCATTCTCAGCAGATTTAATACTGAATATAAACCAAAGTTGGCTGTTTTTCAAGAGTTTAAGTTGTGAAAAAAAGTCAGATTTATTTTTCTTCCTTCTGTTCTTTCTTTCCTTCTTTTTCTTTCTTTCTTTCTTTCTTTCTTTCTTTCTTTCTTTCTTTCTTTCTTTCTTTCTTTCCTTTCTTCCTTTCTTCCTTCCTCCTTTTTCAAGAGTTTAAGTTGTGAAAAAAGTCAGATTTATTATTGTATTCATTGTTTTTACAGAACATCGATTTGCACGCGCTCACCGGCTGGATCCCTGAACGCATCGCTATGCACTCCGACAATCAGTCATTCAGCAAGGACGACACCTTCCGCATGCTCTTCCAGAGGTGAAAACATTTATATCACTTTCTTCTTCGTCCTCTCCGGCCCACTTTCCTTCCTGTCTTCGTATCTTCTCTTACTTCTCTTCTCTTCCTTCCTTCCGTCCTTCCTCTCTTCCTTACTTCCTTCCTTCTGTCCTTTCCTTTTTAATTTCTTCTTTCCTTTCTTCCTTCCTTCTTTTCTTCCTGTCTTCCTTCCTTCTTTCCTTCCTTTCATCCTTCCTTCCTTCCTGTCTTATCTTACTTCTTTTCCTTCCTTCCTTCCTGTCTTCTCTTACTTCTTTTCCTTCCTTCCTTCTGTCCTTCCTCTCTTCCTTCCTTCCTTCTGTCCTTTCCTTTTTAATTTCTTCCTTCCTTCCTTCTGTCCTTTCTTTTTTTATTTCCTTCCTTCCTTTCATCCTTCCATCTTTCCTTCCTGTCTTCTCTTACTTCTTTTCTTTCCTTCCTTCCTTCCTTCCTTCCATCTGTTTTTCATTCCTTCTCTACCTTCCTTCTGTCCTTTCTTTTTTTTCCTTCCTTCCTTCCTTCCTTCCTTCCTTCCTTCCTTCCTTCCTTCCTGAGTTTGACACCGAAGGCACACATTTTCTCATTTCTTTCTCTTTTTCCTCATCATATTGTATCTTTTTACATCTTCACTTCTGCCCTGTGACCTCATTTTCTATTTTTAATCTCCGTCTGTATTTTTCCTCCACCTCTGCATCCAGGTTTCACAGGGGCGACGTCCTCATCACCACGGCAACTGGAGTGATGACAGAGGCTGAAGGAGAGAAATGGGGTTTAGTGCCAACACACGCCTATGCTGTTCTTGACATCAGGGAATACAAGGTTAGAGTAATTAAAGTAATATCAGCATGTCATTATTATAAGTGCTCATGTGTGGAGAGACATCAGCTTCAGTAATGATGATTATGAGCTCGGTGCAAAGCTGAGGTCTTACACTTGGCTTCTCGTTGCTATTTTAGTCTAAATGAAATGATTTGAATTCATAACTACAACATCCTGCATGCTCAAGTGTTAAGCATTTCATTCACATATTTATCATTCAAGAGTTTAGTTAGTGCTTTTAACTGAAGTAAGGATTACACATCATTCTGTTTGTGACTTTATTTCTTGTTTAATAAATAGTAGGGGTGTGATGAGATCCTGACCACTAGATATTTCTCATCCAAGTGAATTTTGTCTCGCGAAGCTATAATTAAGGGGCCAAAAAAAAAAAAAAAATCAAAAAGAAGAAGAAAAAAGACAATCGGTTTTCTATCGCTCATTCGCACGTCATTACTTTTTAGTATTTGTGTTTGTATCTAACTTTTGTATTTATGGTTGTTATTTACATAAATACCAAAATTATCTATCTATAAAATATCTATATGGAGAAACCTCTTACAGTGCTGCATACTGCATATTATAATTATATATTTAGGAAGTAGAACTAAAGTGATTCATTACAAGATGATTAGTTCAAACATTTCAATTCAATTTCCATTTTGTGAATTTCAAATAAAAGAACAGTCATTTATTTCCTCATTGAAATTTTCTTAAAAATATAATTAAAATCTCATCTCGTCTCGTGAGCTGAGTGTATCGTCACACCCCTAATAAGCAGCTCATGTCAGTAAAAAAACGACAAGAGTTTTCACCAAATCAAAGGCTGTCAGCAGAAAGTCATATGATGCATTTTAGGAAATCCAAATTGAAGCAAATATACAATTTTATTCTTAAAATCCTCCTCGCTGCATTAAGTTTTTGGTAAATAATGAAACTGATGAGTCTCTAGGAGTTAAAATCGTTCCCTTTTTAGCTGTTTCTTATTATTAACCCTACGTCTGCCGGTGTGTTTCTGTCATAGGGAAAGCGTTTCCTGCAGCTGAAGAACCCGTGGAGTCATTTACGGTGGAAAGGACGCTACTGTGAGCGAGACGAGAAGAACTGGACGCCCGATCTCCTCAAATACCTCAACTTTGACCCCAAGACAGCACAGAAGTTTGATAACGGTATTCCCTTTTATTCCCTTCTCTGTAACTATTCCTGAAGCTCCACCTCCAGATTTTCTCTTAAATATCTACATCTGAACATAAATGAATCCCAGCAGAACTAACTGATGGCTTAAATCTAATGAAGGATTATATTATATTAGTCATACATGTTGCACCTTTTTTTTTTTCCATCTCCAGGTGTTTTTTGGATTGTGTGGGAGGATCTGTGTCAGTACTACGATGTCATTTACCTGAGCTGGAACCCCGCTCTGTTCAAAGACTCTACTTGTATTCATAGGTGTGTGTGTGTGTACATGTTTTTACTATACAATAGATAACAGATATCAGTCAAATATTCATTTATATACTGTAGCACATTTAAAACACAATTCAAAGTGCTTTACAGTTGGATTGAAAAACAAAATATAATAATAAAAACATAATAATTAAAATGAACTTGGTAACTAATGCACACTCAGAAATGAATAATGCAAGATGAAGAATAAAATGTACTAGCAGCTGAAAAAGTCCTGGAAAATGAGTTGGCTAATATTACATTTTTTTTTTTACATACGATACATTTCCTAAAGTATCCACCTCTGTGTAAAATGTTTGTGTAAATGCTCTATTCTAACTATGCATAACAAAAACTATATGTTAGGTATCTTATTTACTATTTTGAAGCCTGACGTGTGTGTTCTGATGTGTGTGTGTTTACCGTCTACAGTAGCTGGGATGGGAAGCAGGGTCCGGTGAAGGACGTGTACAGTCTGGCCAACAACCCTCAGTACAAGCTGGAGGTCCAGTGTCCAACAGGGGGCGCTGCTGTGTGGGTGCTGCTCACCAGACACATCACTGACAAGGTAGAGACACAGAGCTGATACTAATCATGCTGGCGTCTGTTTCGGAAGTCAGGATTCCCAATTTCCCAGTTAAAAGATTTCAGCTGGAAAGTCAGATTTAGGACTAAAATCAGCCTTGATCTCAAAATCAACAGTTTGATAGTTTTAGTAGTTCATTGGCACTTTTGTCTTATTGTGTTTGATTAAATCAGTTGTATAAACAGCACTGTCCAGCTTCATGTTGCTATGGTGATCGTATGCACAAAATACAGTGAAATGCATTTATATGAACTGGTATTGCTATCAGAGGCTAATCTGGCTAGAACTGGTTTTAAAAGGTAAATGAAACGCAGCATTAGTGTCACATCAATACCAGTAATGTGATGATCTAAGGCAGGGGTGTCAACATGAGGCCTGTGGGCCAGTACTGGCCCGCCGAGGGGTCCGATCCGACCCACTTTCCTTCCTGTCTTCTTTTCCTTCCTTCCTTCCTTCCTTCCTGTCTTCTCTTACTTCTTTTCCTTCCTTCCTTCCTTTCGTTTTTATTTCCTTCCTTCCTTCCTTCCCTCCGTCCTTCCTTCCATCCGTCATTTCTTTTTTAATTTCTTCCTTCCTTCTGTCTTTTTTTTATTTCCTTCCTTCCTTTCATCCTTCCATCTTTCCTTCCTGTCTTCTCTTACTTCTTTTCTTTCCTTCCTTCCTTCCATCTGTCTTTCATTCCTTCTCTACCTTCCTTCTGTCCTTTCTTTTTTAATTCCTTCCTTCTTTCATTCCTTCTCTACCTTCCTTCTGTCCTTTCTTTTTTAATTCCTTCCTTCCGTCCTTCCTTCATTCATTTTACTTGACTGAAGATGAGTTTGACACCTCTAATCTAAGGCCTCACTGTTGTTTGTTTGTTTGTTTGTTTTTTCAGGAGGACTTTGCACAAAACAGGGAGTTTATCACTCTGGTTGTTTACAAGACAGACGGGAAGAAGGTTTACTATCCAGGTGAGCTTTCTCTGCTGCACTGTACTGTGAGATTTGCGCAGTATGACGAGAGGCAGCACGGGTTTGATGATCTTTTTATTTGTCAAACAGTCACAACAAGGTCAGCTACCTTGAGAGGAAAGATGAATCCTTTTCTGACACATTACTCCATTCACAAAGAGAGTCTTTACTTTCCCCTCATGATGAAACACCAACAAATAAACCACTTCTATGAAATGAAGATACTGCTGTTTAAAGTCCAGCTGCTTTTTTCTGCAGTCTTTTAACTCGTCCCTCTCTCTCCTCCTCAGCGGACCCCCCTCCTTACATCGACGGCATCCGCATCAACAGCCCCCACTACCTGACCAAGATGAGGCTGACCAGTGCAGGGACTCACACTTTCACACTGGTGGTTTCTCAGTATGAGAAGCAGAACACCATCAACTACACACTGCGGGTAACTGTCAAATTAGTCTTCTTCTAATTAATTCTTCTTCTTCTTCCTCCTCCTCCTTCTTCCTCCTCTTCCTCTCCCTCCTCCTTCTTCTTCTCCTTCTTCTGTCAGAGAAATACAGAACAAAGCATTAAAGCGTTAAGACTTTAAACTTTCACAAGTTCAAATCTTCAAGTTAAGCTCACTGTCTCGACAAATGTCAATATCTGTTTAAATCCACTTCATGCAACTTTAACACTAATGACTGAGCAGTGCTTCACATTAGTGTCAGTGAGTGGATTCACATCTTTATCATGTTGGTTAATCCATCTTTAGTCTAAAAGGTGAGTTGTCTGTGTTTGTGAACAGCTTTAACCCTCCTGTTGTCCTCGAGGAAAGGAAGGAAGGAAAGGAGGGAGGAAGGGAGGAAGAAGGAAGGAAAGGAGAAAGGATGGAAGGGAGGAAAGGAAGGAAGGAAGGAAGGGAGGAAGAAGGAAGTAAAGGAGAAAGGATGGAAGGGAGGAAAGAAAGGAGGGAGGGAGGAAGGAAA
>JAJDFG010000209.1:0-30000 GCA_021039105.1 Scomber colias | reverse complement strand
ATATTGAGTTATAACAAAAACTAATATTACCAGAGAAAACCCACATATGGGAGATTATTAGTGACAGCTCCTTAGACCTGATTTCACCATACAACATGGTGTTTGTATTATTTAGTTTTTGGACATTTAGATGAAAGTAAAACCTGATGTTTCAAATCGATAGAAACATTATGACTTCATTGTATTTAACTGTATTTTCTATAATAAATGTAACTGTACAGTGATATTGTTATATCATCAGCATGCACAGACAGTAAAGAGGTCAGGAATGTGTTCTTAACTATAAACAAATAAGGTTTCTAGTTTATGAGCGTTTACTTGATGGCCAGACAGGATCATAAGATATGTCTGTGTTTGTATTTACTGTATTTGTCCTGTGACCTAATGATTAAATAGGTCAGAAATATTATATATCACTGTCTTTACAGCATTGAGCTCCTCATCATTCTGAATAATGATCCAATGATGCCTTTTTAGGCCAACGAGAAGACTGTTCCTAAACTACCTTGAACATATCTTAAATATTTCAGCTTCTTTCCACTTCCACTGATACTAATGTACTGTGATAAACTAAAACCATAAATCCACCGTCAGCAGAGTTATTATTTATTTACTCCTGCATATAGATTTATTATTTCCTTTAGCAACATTATGGAGATATTTGGAGCTATTTAGTCAGCGAGTCAGATATTTTCTGCAAGCAGCACAACTCCAACAGGCAAACAACTTCTTTTATTTTGAAATGCTGAAAAACAAATTAATAGAAGTGGAAAACAAAAGAAGATCCAGACTAAAGAGATTAATGTTATGTTACCTATTTTTATTTAAAGGAGACTAAATGTGTTTTCTACTGCAGTAATTATTCCCTGCTTCTTGTTTTTCTCTCTCTGTGTGTGTGTGTGTGTGTGTGCAGGCAGTACAGTGTCGGTTTTGAGATGGTGACGGTGTCACATGTCGGGGATCCGGGCCCGGCTGCCTTCAACAAGAAGAGCAGTGGAGATTACAGGTACGGCAGTAAATCAGAAAGAAAGAAAAACAACATCTCACCAAGTCATTTATCATAAATACAGAACAGTAACGTGAAATTAATTTCACACCTCACTGTGTGAACGGAGCAGAAAGAAAGAAGAAAGAAGGGAAATCACAGTAGATAATTTGATTGGTTACAAGTACAAACAGATTTGAATGCTTGTAGAGAGACCCAGACAACAACATTCAAAATTGTACATAAGTCGGTAATTTAGTGTTGGATTTGCGGGAATCAATTAAACTATGTGAAATACTCACAATCCCGTGCTGAAACCAGGCGGGGAGCTCCGGTCCTCTGAAATGAGGCCAACACGGAAGTAACTTAGAGCTGCATTCTATCAAAAGGCCACCAGGGGGCGACCGTCTCTATACAAGTCAATGGAGAATTCACCAACTTCTCACTTGATTTCTAACCTCAGTAAACGTTTTCAAAATGTGTTTATGGTCTCAATCGCTAGTTTAAAGCCTTCTTCAATGCAGTATGATGTTCATTTGGGACATTTTGGCCTCCCTGATTTTATATGTGATGATAAAGCAGGGTATGCATTAGGGCGTGGCTACGTCCTGATTGACAGGTTGATTGACCAATGTCCTCGAGATCCAGCCCTCGCAACCATAGCAACCTCCCCGCTCCACCCATGGCCCCTCATGCCCATATAGGTAGAATCCATGTTTTTATTTTTCCCAGCATGCACCTGAAATTTTCAAGATGGCGCTGCCTAGATTAGAAACTATTGGCTTCCGAGCAGCAGTCCACAAACCAATGGGTGACGTCATGGATGTTACGTCCATTTCTTTCATACAGTCTATGGTTGAAACTCAGGCCCTGTTATGTCTGATGAGCCTCATTGGCTGCATGCTAAAACTTGTGTCCCATTCCTTTATTTTGGAGATCACTTGATGGTGAAATTCTAGCAAACGTTTCCTGTTTCAGTGTGACAGGACGGAGAGGTGAAGGTCAGAGTTCATCTTTGTTCACCGCTGTGTGTTAAACCAGGATCAATATTTACTACTACTACTAATTACCACTCCCAAAAATCTGATTAGTCACATGTTCATCCATAACATGAGTGTCAAAGCATCACATTGTCCTCCTAAAAATGAAAAACGAACCACAAGGTCAAGATCAAAAAGTGGAGAGTCAATAAAACTGACCTCTTGAACTTCATCAACAAGTCCAGTATTTTTGTGTTTATAACATCATGTACGGTTACCGACCGAGTCGAGGAGACAAGAACTGTTATTGTGACTGTTACCGCGGTGATGTGAGCATAAACGAGCGCAGCGAGGAGCACACGCAGCTGGTCCACGTGCGTCTGGAGATCACACGAGTCTGTTTACTTGCTCGTCTGCTCTGTGTGACGGTGACTTCAGTCAGGAGGGTTTTTCCACTTTAGTCTGTGACTGAATTTTAATCTGTGAAGCTGTGATGCCTCCTGAAGAAGAAGTTTAAAAGAAGTCTTTTATTCTATTTGAAGTTATTTTATGTATATGTTATGTATGTTGTTATTTTATTATTATTATTATTATTATTATTATAATACGTTTCTATTAGTGTATAGTGTTCTTATTCAATTTTTATATTCTGTTTCTTTTTCTCTTTTTTTAAACCTAACCTGTCTTCTATTAAACTTTATACTTTATTTCATTTTCACTTTTGTTAACTTTTTACTCTAACTTTTTCTTTTATTCTCTTTCTCTAGTTTATTTTTATTTAACCTTTTTTTTTTTTTTTTTTACATTTTTATCATTCAGATTAAACTTTACATTTCATTTCATTTTTACTTTTTTGTATTTTAAATCTATTTTAACCTAGTTTTTTACCCTAACTTTTAATAATTTTTTACATTTTTATCATTCTGATTTTCTCTTGCTTGGCTTTGGCCTTAAAATTTTTCTTTTTTCTTTGCAATTTTTTTCTTTGTTTTAATTCCTTTTCTTTACATTATCACTTGTTCTGTCTTATTATCAGCTTGTCAATCAACTATGAATCACTTTGAACTTCATTAACCTGACTGAAAGCTGCTATAAAAATAACATGTGATTGACTGATGCATCTTTTTTTTCCTCCCAGATGTGGTTTCTGCTACATGGAGGCTGAACACATCCCTGCAGGCATCTACAACATCATCCCCTCCACCTTCTTACCCAAACAGGAAGGACCCTTCTTCTTGGACGTGTCCGGCACCATCCCCCTCAAGATCTCTCAGCTGCAGTGAAGATGGAGCTGGAAAGAGGGACGGAGCATGGATTAGGAGAAAATAAGAGATTAAATGGTTGTTTCTGAGACTGTACTTTGGATGAGATGAGGAGTTAAAACCCAAAGATCCCAGAATGTGACTGGTACGATCCTTTCCCCCCCCGTCTCGTCTCTCTAAAAACCTTCACAGAGGTAAACGGACATGCTGTCGGCTTCAACAGTGACTCGAGGATATTACAGAGTTTTAGTAAAGGGATAAATTATTAACAAGAAGAAGCCTCAGTGGAAAAAAATCAACATGTTTGGAGACAAAACAAAACAAAAATTCACCAAAGTTTCAGCAGACAGAGGTGAAACGAGCAGAAACTGAGAGCTTCTGCACGATATGTCTATTTATCTCTATTGAACTCGGCTCACAAACCAACAGGTGGATTATTTAAAATAAAAATGGCAGTTTCGGTCTGTTGGATCTTCACCGTAATCCTCCAAACCACATCCTGGACTCTACTGGTCGTGGAGGAGCAACAGGGTTGAAATAAACACCAGCTGCTAACATCAAGATCAAGCTGCAAAAAAATGAGTGTTAAAGTTTCTTTTCAGGTTCTCTTTTGTCACAGTGAGCACCTCAAATAGCCTTTTTAGTACTTGGTTTTGAGTTTCTGGAATATTATGGACGTTTTTGAGCTTCCAGACATGGAAAGTAACGTCTTTAGAGAAGTAGGAGGACACCTGTGACATCTTCTTAGTCCACCTATTTTAGTTTACATTTACAGTTCAGGGCTGTTTTACTTGTTTGGTTACAGTAAAGGGAAATATTATGATTAATTCTTTACCTGTGCATAAAGCCAGCTTCATAAAGAAATGGTTTTCCCAGTTTGGTGTGGAAGAACTTGACTTCAACCCCCCCATCCAGCACTTTTTTTTTGGGATGAATTGGAGCCAAACCTCATCATCCAACATCATACTGGACCTCACTGATGCTCTTGTGGCTGAATGCAAGCGAATTACTGCAGCTAAGTTCAAAAACCTGGTGGTAAAAAAGCCTGAAACCAGAAGAGTGCCGTCTTTACAGCAGCAGATTAAAGCCTATAGAATTAGATTGACATGTGGGTGAAATGTTTCGGCCACGTTTTGGATCTCAGCTGAGATTCAGGATGAAATTTGACATCTAGAACAACCGGCCTTTTCATGTTCAAACCATAAGACAAGTTACATTGAGTGACAGCGTCCATCCAGTCAGATATAGGAAGAAGGATTGATGATAATGACGTCTCAGTACCAGACAGACCCATCAATCATCTAGTGCACAGACAGCTTGAAATGACAACTGTCTAGTGAATTCATCCGTGCCCTGACATGAATAATAAAGCAAAAGAAAATGATGCTTCAGCTGCTTCTATGTGTCACATTATGGCTTCTCCACTGGAAACAGCAACATCAAAGGAATCAAATTTAGAGTCATTATAACTCATCAGCTTGAGATGCTCACTGCTGCAAAACAACCTGAACAAGAAGAAGTTGCAGAAAAGTCAAAAGTAGTTTCAGAGTGTGTGTCGACCTCTGCGACTGGAGGGAAGAAAAAAAAGAAAGTCGGTTTTCTTAAATGACCGTGAAGGTTTTTGTTTTTTTTAATTCTCAGGAGCAGCACCACAGGGAGCCCAGCACGGCAGCGGTAGAATGATGATGTCTCTTCATGTTGTCTGTGGAAAAAAAATATCAGAAATATCAGCCTTTAGTCAGCTGACAGGCCTCAACGTCAACACTCGGCACTGCTGGAGGCTCGTGTCACAAAGTGTGTGTGTGAGAGAGAGTGTGTGAGTGTGTGTGTGTGTGCATGTCTAAATGTACGACTGTAAAAACTGAAATGTATTGCCAAGTACACATCCTCTCCTCGCTTTACTTTGAGTTCATGTATCGCACCGTTTCTGGAGTTTTCACAGCTTTTCAGACAGCTGCTCATCTGACTGTTTGTGTATGCACCTTGTTTTTTTTTCGGGTGACCCATCATCGCCCACCATCGCCCATCAGCAGCCTGTAATGGACCAATGTCGTTGCCATTTTCTATGCTGCTTATCTCTACGACAGTTTGCAGCATTGCAGCAGTGCCACATAATCCCTCAGCAGCCCATTGTGTTTGGTGCTGAGGTGGACTGGCTGTGAACCAGCAACACTGAAAATGAAAATACAGAGATTACGTCACATCACATCACATCACATCACATCACGTGGAAGCAGTCAGCAGATTTCACACAGAAGAAAAATGTGAGTCAGAGCACCAAATGTCACAGACTTTCACTTGGGTTTGACACTTCCTACTTCTCAGCCCTTTGTTCTCTCTGTTACATAACAACGATCTGACCAGCTGTCTAAAGGCCGATTTGAAAAGTTAATTCATTTAGTGTGAGTGTGAAATCTTATTTTCGACAGATAATCTTAACTCAAGATCCAATTTCTAGCTTTTTCCAGTACTTTCAAAGCACTCTTTGAAGTGTTTTGGGGGTTAAAAATGTTTGCATTTAACATTAAAGTCAAATTACACAGGGTCTTGGTAGTATTGAGGATACATGTCCTTGTGAGGAGCTTGTCCTCGCTCAGTGCACAGCGCCCTGTTGCCACGGCAACGATCTGCAAGACGTGATCGTTAAATTCAAAATAATTGATTCCTGTTTTAAGTTTATAACCTTGTATAAACCAACCAGAGATCTCTAAAATTGTTTTTGTCTGAAAACTAAAAAATATTAATATCATTTTGATATGAAACAGAAAAGCAGCAAACCCTCACATTTGACAAGAACTAGCAAATTATATGTCCTGTGCTATCAAAGTTATTATTTCCATCAGTTGAATATTGGATGAATCAGCTCATGTCATTGTTAGTTAACGGGCCGCTGTGCATGAGGAGGCCCGTGGCTTCAAACAGGTCTGTCATCTTCTTGCACATAAACCTTATTAAATGATTCATTACTACATAGCCTCGCCTAACACCTAGAGCTGAGTCAACTATTTATCTCAGTAAACACATGAAGTCTACATTATTCCACGAACAAATATTGTAATTCAGCTGCAGCAGTGATGAACTGATGTGATTCACAGTGAAGCTGTTCTTTCTGTGGGAGCATTGTGACCTTTTTCACCCATAATTGCTGTTAAAATAACACCAGTGCTGACAGGTTGTTGACTGTAACTGAACCAATTATGTCTGTGAGGTGAAAGCTTCAAATGTTCTGCCAGAGTGAAATATAGCTTTAATGATTCATTGCCAAGTATTTTCTGTCAAGTGTCCAACATGTTTGTTTAGGATGAATGATTATTGTTCCCATTTCACCATACTGTAACGTCATTAAGTGGCAACAAGCCGACACTTTGAAAGATGCAGCAGGACAATCTCACAGCGACCTGCTGAATGACTGATGATGTAATGTTTGCTGAACTTGCACTAAATGTTGGGTAGAGTGATGTGTTCAAACTTTGAATACAGAAAATCAAATCCGCTCTCGTCTGTGCTCTTTTATTCATTGTTTTCTTTGGGAGGGGAAACAGTGCTTTTATTTCGATAGGAATACAATTAACTCATACATTTATTGTACTTTTTAAGTCACAAAGGGATGTTTTATATTATGGTACATGTATGATACTAATATTTGGGATGCAGGCATGTTGTAGTGCTCAATCAAGACTTTTTAAGCAGGTTCAAACAGGCCTGAAGAGCAGAAAGTGTCCAGTATTTAACAAAATAAACACATAGTCTGCATCTGCTTAAAGAAGTTGGGTTGTAATACTTTGATTTAGAAAATGGATAACTAATGATGCAGTAAAAGCAGTTGATGATACCTTCATGAATAGTACAGGAGATATTAAGTCTATCAGAACAAGTTTCATAAACTACTTATGGAAAAAAGGTTTTTTTATTTCACCTCAAAGTTAGAGGGGGAAAGCCTATTATTTGTCTAAGGGAGGACATTTGTAATCAGATTACTCAAAAAGTATGCAGTAAAAGTACTTGATAATACTTTAATGAATAGCACTTTAGTCCAGCATCTCTTAAAACACGTTGTTCCGCCTACGGGACGGGTCGGAGGTTGAGAGGTTTTAAACACCAACCCTTAAACATATATATTCATGCTGTACATTGTTAGAGAGCTTAGATTCTCCTGATTCATTGAAAGCCACTCACTTACAGCCGTAATAGTATTAGCGATTAGCTCGGCTAGCCACTCAGCTAAAGTAAAAACAGCTACATACCTTCAAAGTCTTCCCTTTATCCACAACCATCATCTTATGACTCAGGACTTTCTGTACAGCTCGCCAAGTATCCATTCTCTCCTCAGTATGTCCATGTATTTAGTCCAACACGTAATGTGACACACGCGGCGCGAATGAAGCGTCTGGCGCGACGCGAATGAAGCGTCTGGAGCGGTGCGAATAAAGTTGGAAAAATTGAACTTTTCGGGCGACATCGCGCCGCGACATCCAATCAGCGGCGAGTTTCTCCCAACGTCACATCCGTGACGTAAGCACGTAAGCTTGTCCACAAAGAAGAGAAGAGAAGAGAAGATGGAAGAGAAACTTATAGTTGCAGTTTGTGGGCTCCCTGTCCTGTATGACACGGCTGCATCATTTTACCGGGACCGGAACAAAAAGGAGGAGGCCTGGGCACGGGTTAGTGTCGAGGTGGGACTCTCTGGTAAGTTCTGAGACTATCTGTGGCTTGTTTTACCACCTTACTGACTGTGTTTCTCTATGAATGAAACGTTAGTATTGGTTAGCACTAGTAACGGTAGACTGTCCTGCTTGGCAAGATACAAGTTTCAGTTTATGTGTGAATGTTTTCATTGTCTGAATATTTAATTTAGTTAGATGCTAATTATACAAAGTGTATGTCTGTGTATGTGTTTGCAGCTGAGGTGTGTCGTAAAAAGTGGAAGGGGCTGAGGGATACATATCTCAAAAAAAAAAGGGAAGGAGAAAGGAGGAGCGGGTCGGCAGGAGGGCCATTAAAAAAGTGGCGTTTCTCTGCGCTCCTGTCCTTCCTCGATCCCTTCATCACTCCTAGGGAGACCAGTGGCAACATGGGTGGGGGGATCGAGGAAGACTGGACCGCAGAGAATACATCTATAAACGTAGATGGTGAGGCAGAAGCAGGGCCATCAGGAGAAGCAGGGACATCAGCAGTTGATGACGGTTGGTTAAGTTAATGACAGTTGGTTAAGTGAAGACAGACACATATGCAGTATCAATGCCATTTATTTCTGTATTGTTTCAGTTACATTTGTTTCCATTACATTTCAAATTATTTTAATTTTGGATCATAAAATAATTTCTCTTTTATAGATCTATCCTCTACTGAAGGTGAGGACACAGCTCCTGCTGCTGCTCCTGCTTCTCCTGCTGCCCCTGCTCCTTCTTCTTCTTCCATTGGTATGTACTGTACAAAAGTTGAATTGTGTTTATTTGTAGGGCTCAAGTCCAAATAGAAAATTAACCTTTACAAACTATATCACTGACTGAATGTTGTGATTTTGATTTCATACAGTTGCACGGACAGGGAAGAGGAAGAGAGGGCAGGAGGACAGAGAGCGCCTCATTGAGGACCTACTTCTCCAAAATCTGCAGAGGGCTCCCCTGCCACCACCACCACCACCTGCCTGGAGAGAGGAGGAACAGTTTTTGCTCAGCCTGGCTCCTTCCCTCCATAGGCTGCCACCCCTGCAAAGAGATTTCGTGAAATTTCAAATTCACAAATTAATTTATGAATCATCAACGATCACTTTAAATTTGGACCTTATTGAGTAGGGGGTGGTAACCTATGGAGGGAATGAGCCAGGCTGCTTTTTCTATTCTATTATATATATTTTTTACTTGTGTATTTACTACTTGTATATTTTTATATAAACAAATATATTTATTGACTTTCTTCTCATGTCATTCTTTCACATATATTCTTTCAAGTGCAATGAGAGATTGAAGTGTAGACAGCTAAATAGAGGTTAAAGTAAAGAAAAGAAAGTTTAATGGTATAATAGTAGTATTATACCATTATAGTTATAGTAATAATAATCAGATGTGTCAGTATGGTAGTAATGGAGTATTGCTCAATAGTTGTATTTGGGTGGCTCTTAAAAGAGCCGTTTTTGGGGTGCCTGTGCACTAGATGTTATGTTGCCATGGGACCACTCCCTCTGCAGAGAAGAAGGCTGTGAAGGTCTCCCAAACCCTTATGGCCTCTCTCGCAGAGTTGTTTGCGCCAACTCTCCCCAGACCTGGCAGTGTCTCCACCTCACTCCCTGCGATGCTCCCCCCAACTCCAGGTGTCTGGGCTGTCTGGGCTGTCATCCGCAGGAGGTTATGAAGAAGACAGGTCGCCTTCACACACTTCTCTGCCACTTCCGGGTGGACCTCAAGGACAAGGTGGTAAAACAAAACAGTGAGGCTGAGGTCCTCGGTGCTCAGCTGCTGGTAGGGGCTGGTCAGCAGGCAAGTGGAGGGTTCCAGCATGAAGTGCCTGTCCAAAGGCAGAGTTGGCCAGGATACCTCCATCACTGGTTCTCCCATACCCCCCCAACATCAATTACTCTGAAGCAGTAATTGGCATCAACAACTGCCAAGAGAACAATTGAGAATGTTCGCTTGTAGTTGAAGAACTGCGATCCAGAGTTGGGGGGGGGGGGCCTTCAACACAACATGCTTGCCATCCAGAGCTCCACAGCAGAGAGGAAAATTCCACCTCTGCTGAAATTGTTCTGAGATGGACCTCCACTTGTCTGTGGTGGGCACGGCCATGAACTCCTCGACCAGGCAGTCCCAAATGGCACTCACCACAGCAGGAACGATGGCAGACACAGTAGATATGCCCACACGGAAGCTGTTGGCAATGCTCCTGTAGGAATCTCCTGTAGCCAGAAACCTGCAACAACATAGGATAGATGAAGGGTCAGGCTTAAGTTCTTCGAACTTTTATCTATTCTACATTTAAACTTAAATTAGAAATTGCAAACTTTGTGGTAAAAATATGTCCATGTATATTATGTTACAAATTCTCTGCAATCACATTATGAAATAAGAACCATATTATTTCCTAATATCTGGCAAGAAAGGTGAACAATATTTTTTCTCTCCCCTTTCAGACTAAATACTATCATTTGACTGAAGAAAAAAAAAGAGTATATAGCTTAATGTGCACCGTGTACGTATCTGTACAGTCAGTTAAGTTAGGTACAGTCAGTTAAGTCAGCAGTGTGAGGTTACCTATGCTATATATTTTTACATATTCATTTTGCAGTAGGCTAATTAGTAGACGAATTATGAAAAGGCAACTCACCTCAGACAGATGGACAGGCGCTCCGCAGCTGGGATGGAGCGCCTGTAGTTGGTGTCCAGGCGGGAGATCCTGGCGCCGACCCGAGCCAACAGGTCCTCAAACTGGGCACCAGTCAGCCTGAGGTACCGCTGGAAACGGTTGTCATCCAGACGGAGCTCCTGGAGGATACGGTGAAATTCCCCCAGCTCCGTGCGTCTCCGGGGAATGTCATGAACCCAAACACGACGGCGGGTGGTCTTCCGGCGATTCTCCGTTTTGTACAGCAAGTACAGTGTAGCGATAGTGTTTATGTCCGCCATGATGCAAACAATCTACAAGCCGTTTTTTTCAAGCGACAAGCGCGATTGAAGCGAATGGAGTGAATGAAGCGATGATTCAAAAATTGAAAAGCGGCGCGATAGACTTTATTTAATTTCAAATATACAAATTAATTTATGAATCTTCAACAATCACTTTAAATATGGATTAATTAATTAAACATTGCATATGAGTCAGTATTTTGTACGTTTACAGATTATATAAATAATGCATGGATATGTTTTATAATAGATGTGAAGCAGTCAGATTAACATGATATACCAAATGAATTTCCATCAATACTGCCAGTCCTTAGTTCACTGAGTAATGGAGTGAAATGTTTCTGTTCCCGCAGCTGTATTTGTCACCGGCAATGAATGTGGTCCATTTACGGAGATGTGTGAAACCATTGGTCTGGAAACGATATCAAAAAGACAACGGTTCAACATCCAGAAGGCCGATGTGATCCCAGAGGTCAACAGTACCTGGAGTATACACAATGAGGCTGTGCTCAGTTCTTTGGTAGATGAGCCACTAATTGTGATGGGAGACTGTAGATATGACAAGTCTAACTTGGTGGTGGCACAAGAAACAGTAAAGGTCACAGAGGTGGAAAACAGATATTGGCTTGATGTGGATGGTTTGCAGATGTGCCTCTGTAAGTTAGAAGAACATGATGTGACCATAGCTGTTTTGGCAACTGACTTCCAACTAATTGGTCAGGAACATACATCCATAAAACATGAATATGACCTGTGGCACATCGTTAAGTCTGTGAAGAAACGACTGCTTCAGTGCCACAATGAGGAGTTATCAGTATGGATGAGAATGATAACCAACCACCTCTGGTATTGTGTCACCACATGTGAGGGTACTGTCACACACCTCAAAGAAAAGTGGATATCAATCCTCCACCACATCAGTAATGTGCACCATTGGATGACTGGTGAGACCATGGCAAAGTGTGAACACCCCACCTACACTGCTGAAGAAGAAAGTCAGCGTCCATGGCTCCTCCAAACCTCCGCTACCTTTCAGTACTTGACAAGCTACTACTTAAAAAATTAGAAAAAAACACACAGGGCAGCTATAAGTCTTCACTCCCTGTACACTAAGTATGCAACAACGAGGATGACTTTTTCTGAGAGTTTGGAGGCACTGGACCACAACAACAATGTGAACAGGGACGCAGCCAAAACAAAGGAAGGTGAGGAGCAACATAAACACCAGTATTCAATGGCTGCTAAACAGTATGTCGTGATCCCACTGAAGGTGTAGAAGGATTAAATGCTCAGGAAGAACACTATGGCGGGAGTGGTCAACAGATGCAACACTTAAAGAGCTGAAAACTGAGTCTTATCATCCAGGCCCAGCAGCACGAAGGTACCACACACTTTTCTGTTGAAAAACATCTGAGCAGGTTCACATCCTCACAGCCCTGAAACACAGCTCACTGAGGAAGAGCAGAGAGATGTTTCTTAATAAGTTAAACTGATTAAATCACTCAAAGGGTTCTTCTACATTTCCAAAGGTTAAATTAATTTGGATATCTACGGATTTCCATTACAAATCAACCATGTATATATGTTACTCTGCAACCTATTATTAAATAAATAATAAATATTGTAAGAATAATAAAATTATTCTTGCAATAATAATTCATGTGTCCTTATTTTGTTGCAGTGATGGCTGAGTGTAATTGATTTTGTGTGCTGTGTGTCTGCAGTGCTGATTAAATCAAAAATCGCTAATGCCGTTAGCATCAACGGTCACTTACGTTAGCGGTTGCTAACTGTTGCTAACAGGGTTTTTTTTCTTCTTTTTCTTTAATTTTCTGTCTCTGCCAGTTAATAAGGTCATCTTTACATAAACCAAGCTGTAATTTATAACTGAACAAGACTTTATTTGGCAGAGAGCAGCAGAATTGTGAGTATTTTTCTTCTTTTCTCAGCGTTTGATGACTCAGGTCGGCTCTATCTGTGTCACTGCCGCCTCTCAACATTGTTTTATAGTTGGGAAGCTGGTTTAACTATTATTATATTAATACAGTTCATTTATTTTTGTTTATTTAATTTCAGATCATGTCCTCGTAAATTCACCTTCCAATAATAATTTTATCTAATTTTAGGGTTTTGGTAACTGGAGGTTACACGAACTTTCCTTCTTCAACAGATGAATGAAAACAAACTCAACATCCACAGAAGAAAAATAATATCCGACTGAAAGAACAAGAAGAAAAACATGATTTTGAAAGGAGGACTTTAGAGGCAGGTATACACATAGCTAGGTATCTGGAAAACAGATATATTTTCATGCGCTTTTGCCTTTTATCCACACGAAATCTCAGTTTTAGGTAACTGGAAACGATTATTTCTGAAAACTCTGGCCAAAGTGGAGATTTGCGTGCACATGTACACAGAGTTTTAGGTTCCCAAACATCACGGTATACGACAGAAAATACATCAATGTCAGATGTGTGTTATATGCAGTATATTTATGCAGATTCCTGTAGATGAAAACTTTTCTGAAAACAATCCAGAGTGTACGATGTTATTATTGAAAACGTATGGGGGCAAATATTCGTTTTTATAAATACCCGGCTATGTGTGTATACATGGCCTAAGTTGCTAAAATCAGGTTAATGTCATAAGCCAGGTTTACATGGAGACTTTTTTTCATTCTGATATTAAGATTTGTTTATATATTTATATATATATACACACACACACACACACACACACATATATATATCAGTTGTTGTGACACTTTTAATCAAGCAACATCTTGATAATAAGGTGAAGTAGGAGAAGACGGCATATGATAATACGTATGATTTATATTTAAGTCTTTTGGAGTTTGAATTAGAAACAAGCTCTCTGCATTTATACAGTTTATACCAGGGGTCTTCAACGTTTTCCAGGCCAAGGACCCCCAAAATGATGGAGAGATGGAGCGGGGACCCCCTACTTTTTATTGTTTAAAATTGTGTTTTATATTAAACTGGTCCTATAGTGTCAGTCCGGGGGATGTGTGGTTGCGATCGGTGCTGGTCCGGGTGGGGTGGGGGTGGATCGGTCTAATAAGCGGCAACACAGAGCTAAGGACTCGTTGCTCTCACACGCGCTGCATTTATAGTCACACAAACACACGCGCACAGTCACTCTCTAGTTCGCGCTCTGGCTCGCTCCAGATTCCGGGAGATTGGATCTCATTTGCGGGCGTCAGGGAGCCGCTATCAATATGCTGGAGACTCCCGGAACTTCCGGGAGAGTTGGGATGTCTGTAATAAACAGGTTCTTATATTCGTGTTTTTATTTTAAACGTGTCCAAGGTACGGCCTCGTGATTGGCACAGCAGCGATAGGGGCGGGTCCTCCTTGTTGGCGGGACAGGTGTGAATGAATCGGTGCCCAGCTTGAAAGAGCTCATGTGTGTCGCTGAATGTGTGCACTGCTGACTGAAAGACGTCTTCTGCCTCCATTTATCTGTTCACTACAGTGTGTTGGATTCATGTTAAAGACATGTTGTATTGTCCTATTTAAAGACATTTCAATTTGTTTCAAAAATTGCGAGGGAGAATATAAAAAAATGTCTAATCAACCAAAACTTTCGCGACCCCCCTGCAGTACCCCCTGTTGAAGACCTCTGGTTTATACTGTCATAGGCAACTAGCAGTAAGGTTCAGATGTAGCATACTGATAAATGATAGCACCAAAGCTAATCATTGAATTGAATTGAATAATTGAATTACCCATAATGTATACTGTGTGTCTGTTGTGTACATATAAACTGCTTGTTGTTCTGTTTTCTTAAAAGAAGAAGAAGCAGTTGTTCAGCCAAAGTCAAACACCAAAAACCCGACATCCCAAAGTCTTTTCAAATAATCTTTAAATAACTTAATTAATATAATGAATGACAATAATGTGGCTTGTTTTTGAACAGGTTAAGGTCAGGGTTGTTGTGTTTCAGAGGAGACAAACTAAAGAGACATGACCTTTATCTAATTTTAGCATCCATGTCAACAACACTGAGGGGAAAAACAGGCTGAGATGTCTATTCAATGTGTAAAAACAAGAAGATGGTCATGGTAGAAGAAAAAAAAAGAAAGGATCAGTGAATTAGAGAGAGCCGACTGAGCTGTTAGAGGCACTTGTGTGAGACACAACATGGAAACTAGAAGCACAAAATGGTTGTTATTAACTTGGTAAGCATAATAACTGGCTTCTATGGCAAAAACATATTTAATCACATGCTTTTTTATGATAGAAATCTATTTTTTTTTCTGCAATTGCAAATGAATTTAAAGTTAAGAGGGAGTGAAGATTGCATTGAGTTTGCTTTGCCAATCTGGCACAGCTGCTGTTTAAATGAATACTTATTTGCTTGTCATGGCAGATTAATTATGGGGTATTTCCATTTCATCAGGTTTATTTGACATCAGCTGTGAATCTCAGCTCAACAGAAAGTTGGTCTTACTACTTAATATTCAGTTCTCTGTGTCAGGGTTTAATTATAATGTCAAATATAAGCTTTACGAAGATCACTGACCATTTTCATGTCTGGTTTAGCTTCTGGAAATGATTCCTAATTTAAATAAAAAGGCTCAGTAGTTTCCTGACACAGCTGGTAATGTAATTCAAAAAAAGGAAAATCAAGCATTTTCTAAGGGACTATTTTCAGCGGCGGATGAATACATATTTGATGTAGCAGGTTATATTTGTATTGGTGTGTCCTAATGTGACATTTTGGATTGTCTCCAGCTTCTCTAAAGTTGTGCTAGATGTTCGTTAATGTTAATGAAATTGGTTATTTGATCACACCGTTGCTTTTAGGAAACGTTTACAGTTTATTAGAGAGTGTGCTGCCTTTCCCTGTCACCCTGAAGGTCTCTGAACTAAATCAACATCATGACCCAAGTTTCTAAAGATAACGCACTAAGCTAATTTAAGAGCATGTGCCAAGTTGAAGCTGAACTAGTGAACTTCAAATGAACCTGGATGACAATGAAATGAGCTTTTATTTTTCTCTTTGTCTGGAAAACAGGAGCATAAACTGCTCAGAGACGATGAGGAGGAGGAGGACTGGACTTTGAAACGTTGCTCCATTTTAAACTCAAAAGGTAGCCATAAAAACACTTTCTCAGCTTCATATAAGTTACTGTTTATGTTTTAAGTAATCACATGCAGCTATTTATTTTGACCTGCCATGTTGCTTTTCTTGTATTTAACCCTTTCACGCATACAGCTATTCAAACCGCTGTTTTCTTTTATTCATATATATATATATATATATATATATATATATATATATATATATATATACACACACACACACACATGGGTTTTGATGGCATAGTTGCATTTCAGCCAACACAGCAGTTATTGTCATGTAATGTAATTGGTTAAATAAGAAAAGTTAAAAATCCTGACATTATAATTCATGCATGAATGGGTTAAAATACATTATGTGCTTAAATATCAGGCGGGGAGTTCTGGTCCTCTGAAATGAGGCCAACGCGGAAGTAACTTAGAACTGCATTCTATCAAAAGGCCACCAGGGGGCGACCGTCTCTATACAAGTCAATGGAGAATTCACCAACTTCTCACTTGATTTCTAACCTCAGTAAACGTTTTCAAAATGTGTTTATGGTCTCAATCGCTAGTTTAAAGCCTTCTTCAATGCAGTATGATGTTCATTTGGGACATTTTGGCCTCCCTGATTTTATATTTGACGATAAAGCAGGGTATGCATTAGGCATGGCTCCGCCCATGGCTCCACCTCATAAGTAGAATCCGTGTTTTTATTTTTCCCAGCATGCACCTGAAATTTTCAAGATGGTGTTGCCTTGAATCGAAACTATTGGCTTCCGAGCAGCAGTCCACAAACCAATGGGTGACGTCACGGATGTTACGTCCATTTCTTTTATACAGTCTATGTTAAATAAGAGCGACTTTGTGTTTTAAATGTGTAATTTTCTAGTAGAGCGAAATCATCACGGTGGTAAAAACAAGGCATAAAAAGCTCAAAGTCTTCAATTAACCACAATTAGGCTTTAAGAGGTTTTTAAGGTGCATGAATCTGAACAGTTTACATCCTCAGCTTGATAAAACAGTCACATATGGAATACAGGAGCATTTAGCAGGAAGTTAAGAGACCACTTATTTATTGAACATCTCCACATGTGCGACTTAAATTCCTTTAACTCTTCAACAAAAAACACAAAATCACCTCTGCATGGTTTTAAAGCATGCCAAGTGCCATTTAACAGTAATAAATTCTCTTTTCTCTTTTTTCTTGACAACAGTTATACCAGTTATTCATCAATAAGGATACAACAGTTTTAAGATGATCCCCGAAGTCGAAGGCCGTACAGCTAGTGTACTTTTTCTTTTTTTGTGGCAGAAGCTTTTTCACCCTTCACCATAAACACACCTTCAACAACACAGTGCTCTTTAATTCTCAGGCTTCAGAGTCCAAAAAAGGTGCAAAGTCCTTCATAAAAAGGAGATAAGGGAGTAACAGCGCTGCCGACATGTACAGGAAACTTTACATACACCAACTAAAAGACATTCAACGTCTCTGTTTGACCGCGGCGTTTGGATATGGAGTGCAGGTAGCTTATAAACAGCTCAGAAATAGTTTATCTGAGAGTTTAGGGGTCAGATGGAGTCAAGGTAGAGGCAAAATCCCCTCAGACTCCTTTGACCAAGACCACGTTCTGCCCCTGCCCGGCCTCGGCCTTCTGGGAACAGTTGTCCGTGCCTTTGGCGTTGGTGGAGCGGGGGCGGCGCAGGTTCAGGAAGCTGAAGCGAGCCTCCAGGCTGAAGCTCTTCTTGGTGCTGGATGTGGAGCTGATGTTGTTGTTGTTGTTAGCGGCGGGAGCGTTGTCCAGATCCCCCTCCGCACCTTCAGCCCGATCACCTGCAGCACAGGAGAGGGGTGGTAAATAATTAATACTGCTTTTTCATGAACTTGATGATCATTAATTATGGAAAGGGAAGGTTTTGAAGCTCTGATGGGTTTAAAACTAGTTTGAATCCCTCTGAGGATTAAAAAAACCCCACTCAGCTTTAATGTAAGATGTTTAGATTACATATAACTGCTGAGTGAGTATAATGTATTTAACACAACTAATACCCCTAAAAACTTTCAGTGCAGAAATGCCAAAGCTGTTTGTGTAATTTAGGTGAAACATTACCCATAATTACACCAGAGTGCACCAACAAGTTTATTTCTCAGAAGCAAAATGTCCCACTGAGTCTAAAACTTTTAATAGCTAAGTTTAAAGAATGATTACCAAACATATTTTACTAGTTCATATATTAGTATCAAGTCTTTTAAGTGGGTTGGAATTGGCCAAAAGGAAATCCAGTCAGTCAAATGAAATCAAGTTTAAACACATAGCTTTTGAAAAGTGAGTGACACATAAATAATGATACAGTGTGATTCAACATGATGCAAAATAAAGATGGTACCCAAGAGTTTGATTTTATCTGTTAAGCTTCCATTAATGTTAAATGAAAAAGTGCAATTTTGACTCTATATATGTGTTTCTGTAGTGCTGTAGAATCTCATGTATGCTTATGTTTCATTTTGACCTCTATAAAAACAGTCGGACCTTTCACAAACAGGTAAGTCCTTTATAGTGAACCATTCTCTGTCTCCAGTTTACATGAATGTGATTTATGACCCAAACAATTCCTGTCAAAATAGTTTAACCCTCCTGTTGTCCTCGAGGCAAGGGAGGGAGGAAGAAGGAAGGAAGGAAGGGAGAGAGAGAGAGGGAGAAAGAAGGAAGTAAAGGAGGGATGGAAGAAAGGAAAGGAGGGAAGAAAGGAAGGAATGGAGGAATGAAAGGAGGGAGGTAGAGAGGGAGAAAGGAAAAGAGGAAGGAAGGAAGGAAGGACAGAGGAAACAAGGAAGGTAAGGAGAAGGAGAGAAGGAGGGAGGAAGGAAGGAAAGAAGCAACAGTCAAAACAGACAGGGTCAATTTGACCCGAGAGGACGACAGGAAGGTTAATAATCCATTTACACAAGTTCCACCCAGAAGGTTTTAGCCGTGTAGTGCACTTGAGAAACCGCTCAGAGAGAATCTAAATATCTAATTATTGGTCATATGTCTTAATAATAAAGGCACAGCTCTTCTATTACTAATTATATACAAATACATGTGATTTTACTCATGCAAAGATGTTAGAAATGATGCATCACAAGCAGTTGCATCATGAACATTTATACTGGAGCACCAATCTTCTCTTATCTCTACATCATAGAAACAGTACTGGCCCAGATATAAGGTGATCATTTATCCTGGAAGTTAAGTTTGGAAGAGTGGAAGTTATATTATACCCATCTTATATTCAGGATTGTTTTAAAGTCGGGCTAATATGAAATTATGCTGTAAAGACGACTCTCTGTGACTAACACACACACACAGAGCTAGTTATTAAGACTGGCTGATGTGTGGTGAGCTTGTTTCCTGAACGATGTACAGATGTGTGTTTGGTCCGTGCAGGTGAAGCAGTCGTCTCGCTGTCACTTTGACTAATCAGCTCCTGCAGTGGAGCAGGTGTGAGCCGAGCAGGCAGCAGGTGATACGTGAGTCTAACCCAGAAAAGATTCATACACAGCATCCATCTCACTTCCCCTCTCTCACAAACATTATCCATCTCTCTCTCTCTCTCTCTCTCTCTCTCTCTCTGTGTGTGTCTCTCTCTCTCCCTCTGTCTCTGTGTGTGTTGTGTGTGTCTGTCTCTCTGTCTCCCTGTGTGTGTGTGTCTCTCCCTCTCTCTGTGTGTGTGTGTGTCTCTCTCTCTCTGTGTCTCTCTCTCTCTCCCCCTCCTCCCTTTCTCTCCCCCTCTCTTTCTCTCTCTCTCTCTCTCTCTCTCTCTCTCTGTCTCCCCCCCCCCCCCCCCCCCCTCTCTTCTGTGTGACGGCACGTGCTGAACACAAATAGACCTACAGTACCTACAGCTGATTAAAGCTTTCACGTGCACAGACTGGAAAGTTTAGACGTGGGTGGAGATGATTAGATTCATGCTCCAATTATGTCACTTCTATAAGTTTTATAATTATTTATTTCAGCTTTGTTTCAGTTTTATCACAGCTGTTTTCACTCACGCCCCAATGGTGCTGGATTTTTAGAACTCCTTAGATTTTGTAATTTAAGAGTTTTGACCAATGTATCTCTGTTCTCTGGAGGAAAACATATCTTTCTGTGCTGTAATTTCTTGTTACTTATCGGTCTGCTGGTCAGCGATAAGCGAACATCAGCAAATACATCTGTGAGGTTGATAAATGGTTTGTTTGGGTTCTTCTGTGTATTCCTGTTAAATATTATCTGAGTTTTTAGTGGTTAAATATTCACGACTACAGGTGATAAGTGCTGTTGCAAGCTAAATTAAACACTAGAGGAGCTAAACTGTTGCTACTAGTTCCCAAAATAAAGGAAACTGTTTTTAGGGACAATTTATCTGTTAACATCATCATTGGTTTGAGGAAAAATTGCATTTAAATTGGATATTAATTCATAAAATGTATAAAATCCAGGCATGAAAAACACTCCCAATCTGTGTTTTACCATATTTAAGTCATCTTTGTCTGTATTTAACACACTAAAATCTGATAAACCCAGATTTTCCCGCCTGTCTCACCTCTCTCCATGTCGCATTCAGGTGACGACGCTCCGCTGCACTCGCTCCGAGGTCCGAGCACTGGCGAGATGAGGCCGAAGTCTGACAGCGACACGGTGCTGGGGAGGTCCAGACTGCAGGGCCTGGACAGAGGAGCCGGGGAGGATGAGGAGGAGGAGGGAGTGGGTGACGGAGAGGCAGAGGACGAGGATGCGCAGGAAGAGGAGGAGGAAGAGGAAGAGGAGGAGCTGGCGAAGGGGCAAGGCGACAGGAGCTCCTGAGGGCTGCTGGGAGTCGAACCCAAGCTGCAGGTGGAGCGAGTCTCCGAGTCTTCTTCTGACATGATGCTGCTGCCGCCACACGCCTCGTCTTCAAAACACACTGATGTCACTGCAGGGAGAAAGAGAGAGGAAGGAGGGAAAGAGGGAGGAAGAGAGGAAGGAGGAAGGGAGGAAGGGCGGGAGGGAGGTATTGAAGGAGACAAAGAGAGCAAGATGATGAGGATGAAGTGATGAGAGAAGGAAAAGCAGAGATGGAGGGAAAGAGGATGGAGGAAAATAGAGAGGAGGGGATGATGGATGGAAATGGATTAGAGGAGGAGGAGGAGAAGTGAGGAAGAGAAGGAGGTGAAGATGTGGAGAGAAAGAGAGAAAAAAAAGTGTCAGTTAACAGATATAAATAGAACTGAGAGGTGTTTCATTTTTCCCATCATAAATCGGAGCACACAAAGGCACCGTCAGTTCCCCGCTGCAGCTGCATTCATTGTCTTTTTTATTACGGCTTTATCTTGTAACTTGTAATCACGCCGTCTGCCTCGAACTGGACGCATCGGGCGCTCTGCGGTTACCACGGTAACGCCACCCTGTTTATTCTATAGTCAAGGCCGACAGGATGCAGCGGGCAGATTTCTCCATTTAAACCTTCAGCTTGTTCCTGCGTTCTGCAACTGATCTGGACTCTTCACTAGCAAATACTTACATTTAATGGGTTTAATTTAAAGGGTCAATTCACCCAAATCTTTATCTAATTTTTTTCTAGTTTTTTTTTTAAATTTGGCCACAAGGTTATCAGTGCCTGTTGAAGGCTGCAACCCGAGAACAAAGGAGGCTGTCAAACTGAAAAAGGAGGCCTTTAAGGAGACTGTAGCACTAGCACACGACAACATATTTTCTTCCTTTTATAATTTGGGTGAACTGACCCTTTAATACATTAAAGGTTATTTCCTGGACAGCAGAAGTCTTGACTGTTAATAAGAAACATCTTCATGCATGCAGCGACCGCCATGTTAATCGCCTGAAGATGATTCACATGAGCAGCATATTAATATTATTATTAAATCAGTCGTGGTGCATTCATGTCCACATAAAACTGTGGGTATATATTTGCTCTGCTTTTTACATCAGAGCTGAGTAAACAGCACATTTAAGGCTTGGAAAGTGAGGACCTAATTTCTGATTTAGATTAGATTAGACTCCTTCCTCTCTTCACAGTGTCTCTACTTGTTTAAAATCAATTTCAAGTTTAACTCTTTAGGTCATCGAGTGTAAACCTGATCCAACTTTCTAAGAATAACAACCAGGAATTCAGAGAAATAGACAAAAGCTCACTCTGTGTTGTTTTTACACCCACCAAAAACGCTGACGTCAGCATCGCTCCTTAAGAGTCGCTCTCCACTTCTCAAGTGGCTCCAGGTGGAAAATTAGCTTCACAAGGGTTTGTCTTTTCAGGAGAGGCTTGAAAATCTGTTTCTTTCCTTTCACTTCTCTTTTAAAAAGTTACTTTACTGCCCCTATTTAACACCAATGACGACAGAATGACGACAGAATCTCATTCCTGCCGTCTCTCTGACATTTACAGTCACCAGGTGTGCAGCTGCTGTGGAGGTCGACAGCAGAGCAACCAGATAGGAAGCTTTAACCTTTACTAATTGGTGTTTTATCTCAGCAGGACAAACGTCTGAGTCATGCTGAAGAGAAAGCAGCTTACAGTGTTCACTATGAATAGAGATGTTTATGTAGACAGACAGGAGGAGGGAGTAACAGCGTAGGTCTGGGCAATGAATCGAAAAATAATCGAAACCGTGATTTAGAAACTCTAAATCGACTTAATCTTGCTCATGTCAATTAATCGTAGTGTTCGCTGTTGCCATGACAACAAAGGTTGCATATCTTTAAGGAATTTGAAAACTCCAGTCTCCAGTGATCATTTTAACCCAAACCATGATCTTTACATAGTTCTAATCAAGTAAACTAGACATTAACCACACCGTCACACCTTAAAACATCTTTATTTTCACTCCCTAAAGATCCTCATGTGTGAGCGCAGCAGTGTAAAATACTAAACTAAAGAAACTGTGAAAATACATAACTGTTCATCAAGGGTGGAGATAATCCTTCATTAATCGTAATCGAGGTTAAAAGTTCAATTAATCATGATTTTTGCCATAATCACTCAGCTCTATAACAGCGGTTCTTGTACTCACTGGAAATCCCGTCCGACTCCATCTTAAAGTTGGAGATGTCGTCCCCGGAAACGCTGTCGCCTTCGGCGCCCACGCCTCTCTCCCGCGGGCCCATGGCGGTGCTCCGGCGTCGCTCGTGGATCTCGTCTGAGATCATCTCCAGGTTCCTGAGGGCCGTCTTGTAGTCGCCTTTGGCCTGGGACAGCTTGGCCTGACGCTCATCCACGTTCTTCTTTAGGTTCTGGAGGAAAGAGAGAGAGAGAGAGAGAGGCAGGAAGGTTATTATGAGGGCGGGATAACAACAGCGCCACACTGCAGAGACTCTCAATCTGTGATCTGGTGTGCAGTGATGCGGGTGACAAATTAGAGGAAAGACCATTTTGATCCTCCACAAGGTTCTTAAAGACCATGTAAAGTGAATTCAGACATTTTCTTCTAAACACATTAAATAGGTCATAAATGTATTTCTAAAAAAGGTGTAAAAAGCATTTCAACCATTTAGATTTGAATTGTAGAGCTAGGCTTCACAAACTGTGTTTCAACATTTCTGTGTTCAGGATTTAGTGATTAGCATAAACCCGCCCCTGCTGCTGTAGAGGTATAAATACATTCAGCACACACTACTACTACTACAGTCTACAGTTAGCCAGTTAGCTGAGTTAGCCGCTGAGCTAGCCGCTGAGTTAACAGCAGAAAGCTCTCAGACGTAGCGTCCATGTTTCTGGTAGAGGTGGTGACGTTGATTGACAGGTGACACTTGGTAGGGGGCGGGGTTTCAGCGGACTCAGAGGCCACGCCCACAGCGTTTGGTAGCAGAGGAAGAGACTGAATTTTACACAACTTTGAAGCCTAATTTCATATATTTGATGATTTTTTGATCATTCAAATTTGGCAGGGTGGTTAACAACACACTTTTCTGTGGTATGTCAAACTCAGAACACATATTTATTTTTACTTTACACAGACTTTAAACACTGTTCATGTCTGAAGGAGTGACGAACAACATCCTGCACAAATCACATTCCCTCATTTGGTGTTTTGATGATGATGGTTTGACCTCAGCATTTGATATACATCATTTTAATCGACCCACTTAGTTAGACTCTCGTGTCCTGTATGGAAACATCTGTATTCACAGTGTTTCTCTACTCATTTATTCTGGCTTTTCTTTTAACTTCTCACCCCTGCATCAAACGTCTGTAAACTCTGCAGCAGCTTCCTCCTTCATGCTGCAGTTTAAATGTTTAAATAGCAGAGTCACAACTTACTGCAGCATAATCTACTGTTGATCCACAAACTGTAGTTATATTAGCGTGTTATGAGCAATTACTGCTTCGATACCACTTTCCCAAATACTTCCATCTTATGAGATTTGAGGAGAGGATTGCATAACAGCATTTTTGCATGATTGCAATTTTTCAATTTAGCCGTTATGCAAGAACTGCAAGTGTAATTGAGCCGCATCTGGTTTGCATTACAGCGATGCTAAATAAGACCTGACGTTGAGCTGTTCTGACATGCAGTGTGAAACTCTCAAAGCAGTGTTTAGTGCTGAACTTTGAATACTGCTTGAAGACACTTTTGGGACTTCTAAGCATCCATTCAACCCACAAGAGGAAGGCTGCATGAGAGGGAATGTTAAATAATCAGCTCCAACAATTGAGAGACTTTGTTAAATCTTTAAATTCTTGACTAGATCATTTAATGTAAATGGATAAGTAATGATATAGCTGCATATTAATTACTGGCTGCTTCATTCATATCACAGTGGAGCCACTGTGGGAGCTCTGGAAAATTAACTTTATAATGAATCTTTATCATTTGTGTGTCCGTCTGTCTCACTGTGCTTTAGTCTCTTTCTTCCTCTGTGTGGTTTCAAGTTAAACTGAGCTGCAGATTTTTACACCTGTTTATTTTTCCAGGTGCTGAGGTCAGTCTGTGGTGATAAATCAGGTGCATTTCTGTCCTCTCCTCACATATTTATAACCTCTGAACGGGAACTCTTAAAATACAAAGGCTTTACTCCCATATCACCTGTTCAAATATTTCCCTATGAGTCTGTAACCAGGGTTGGCAAGGTTACTTTGGAAATGTAATAGATTACAGATGACTAGTTACTTTATTTAAAATGTAATAAGTAATGTAACTATTTCAATGACTTCAAAGTAATGTAACTTATTACATTTGATTCTAACCAATGTTTTCAGCTGTTACGGTAAGTGTTCCCTCCATCTGTCCTTCCTTCCTGCCTTTGTTTGTTCATTCATTCCTCCCTTCCTTCTTTCCTCTCTTCTTTTCTTTCCTTCCTTCCGTCCGTCCGTCCGTCCTTCCTTTCTTCCTTCATTCCTCCCTTCCTTCTTTCCTTCCTTCCTTCCTAAGATCTAAGATCAGCTGTTAGTGTAAGTGTTCCCATTAAGCATCAAAATCTAAGTACAGCTTTGTTGTCATGGATACTGACATGATTTATAAGGGAGATCATTTCTTATAAAGCAACATTTATCTCTCATTGTAAAATGTATTCATTAGTTCATGTAGATTTTAGAATATAAAATAAAGATGTTTGATGAATAAAGTGAGTTTAATTGGTACTGTGACTCCATTTAAGCTCATGTGTGCTCCTAATAAGCCCACATCATGATTTATTTACTAAATATAATACAAAATATTGATTTCAAAGAATTAAAAACAGCAATGTATGTATTCAGTAACATGTTAAATATTAAAACATGAGGAACAAACCCATTTAGAGACATTTTAAATTTGAATCCAGTGTGAAGGAGCTAAATTTACAGTTTTAAGAGCTGCCTTTGAATGTTTTAATCTCTAGAGACACATTTCCAATGCAGCAAAAAACCCTAATGTTAGTTAGATCATTTGTTATATTATCATTTATTATATATATTATTGTTTAAACTCTGCTCAATTTAAAAAGGAAACCAACATGCACACAGTTATCTACAGTTTGAACACACGAGGGCAGAGTCAACAGCATCCTCACAACCTTTACAGGGGATCAGCAGGGTCAGGAAGGAAATAAATCACAGCTGAGCAGCCGTCAACGTACCTCCAGCTGCAGATAGTACTTCGCCTTCATCTCAAAGTACGGCCTGCGAGGGAGGAGAGAGAGAGAGAGAGAGAGAGAGAGAGAGAGAGAGAGATTAGATCAGGGGCGAAAAATACAGAATAACCCAGAAAAGAGCAGTACCAAACATCATCACCATGGCAACCCCGGGGGTGGGGGTGATAAAGAGGAGGGGGGTTGTGATGTTGGGATGAGTGAATGATGCAGAACGGATTAACGCCCCGCCGAGGCAACGCTCAGCAAGACTGCAGCTGATGGCTCAGTTAGTCCTGAATCCAGAGAGAGAAATCGATACACTGAACACGTCGTTTCTAATTATGAGAGCAGGAAGTGAACCAGAGCTGGAGAAAATTCACTTCTTTTACTTCACCCGCTTAAGGGCTGTAAAGTTACTAGCGAGAAATATACTTTATTTTCCTTCAGCTTTTCTTTGTTACTTCATGAACAGAGTCAAGAATCATCTAATACAGAGGTGTCAAACTCATTTTCATTCAAGGGCCACATACAGAACTATTTGATCTCATGTGGGCCGGATCATTAAAATGATGGAAGGAAGGAGGGAAGGAAGGAAGGAAAGAAAAGGAGACAGGAAAGAAAGATGGAAGGAAGGAGGGAGGGAAGGAAGATATGATGAACGGACAGAAAGATGGATGGAAAAAAGGGAGGAAGGACAGAAGGACTTGAGAAAGAAAGTAAGGAAAGATGGAAGGAAGGATAAAAGGAACGAAAAGAAGAAAGGGAGGAAGGACAGATGGAATGGAATGAAAAAAAGAAGGAAGGAACGAAAAAGAGACAGGAAAGAAAGATGCAAGGAAGGAGGGAAGATATGATGGACGGAAGGAAAGAAAGGGAGGAAGGAGGGAGGGAAGAAAGGGAGGAAGGACAGAAGGAAGGAGGGATGAAAAGAGGGAAGAAAGGAAGGAAGGAAAGTGGGCCAGATTGGACCCCTCAGCCGGCCGGTTCTGGCCCACGGGCCGCATGTTTGACACCCCTGATCTAAAACATTGAATAAAGACAATAAAACAAACACTGAGCTTCATCCCTCAATAACATCATCATCATCATCATCCATTTGTTCTATATGTGTAATTATAGATCTCTATTTTTACTCCGCTGTCATTGTTCCTTTGCATGTGTGTTCTTGTGTAGGTGTGCAGTAAAAAAGGTTTCAGAGTGTCACATTTATCTTTTTCAATGCAATAAAAAAAAAAAGACTGGAAATATGAAAAGTTGGTTGACAAGTTCTCTAAACTTCAAACAGATAGAAATAAAAACAGGCTCAGAAAAACAGAGCTGGAAGAAAGCCAGGAAATGAATTTTTAAGGGATGATATATAATATTCTGTTTAGACGTCCACAGGATACACAGCGGATTATTCAGTTTGATCATAGAGTCATTGTTTTAGTCATTTTTAAGCAAAAGAGCCAAATATTTGCTAGTTGCAGCTTCTACATTTAGAGGATTGGAGGTTATTCTTTGTCTTATATTAATATCTCACCACTAGGTATGGGATGATAACCGTGTTCAAAGTATACCGTGATATGAAAAAGCCACAATAACCGAAACCGCCAAATTTTCTGTCATACCGTTCCTAAGGTATGAAATGTTTAAAACATTTCTGACCAGACTAAAAACAGTTTTTAGTCTGGTCAGAAATCCGTCAGGTGGTGCAGCTGCAGCGTAGAGTATCAGGACTCCTCACACTGTCATTACAGTGTATATTCAGATTAAATGAACATGTCTGTCTTTATTATTCTTCCTTTCAGGAACATTATAGAGCTGTAATCACAATACCACCATACCATGAAACCATGATATTTTTGCTTATGGTTATCATACCGCCAGAATCTCATACCGGCCCATGCCTAGACAGGACATTTAAAAAAAGAGGTCACTATGATGTTTAAGACATTATGACGAGCAGTTTTCACTATTTTCTGACATTTTATAGACAAACTATTTATTATTAATACAATAATAGTCATTAGTTGAAGCCCTGGTGTTTTAACTAACTATCCTAACTAGGGCTGGGTATCAATACTCAATACCAAAATAAATCGATACCAAGTAGCATCAAAACGTCTCCTGCAATCGATCCTTTTTGCACCCAGAGCTAGAAAATATGACTATTTGTACGGACTTGCTCACAACCAATCAGCACAAGTGTTCTTTAATTTAACGTGACGTGATTGGTCCACTGCCACAGCAGCTACGACCCGTCTGTGGTGGTGAAGTCGAGGTGAATTTGAGTTAGCGTGCTTAGCAATTCAACAGCTAAGATGCCTCCTAAACGCTCTAAGGCAGCGGTGTTACCATAGTTACTGTAGTTACCGTAACTCAGAGGTGTCAAACTCATCTTCATTCAAGGGCCATAAACAGCTCTGACTGGTCTGATAGAGGAAGGAAGGAAGGAAGGAAGGAAGGAAAATAAGTAAGAGAAGACAGGAAGGACAGAAGGAAGGAAGGAAGCAAGGAAAGAAATAAAAAAGAAAGGACAGATGGTAGGAAGGAAGGAAAGAAGGAAGGAAGGAATGAAAGAAGGACAAATGGAAGGAAGGAAGGAATGAAAGTAATACAGGAAGGAAAGTGGGCCAGATTGGACTCCTCAGTGGGCCGGTCCTGGCCCTCGGGCCTCATGTTTGACACCCGTGTGTCTACACTAAACGTGTTATCTCCCATACTGTAGCAGCTGTTCATGTATCAGCATCATGACATCATCTTTACATTCATTGTTCTTGGCACAGAGACACATTCCTGCCTCTGGAAAGCTTCAGTAACATCAGGAGACTGACACGGCCGTCCGCTCTGAACCAGGAGGTATCCATGGGGGAATGAGGGAGGGTCTTATGTAACCGTGAACTGAAGTTTAATTGCAGGTTAAAGTCCAGAAACAAAGCTGTGAGCTGCTCAAACATACTGGGAGAGTCTACTGGGAGAGAGGAGCAGCTCTGATGATAATGAAAGAGGAGACAGAAGATGAGGTTATCTTCACCGCTGAGCTCGGACTAAAGAGACCAAGAGTTTGAGTTCATTCATGTCTTCTATTCTTTCTTTTCTTCAGTCAGTTTATGCTTTTATTTTTAGTGTAATGAGAAATTAGAAAAAAACACAAAATCAATGAAAAGGTTGGATTTTAAAATGCTATTTGCAGTTTTGACACTTCCTCTTTTTTTAAACTCACTGAGGGACTCATTCTCTTTTTCTACTTTATTTTTTATAACTGGAAACATTCAGAGTTACATTTACTCTAAAATGTGGTGATCACTTCCCTTTTCTTGTTTTAGTTGAAAACAAAATAACATTCAGACATGTGGTGACAATAAAGCCAGGTGAAGTTTGCTTTTAAGTATTTGCTTTTTTGTATTTGAGAGAGAGAGAGAGAGAGAGAGAGAGAGAGAGAGAGAGAGAGAGAGAGAGAGAGAGAGAGAGAGAGAGAGAGAGAGGAGAGAGAGAGAGAGAGAGAGAGAGAGAGAGAGAGAGAGAGAGAGAGAGAGAGAGAGAGAGAGAGAGAGAGAGAGAGAGAGAGAGAGAGAGAGATGGGGCGTTACAGAAACAACAACTTTCCTTCCATGCCTCGAGGACAACAGGAAGGTTAAGGCCACTGAAATGCTGAGATTAAAAACAGAAACGGGGAATTTTGAGTCCTTGATTTTTATGCACATCTATTTAATTTCATAGATTGTGAGGAGGCAGTGCAGCAGTCGTGTCATTCTAGTAAAAACTGGTCTCGGTTGTTGTAGGAGGGCGTTAACTCGTGACTGCAAACCGGATTTAGTCAAAACTTCCCCTTTAACACCTGACTATTTAAAATAAACAGCTAGATGTGGTTTTTTACTGTTTTAGAGAGAGAAGTGCAATCTGATCACCACTGCTTTAACACCCTCCTGTTGTCCCTCGAGTTAAGGAAGGAAGGGAGGAAGAAGGAAGGAAAGGAGGGAGGGAGGAAGGGAGGAAGAAGGAAGGAAAGGAGGGAGGGAGGGAG